>JAUBNY010001030.1:537610-564948 GCA_032275445.1 Crypturellus soui
GCGGGCGAGGGCTGGGGCGCCGCGGGGCTGCAGGCACGAGCCGGGGCTGCGGCGCGGGGCTGCGGTCGCTCCGCGGCGCCCGAAACCCTCCCGCAGCGCCGGGCCGCTCGCCTTGCCTTAAGGTTGGGGCGCCTTGTGTCCTTGGAAGCCTCCTGGTGCAGAAAATGTGTCTCGATATCTGCTGCGAGGCTGCCCGATCCCCTGGGAATCCCTCATTTCTGCTCCCTCTTGCTACCCGCGTTGCCCCGAACGTGCGGGACAGGAACCAGCCCTGGTTTAGGTGCCGTTTGGATGTGAAGTTTGGATGTGGATTTGCAGTTTTTGCTACTGCAGCAGCAGTTGTCCCATGGAGCCCAAGAGTGACAATGCGGGGTAGGAAAGGGGGCAAGATAGAGAAGTGACCTGCTGAAATGGGGCTGAAATGGTCAGAAATGGCTTAATAAGGGCAATGGCGCTCCGATTAAAACTGCGTTTAGTTAAGAGAGGAGCTGTGAGCAGGACCACAGGGTGTTTCCCAGCCTCTGGCTCTTGGATAACTCTTTTCTCTGCCCACAAAAGGTGTTTTCCCCCTGATCCGGCCACCTGCCACCAACGTCCCTGTGAGCGGGTGTCCCCTTGGTGCTCAGTGCTGCATCAGAGGAGCAAAACACGCTGGGTTTCAAGCTGTGGCCAGGGCCCATCCCATCCGAGGTGCCGTGTTCCCACCTAACTGCGCTCCGAGACCTTCCAGCCAGGTGAATAATCCGACACTAACTTCATCAACCAGGCCCAGACTGATCTCAGCATTTCTACAAGCAAATAATCTTCTAGTATTTTGGAACAGGCTACTTGGAATTGAGTTATTTTTATCATTTCTTTTTCTTCAGGTCCTTTTCTTCAGGACTTGAAAGATCCCCTCAACCTCTGCTCTAATGCTTGGTTACCCTGGGCTTTACCAGCACTGAATTAAGTCATTTCCCATAAAATAAGCACATCAGAAGGGATGTCCTCATTCCTTTGGCTACCCGCTCAAGAAACAAAGTGCATCTGGCCTCAGCCTTCCTGATCGGTTCATTCCTACGGGAAAGAGCTAGAAAATTTCCTGAGATCCGGCCTTACGAGGAGAAGTGGTAGCAGCGATTGCTCCCCACCGTGCTCCAAAGCGTGGTCCAGTCCTGCTCATCCAGTCTGGTCGGGAGGGCCTCAAAGTTCACCATCCTCCAGCCAGATATCTCCATGGAAGAGGCCAAACCGGCCAGTGTTCCTGAGTCCTGCTGTGGTCTGCATCAAAGTGCACAACGTGGCGAGCTCTGCTGCGTGGTGCAAGGGCACAGAAAACCCTCTAATTGCAGTTTTTGCATGGCCGGGATGGGAGCTGCTCCGGGTGCCAAAGGCACCATGGCAAAAGCGCTTGGAGGTCAGCCAAACCCACGGCAAAGCAAGGAAAACCTCGCTGGGTGGTGGAGATACCTGAGCGTTTGCCTGGAAGCTGTCCAGCTAGGAAATCTCTGTAACCCCATTGCTGCTACCTTGTCCCATCGCTGGTCGTGCTCCGTCTTTTATGTGTGTTTTGGATGAGGAGGCTCCCGCCTGGAGGAACCTGGGTCTCCCTTGCTCAGTGGGAGCAGCTGTAGCCCCAGGCCCATCCGTGGTAAAACCAGGAGGGATCCCTGCAGAGAAAACATTAATCCACAGCATGTAGAAGTGCTCTGAGCACCCCCATCGCCCAGCGATGCCCACGGCGGGACCGGGACCGCTCCAGCAGCGCCCGCGCGGCCCAGGACCTGCACCCAGCCTCCCTCTGGGCGGCTCGAAAGCCATAAACCGCCCCGATCAAGGCTACGGCCCTGCTGAACGCCGATCACAGGGCTTCGCCCGGCGGGCTGCCGGTGTTTGCGCAAGAAGGGCGATACTGGAATCTGACGGGCCGTAAAAGTGCCAGGTGCCGCTACAGAAAATCCTGTCCTACAGGCTTATGAGAATTCCTGGGCTTCCCTCTCCCTCCGCGGAGCAGCCGAGGGCTGGAGGAAATGCCTTCAGCAGCACCGGCGTTTAAAAGGAAACCCGTCTATGAAAACTTTCTCCAAGCAAATCTGGCGTAGCCGTGTTCTTCCTTTCAGCAAATTTACGCTCCCTCTGGCAGAAGCAAATCTCTGTCTTCACGTGAACTTCCCTGGGTCTCGTCTTCTGAGAAGGCTTCGGCGCTCCGAATCCGGAGGGGGATTTTCGGAGCGTGAGCTCAGCGGATGTGCCTGTGCCGCGCGGCCCGGGAGGCTCCTCGTTTCCTTGAAACGCTGCCCGGGGAGTTGGGTTTCCTGCCATCCGCTGCTGCCCTTCAAAGAAAACCCCCCGCGCAGCCTTGTCGCCGAGACGCAAAAATCTGCGCCGAGCCCTCGTTCCGCGGCCGGGTCGGTCGCGCTCAGATTTGGGAGGTTGGACTGTGGGGAGCATCGCGTGTGCTCAGCTTGTCCGTACATGGTCAGAAAATACATCTGTGAGAGGTTTTTTTTACTATGGATCAGTTAGTTCTGCTTATCGAAGCTTCTCGTTATCCTGCCTTAGCTTTGCTGTTCTCGGGCAACGTGCATCCCAAACCACAGCTTTCCTTTCCCTTCCTTCGTGTCCAAGTTATCCCTAAACATGAACTGCCTTCGTGTGGAGATGCACGTTCCTCCCCTGCACCATTTTGGGGCCTTATCCTGCCTCCCATCCGCACAACAAGCAGTTTGCCAGGACAGCGGGAGCCAGACACGACACAGGAGCAGGTAGATGCTGCAATCTGGCCCAGCAAAGAAATTATCCATTTTAATGGTCTGCCTTAAAATTATTCCTTTGTCCGATTAATGTCCCTTCATTCTAGTATCAAGGGCTGGTGTGTTTGCTGGCATAGACACCGGGTGAATCTTTTTTCTCCTTGCTTGTGAGTTCACTTTTAGCGCTTTATAGAGGCAGAGCCATTCCTGGGTGCTGTCAGTTTTTCATTTTGTAGACATCAGAATTTAGAGAAAGAGGGGGAAAAAAATGAATAAAAGTCCCGATGACGATGGTTTGTTGTTGCAGTGCAGAAGAGAAACCAGAAATGGTGCCTCCAGAGAGTTCCTTCTGCTTCTGCGTGCTTATACCACAGGAAAATAGAGAAGTAAGAAAACAGTTGACGAGCAAAGCAATTAATTGTGGTAGTTCTTAGACATCCTGAGCTTGGTGGGAAAACCAAGGTGGGGAAACCGAGGCAAAAACAAAAGGTTTTGCTCGTTGCACAACCTTTTGTGCGTGTAGGTCCTTCTTCATAGAACGTGGGTCTGAAGGGAGCGTTTCCACACGTGGCTTTGGGCCGTGGGAGCAGATGTCCGTGCAAGACCAGTGCATGGAGAGCTTGGAAGTGGGCAGGGACGGAAGCCAGGTCTTTGGGAGCCCCCACAGAACTTCCTTGAAGTTTCATTCAACTTAAGAGCTTGGAGTTTGTTTGAGGTTGGGTCATGGATCCAAACTACACCAGAGACCAGGGCTTCTAGACTAGATCTTGAGAAAGGAGCAAGTCCACGTGCTAATATGGGAACAGAGAGAGCTTTTGTACTCAGGAGCTCCACAGGAATGTGGTCAAGAGAGGTTTTTTTGGCTGGACCAGGTCTCCGCAAGGTTTAATGTTACCACAGGTTCCCCAGGTCCTTATGACACAGCTGCCCTATGAATCCTTGTGTCCTCTTTCTCTCCCAGCTGCAGGATCTCCTGGACTTAAACATGGGCTCTAGTGCTAATCTGGAGCCAAATGCTTTTTGTAGACTAAATGGCGCTCTGTTCTCCTGCTAACCTCAGTGTCCATCTGAAATCCACTCTTCTTGCTGCTATTCTCTGCTCCAGCTCTCTGTATGTGTTCATATAGAGCAGCTGAGTTAACTCAAATGAGACAAAAAAATGCACCTCAAATATTCACTCATGTTTTGGCCTAAATCCTCTTCTGAAGCTTTGAAGATCTGGGCAGCCTAATGCTGTATTTCTGGTTCTTATTGCTCAAATTCAGTGCATGCTGGTTCCAAAATTCAGCTGGTAGAGAGGCTTTTCCTTGGCCTTTCCTTATGCCAGGTTTCCTGCCATAATTTGCACGTGGATCTGAACATCTTTAGAAATGAAGCTGTCGCTGGAAAAAAAATCACTACTCACTTCTGTCTTACAGAAACATCTGGATTCAGTGTCCACTTTAAGTGTTCTGCTTCCATAGCCATGTCCAGTCTTCATTATGTCCAATCTTCTCGTCTGTCCAATCTTCCCTGCAAATCACCAGCCCCAAAGTTTCTTTTAGTTTAGGAGCTTGTCTGAAGCGATGCATCGAGTGAGGTTTATTCACCTTTCTTATCCTGAGCTTTTCCATCAGTTTTTTTCCAGCAACCACGAGAACTGCAGGTTTGGTTTTATTCTGGTGATACCTACGTTTTTGTGTGATCACACAAGCCCAGCAGCTAAGACTTTAAGGAAACCACTAAACACAATAATCCTCAGGAGCTGATAACAGCTAGGAGGAGCGAACCAGCTGTGATTTCGTTATTTACCCACCATAAAAGGTACCTTCAGATGTGCAAGGTTCAGCTTGCCCATAATGCTGCCTTGGGTGTGCTTTTATCTTAGACGATTGAAAAAAGATGTATGAAATGAAGCAGTGACATTTTTCTCTGCTGCTCAGTGCCTGGTAAGCAATTATGGAGCTACTTTGGGCACATTTCCCATGTTATGTGAAGGGATATTACAGCACCAAGGAGTTTTAGTGTGTAAAACACTGAGAAGAGCCTGTGGTTCCTGTCTGGGGCTGAAAACCCGTGCTAACATCCTCCCAGGAGGGGCAAAACCATAAGTCCTAAACCCCATAGGTTTCCAGCAACCTCATGCCTTCACTGTGGCAAAAATAGAGCCCTGTTTCATTATGTTTTACAGGTTTCTGAAGTGGCCAGCCTTGTTATTTAGATATAATTTGACTTCTAGGGAATATTTGAGAGATTAACATCTCTTGGGGTCAAGGTTCAAGGATTTGATTTCATTTTATTATTTTATTTTATTTATTTAATTTTATTCTCCTATAAGTCATCAGGGTGACTGATGGAAAGTAACTTGTTGTATGTGAAGGTCCCTGCCCTGAGCTGTGCTGCTGGTGGAGACTGATGGACTGATGGTAGGAAATGAGGGGTGACACAGCAGGTCGCTGTGGGACACCGTATTTCACCACGCTGCATCCCAAAACACAAAGCACGAGTTTTCTTCTGACCGTGTGGTAAATCGGGATATTATGGGGAATATTACTGGATATTTTGGGGAATATATGGGACTTGCTAGAGCTGGAAAGAGCAGGAGATGGTCTTGTGCTCCAAACGCTGTTCGACCCAAAGCAACCCTCTTGCCCATTGCAGCGTTTTGGTGAGGTAAAGCTACCGAGCGTGTCCCCATGTCCAATTTTAAGGGTCCTTGAGTCACCAAAAAGTTTCTCCTAACAGTTGCACTTGGAGGAGCAGAACAGCTTGTTCTGATCTACTTCAAGACAGGACAAGCAGGTGAGCGAATACGTGGAGCCAAAAACATAGATTTGGAGTAAAGGAACAAAGATAAAATAAGATGAAATGAGAAAACACATTCCTAAGATGATACTTAATTACAGGGGGTGTCCTTGGATGGAGCAGCTAGCACGTGCTGTTCTTCTAGATGAAATATGTGGTCTTGGGGAGAGGTGATGTCCTGCTTTCCTGAAGTCCTCTACAAACACTTACTTCTCATTTAGTGTTTTGCTGACTGCCTTCTCCGTAATAATTTGTCTAAAGATACATTGGTAAAACTTTTAAGATGTTGAGAATATCCTCTTTTATTTTCTTTATTTCCCCCTGCCCCAGAAGCACCATAGAATGACACAACGTTGCATGGTGAAATTGGGAAAGTGGTGCTTAACTTGGGTGAGTAAAGTGTTTTTCTTTATTCCTCTCTTGAAGGTGTTTCCACAGGTGAGAGGAAGGAGCTGGTGAGCTTTCCAAGACATCTAGGGCCCCATTTTTGGGTCTGTGGATCCATGGCAGATGCCCATGAGGTGCCTGCAAGGTGTCTGTGCAACAGAACTAAGGAAAGGGACTGCACACAAATCCCAACCTTCAGTCGAAAAAAAAAAAATGAAGCCCAAGAAATAATAAAAGATGAAAAATCCTCGCCGTAGGGTTCAGAGCCATTATGTTAAAAATTAACCGAGACATGCGAAAACCTCAGCCCACATCTGTGGTTCATGAGTGAAGGTTTATGGCTGGACAAATTAGCCTTGAAGTCTATTAAATTGCCGAACCTGTGATTTGCGGTGCTCCTGATAGTGTTTTTTTTTTTTTTTTTCCAGGCTGGTTTTTGCTCTTTCAGCACTTACCAACATTGCGTGGGACGAGCAGCAGCACCGGGGTTCTGCAGAGCACTTCCCTGCTCTCAGCGTCTTTGTGGCTTGCAAAGCCGGCCAAAGGTATGTGCTCCAAGTGCTAACTCACTGCATTAGAAAATAATGAGGTTTAGACTAGAAAACAGAGCTGGTTACAGTGCTCAATATCAGCACTGAGGCTGCACGGCCCAGGAGAGGCTGCTGGTAATTGCTGCGCTCTTCTTGCGTCAAATGTCAGGTGGGGAGCAAAAATGAGCCTGTTCATAAGGCAGCTTTGGAAGTTTGCAAAAAAAGGGGAATTAAGGCAATTAATATCCCTAAGACATCTCAGAGGGCTTTGCCATTGGGAGGTTTGAGGTGGGAACTGTGACCCACCAGGCTGAGAGGGTCAACATGGGGAGAGCTGGTACCACTAAAATGATTTTTTTTTTTTCCAGATGAAAGGAAAAGGTCGGGATTTTGACCATTTTGGTTGGCACGTGGATTTGAACTTCGCCTACCTGAACTCCCAGGAATTCATGGGAGTATTTCCAGGTTGCAGAACCCTGTCCCTGCACCCAGGGATGTCCTATTGTCCCTCCCAATGCCACCCAGCACATTGTGGTCTTCATGCCATTTGCATAACAGTAGAATTAACAGCTTGAGTAATTACGAGTAAGTCACACCAGACAAAGGCTTCTTTAGCCCAATTATGTTTAGAAAAAAGGGGCTGAATTTTTCAAAATGTTTTCAAAATAGAGGGTGGCACACTCTGAGTAGCCACATTTAATGGGGGAAATGGGTGCTCCTGGGCCAGGTCCAGGACAACAGCTGCTACTAGTATAAATAATTGCTTAGACTGGGACAAAACTGCCCCTTGACAGCAGAAAAAGGGTTGTGCTTGAGCAAAAACTGCAGCTTCTGCCTTGTAAGAGCTGTGGAAAAAACATCTTGAAGGGACAGCGTGTAAAGAGCGAGCGGTGCAGTCTCTGAAGCCTGCTTGAAATTAAGCAGTTTATTTAATTATCTACTTAAACTTGCGTGCTTGTTTGCAAAAAAAAACCTCCAAAATTCAGCGTGTTTGTTTCTGTTAAAAAAACAAACAAAAACACACAAAAAAATCCCACGGGATCGTGTCGGGACACGCGGTGGGACATGCGGAGCCCCCAGTGGTCTGGGTGCCAACAAGGAGAGGCCAGCGCCAGGGCTCAATGTCCCTTGTTGCTCTGTCGAGGAGCTGCAAACCTGAGCACTCTAGCACAGCCCCAGGAAATGCCACATGCAATAGAGGGAAAAATTGGTCAAATCCAGGTGAATCTGGCTCTAAGATCTTAATTGCACTCAACAATTGAGTTTTGGGTGAGATTTCTTTACTTTTGGTCCCACACCGTAAGAAGCAAGGCGCTTCTTTCATCATTTATGGACGGAACGGGTCTGGTTCTGAAATTTTGTGCCTCCCACGTGGGGAGCGCGGTGGGTTTTACAGCTATTTCAGTGCAGTTTTCGGTACTGCTCCTCGGAAGTGACGCGTTTGGGAAGCTCCAGAAGACCCAACTGCGTTTCGCTTTCGGTTCTGCCCTCAGGCTGGTTCTCGGCGCTCCCCACCTCGCTTCCCGGTAGCGCTCTGCGCCACTTCGACACATTTCTGTGACAAAATTGCTATTTTCTTCCAAATTACGTTTTTTTTTTTTTTCTCTAGATTTCAGCCATCCTCGCCAGAGACATGCAGAGGCTGGAGGCTTTGCCAACTTCCACATATTTGATCCTTCATGAAGAAATTTTCAACTTTTTTTTTTTCCTTTTCTTTTGTCGCTAAGAAAGCGAAGGGAATCGCAGGTTTTCATCCCCGCTGTGTCACTCGAAGAGCTCCTCTGGGGCAGCCTCCCAGGGCAGGCAGTTCCTCTGGGATGTTTTGCGCTGTAGAAGTCACCCCTGAAATCTCTGGCTTAATATTGCCTTTGCTCTTCATTATAATCACCCCCCAGCACCCGATTCGCAGTGACAGCAGCAAAAAAAACCCTCCTTGCAGCACCTTGGCTTCCTAACAAGCAGCCATTTGTCTGCTATAAATCCCTTGCTATATTTTACATTGTTTTGCCCCGCAAAGATAATTTTCAAAGTTGCAGTTTTGCAGATACCGAAAGGTCATGGGAACCTCTTGCTAAGATTAATCTGACTTCTTCCTATCAATAGCTGTAAGTGGTGTTAGCATTTTAAAAGGAGTACTGTGGGAGCATTAAAAAAGACATTTTTTTTCCCAAGTGCGCGCTGAAAAGCACTTTTATGCAGGGGCTAGGGCTGGGCACTAGCTCGGGCTCCATCACTATGGCCTGATGTTTTCTATTCACTAGGGCACAGAGAACGCTTTGTTCCACCCGGGGCCAGGCTGCAGAGGTTGGAACAATTTCATAAGCCTAAAATTATTGTAGAGCATCTCCGAGGGGCCTTCAGGAGGAAGAGGAGCCCTGCGACGGAGGCCACCAAACTAATAAACTTTGCCCTCAGCTCAAATGAATTGAGTGGTAAAAATAATTAAAAAAAAAAAAACTAAGCGAAGCGGGTGCTTCGCTTCTACTCAGTTTATCATTAGCAGGAACCAGGTGGAGAACCTGACGTGTCACGTTGAGCAGAAGAATCCTCTCTACCTGCAGGTCCCCCTGCCTTGGTGGTGGCTTTTCTGCTTGCAGTGTCTCTGGTTCCCGCAGTGTTTGGATGCTCCGCGGGTTCCTGACCCAGGAGATGGCCCTGGTGATGGTGGTTGGAGCTTTAGGTCCTCGTGAAGGTCCCTTCTCATCAGCCTGAGTCCCACCAGCTTCCCCCAGTGGAGTTTCTGCAGTTAAGTGTATTTTTACAGGTATCAAGGACTAATGACATTTCTCAGGGACGCATCTGCCCGCCCCAGGTTTTCCTTGGCATTGCCCAGGTCTCCTGTGCTTGCTCAGCTCCCAGGATGAGAGATCCGCTTGGAAACGCACCAGCTCCTGCCAGGGCAGCACTAGGCAGCGACTTCGGAGTGTCTCTCCTGTAGTGATGACATCTATCCTGACGCAAGTGGAGGAAGATGCAGCCTTCTCCCATGTGAGGTGGGAGCACAGCAGGAAAAAGGAGGGTTTTTTTTCCTCCCTGGAAGGGACAGACCATGCTTCAGAGGACACTCCTTGCCCTGCGCACCAAGGGGAGCTCACCACTAACCGTTTACTTTCTCCCAACGTGGAAGTCAATGTGCGATGATCAAGACATGGTTGAATCTTCCCTTGGACCACGTATGTGGTGCCCCTAAAGGCTTGAGCAGGATGGGGTCTTCCCTGGAGACCTTCCAGCTGCAGAGGAGCTCAACCCGTAGCTCCATCCCATCTCCAGAATTCCCACCATCACCAGCATGGACTAGCTGAGCTGTTTTCCCGGTTATCCTGGTGCAAACCCCCAGCTCGGAGGGCAAACGTTGCTGTTGTTGGATCCGAGCGGCCTGGAGTGCAGGTGGCTCCAGAAAGACCTCGGGAGATAACGTCACTTTTAAAGGCAGCGTTCCAGGATTGACGGTATCATTCCAGTTTTAGTCTTGCCAGTGCTGTACACGGAGAGAAAGGCCACTGGTCTAATACCCCTCATTCCTGCTCGGTTCGTGCATTTCTTTTACGCCGCAGCATCCAGCTGGAGGCGGGGAGGAGTTTCGTGGCCAGGGCAATGCCTGGGTCTTTTCCAGCCAAAACCATCCTGGACACAGCTCCCGCTGTGCAGAGAAAACCCGTCTCCTTTGTCGGGCTGCGATTTGCCGTAGAGCCGGGTGAAAATGGGATTTGCCTGAATGCGTCTGGCTCGGCGCTCCCTGCGACAGCCCTGCGCTCCGCAAGAGCCGCCGTCGATCTTATCGGTGTTGTGTGGGCAAATTGCGGGATCACTGATTAAAAAAGGGCAATTAGCACTGCGATATTTCATGCCTAAAAAAGAAATACGGAGTTCTTTCCAAAGCCTTGAGATATTTCCTTTAAATGGAAAGGAAAATGCCAATGATGTTGCGCTGGGCAGGTTGGCTCTTGAGTTTAAAGTTTTTACTGTTTCTGCTCACCCTGATGTCTACAGATCCGTGTTCTCACGTGAGAACATCTGCAGAGTGTATAGAGCTGGGGACGAGGATGTGTGAAATTGGGGCATTTCTTTTGTTTGTGTGTTTCTGTAGAAAAAAACCTTGCCAAGTAAGTACTCCCCATCCTCAAGAGTTCAACACTAGTTTTGAGATCAAGTCAACGAGTGGGAAGAGATAAACTCATGCCATAACACATACAGGAAATCCTGGGAAATTCAAGCCTGGGTAGATCAGAGGTTCTGCCCTTCCTGCTTTGAAATAGCCCACGCAAATAGCGAATTTCCACGGCTTCTCTGTGGAAAGTACTCGGTTGCAGCGCCGGCCTGGTGGCATTTCCCACCCCCAGGGCTCGGCATTGGCAGGGATGTCTTTTGGCCAAGGCTCACATGAGGTAACAAGTTGGAGCAAGTGTTTTAGTTAATTTTAATGTGTACCCTCAGTAAAAGTGTTGCAGAGTGTGCGGCTCCTTAAAACATACAGCCTGCATTTCACTTCGTTACTTCCTTTAAAAGGAAAGGAAAACTTTTCGCTCTCGAGTGAACCTATGGGGGAAAAATGTGGTCCATGACAGGGGAATGCAGAATTACTTACATGCAGCTCTGTTAGGAGACCAGGAAGAGGATGGGATAATTCCTATGGGAAATACAGTTTACGGGATCACTGGTGTGTTGAGCTGGAACTCTCTTTTATGAAGGACAGTAACTTATTCAGCTGCTCTTTCTAAGGAGAAATTTGCTGATGCTCCCCTTGGTTTTCTTATCTTATCCAGCGTGGATGAGAGAGATTAGTCAAATTATGGAATATGAATTAGAGTCATTAGGATTAGAAGTTAAGACAAAGATTTTTTCACCTGGAAGAGTGTGGAACTGACTCTTCCTGATCGAGAGGCCACAATTACACTTCAGCAGCCAAGCTGGGTTTATTGGAAGGGCCGCAGGATCACAGGATAATCTCACTGGACCGTCTCTGCAGCTCCTTAGGGAAAGATGCAGATTTAGTAGGGAGAGAAAGAGCAGGAGCTGAGATGCCCCCGCAGCGTGACCTGCTGAAGCAGCAGGATATCAAGCTGGTTCCTTCTCGCCGGTGACTTGGGTACGTCCGTAAGTGCAAATCCCAAGAAATGCTACAGCCGTGGTAAAGCTCGTCGGTATTTTTGAGGGGCATAGGAATAGTTTTCTTCCTAGCACAGCGGTGGCTCCTCAGTGTGTCACCTCAAGCTCTTGGTTCAGTGTCCCTTTTTGCCCCATCTCCAGATATTAAGGCTACGTTTGTTTTTAGCAAGGCCTAAAGGAGCAAGCCGGGTCCTTGCAGCTCGCCCGTGGTGAATATGCACGTTATGTGCATGAATATGCATCCCCAGCCCTCTGCTCGAGGGGGTCCCCCAGCCCGAGGAGCATCCCTGCTCCTTGGTGCTGCGCACGCTCCCGGGAGCCAGATCTCTCCAGGAAACCCGCATTTCGGGGGGAAACATCAGCAGCTGGAGAATAAAAAGCAGCAAAGCCAGGTCCCCGCCGCCGCGCGGGTGGCGGAGGAGCCGTCCCGGGGCAGCTGCGCGCTGCCGCCCGTGAAAGAAACCCCAAATTGGTGTGAAATCTCCAGCGGTTTCCCAGCTGCCGCGTGAGCCGGGCTGTCTGCTGAGAGGGAGGGAGGCCGGGGGGACAGCTGTGAGCAGGAATTCCTGCCGCCGCTTCGCTGTAATCTGCCTTTCCTCGCGCCGGAGCCCTCCGAGCGAAAATCTGGGAGCGAAGAGGCCCTGAGGTTTCTTTTCCTCCCCCCGTGTGATGATTGCGCTGCGTCTCGCAGGAGCCGAACGGGGTCATTAAGGGATTTATTTCTAGGGAGGCGCTTTGGTGGGATCCATCTCGACTAACTGAAAATGTCTGAGCAACTTGTCTTAAAAGCTCATTGCTGGGAACGGGGAGAAGTAGGTGGGAGCGAAGGGCAACCCAGGCAAATCGTATTTCTGCTTTAGGAGGGGACAAACTGCCTTCTGCAGGCAGGATCCAGCTACTCGTGCTGAGACTGCAGCACTCGGAGCCGACATCAGCAAGGGAACATCCTGGGAAGGAGAAAACGCTCCGGAGAGGCCAGAAACATCTGAAACGTGCCCAAAAATCAGGAAATCAGTTGTGTACCTTGAGAAACCCAGGCACGGTTGTTTGCCAAGGGATCTGGATGGCGCGTAAAATATCTGCGTGTTAATGGACTGTGGTTGACCAGCAGACTAGCCGTGTTTGCCTGTGGGAAGTGTGGGGTTTGCGCTTGTGGCATGGAGGGGGGAAGTCTGGGTCGCCAGAAGGGCTTCGTTTGCCTCAGTCGACAATTAAGGGTAGGAGAAAATACGTGGAATCACAGGGATTTGTTCCAGAAGTGCGTAGTGCAAAGACTTGTTTTAGTTTCCTGAAGTTTTGCATTCTCTCTGTATTTATAAAAATTATTAAACAAAGCTAGTTTCTAGTTCTGTTTTTTACTGAAGCTGAATTTAGGGCAATAATCCCCACTTGCTCTTGAATTTGCGGTCGGATTCTCTTAGAGGAGCCGATTTGCTCCTCACCTGAAATGAGGAACTTTTGGGAAACCTCCGGGGAGAGGCTGTGGTCTCCCTAGGAAAACGTTTACAGACGAAATAACCCAAGGAGAGTCCAGCCTTTTGCCCGCAGCACCCGCGTGCCAAGATCAACCCCAGCTCTTGGCCTTGCCCGCCCAGAGGCTCTTGCAGATGCAGCAGAGCTGCAGGAGACCGTGTCTTCCCAACGCTGCTTGGTTGTGTTTTGATAGATCCATCTGTGGATCCCAGGATCCCAGGCAGGATCCCAGGGCTCTCTATTGCCAGATTAGTGTCTTTCTCCACAATATTGGTCTTCTGCTCAGACAAAGCTGTGTCAAGGAACCACATTTTGCTGGGAGAAGGTCTCCTATACTTGGATAACGTATGAATAATCTCTCTTGGTGGTATTTTTTGGTTGAAATCCTCCCTTGAGCTGTGCTTTGAGGGCAGGACCCGTGGTCTGCAAAGCCATGGGGCAGCTCCTGCGTGTCCAGGGGACGCCTGGGCTGGGCTCTCCTCGCCCTGGGATGGAGCAAGGTGCAGCCTTGCAGGCCAGGATGCTTGGAGCATCCACCCTGGGCGCCAGGAATGGAAGGACGGACGCGCTGCAGAGGCAGGGCGATGCGAGAGAAGGGGGAATCCGACACGGATTCGGGATGGACGAGGCCCTGGGTGAGAGCGAAGCCCGTTGGCTCCTTCCCTCCCTGTTCCCCGTGTTAATTCCGTGCCGCTTCTCCGGGCGGCGGAGCCTCCGCGCTGCCAGGAATCTCCCGGCGGAGCGGGACGGACCCGGTTTGTTTTTGTCGCGGTGTTTTAAACAGCCCCTGTGAACAAGGGTTGTGCGCGAGGGGCGGGCAAGGGGGGGTTGCCATGGCAAAATGGGATTTGCTGGGCATGAATAGCTGGCTTTTTCTCCCGTGAAAAGAATGGGTTGCTAAGACCTCCCTGCAATAGGAAGATCGTAGGTGCTACACTCGGCAGGAGCGGCCGGACAATGTCCCCCCGGCTCCGCGTTCGACGGAGGCCTCTTAATGCAGCCCAATCTTATTACGCAAAAAATGCGATCTCGAGTGTAGATGGAGAGAGACAAAATGTTCCCAGTGGGCATCTCCCGGTGCCTCTCCCCGCCCCGGCCCCCCAACAACAGGGATTAGAGGCAATGTTTGCACTGACTGTAACCAGGACATAAAGCCCATGGTTCATTTCTTCCCATTCAGCTAATTCTTTACATTGCAGACACTACAGGAGCCATTTATGTTTTTTCTTTTGTGGCAGTGGGTTGCGGCGGGAGGGGAGCGGGCGGCGGGGAGGGGGGGGAGAAATCTGCTGAGGAAACTGCCGGCCTCTCCGAAGAAAAGTGTCTTTGGAGCCGTCGGCGCTCGTCCCCGCCGCCCCGCTCCGGCGGGGATGACGGGCGCTGCGCTCCGCGGCACCGAGCGCGAGGTTGCTCCGGCCCCCGTGGGTCCGCAAGGAGCGGCGGTGCCCAAGGAGCTGACCTGCTAGATTCGCCCTCCCTGCTTTAGCAAATCGAAGTGTTACTGCAGCCGTCTCAAAATGCAGCACCAAGTTTAGGTGGGGAGCGAGAAATCTGCTGGGTTTTTTTTTTTCCAGGATGCTTTTGGGAGGCAGGTTGTTGCCATGTGTTGTGCACTGAGCCAGGGGAAATGTTGTCGCCTGCCCCGCGATGCTGCGTTTGCACCGGCGGATCCCGTCGGTGCTTTTTCCCCCATTTTGGAAGAGAACTTCTCCCGATCCCAGGATGTGGCATCAGCTCCATCTCCTGCAGCACGAGGAGCAGCACGGAGGATCAGCTCTGCGGGACGTGGGGACCTGCAGCAGCTTAATCAGCTCCTGGTCCTGCTCCTTCCCTTCTCCAAACTGTGTCCTGCAAGCAGGGAAGTGAGCGCTGAGCTGGGAACATCCTTGGCGTGCTCCAGAGCCGTGCATCCATCTGGCCTTAAGAGGCCACTCGAAGTGGGTTCGTGGGAGTTTACAGGGCAAAAATGAAGCATTATGAGAAAAGGAGGGATTTCGTGCATTTTCCCACAGTGCGAGACAGGCAGGGCCTTGTGTCTCATGCAGAGCTGGAGCATGATGACCCGTCCCTGCCTCATCTCACTCCTCTCTGCAGAAGGCAAATATACAAAAACAAGAGCGCAGCTGTGCACGAAGCGCTTGGGAGCTTCCAAAGCTTTTTGTAGACTGGATCTTGTCTAATCTTGTTTAGCTGCAAACTTCCAACCTCAGGAAGGAAAAGCAGGCAGCGTGGACACACACACCTCCTGTCTGAAATTCAGATAAAATCACAGGTACAAGGTGGAAACGTACGCCAGGATAAACGTGGGTTTGTGTGCAAACAGCAGAGGACTGAACGGAAACTGCGCTGTGCATTTCAAGTGACCTTAGTTAATATGATATTTTATTTATTTACTGCATAGCACCTCCGTTCTGGCACCAGTGGAGACAACGGATGAATGAGAAGGGGCTTTGGGAAACAGGATTGCCAAGGACTTGGACATCCTGTTTGGACAGTGATATTGCAGGTTCTTGAAGTGGAGGGTAATGCCTGGGTACGTTATTTTTTCTCTAGCATTAGGAAATATCCTCAAAATGGGAAAGTGCTGATAGGCATTGCATGTTTTGGGGCACCTTCCAGTGAAATAAGAGCATGTCTGGTACCTTGGATATTGTCACGTTTCTGACTTGTCAACCCCTCATTTCAAAGGATGGTCCTGGTCCAGAATTCCCAGGCAGTCAATGGTAAAGGCTGTAGACAGAATAGAGAAAGAGGGAAAGAATAGCTGTTATTGGCTTCAGAGAAAAAAAATGGATTTTAATTGAGTCCTACCTGAAAAATGTTACTCATCTCAAAGCGTTCTAGTTGTTGAACTCAAACAAGAAAGATCCCAATGAAAATAGCTTGGGGGAGTTCAAGGAGACAGGTTTGGAGATGGGATCCTATCCAATCTCTTGGGCCTGGTACCTGGCGCTGGTGTGGATTCCCATTCGGAGCAAGTTATTATGGAGGACACAGCGGGTGGGAGTCAATCTGGACTATCAGAGCCCAAAAGTAGATGTGTACCGGTGTTAGCAGTGTCTCCGAGCGTGGTGGGTGTCTGAGTTCCCATCACAGTTCAGCAGGAGATCGGAGAAGGACCAGCCTTGGGACAACCACATTCTCCAGCCTTCAGCACCTCCCTTGACCAGGGCTCAGATGGGGCTGGTGGGAACACAGATGTTGGTTCAGGTGTCATTAATGTTGGGCTGAATCACAGCTAATATAAGGAAAAAGCTTGGAGCTGTTCACATTCATGCCTCATGTCCTGCTGACAACCCTTTGCAAAAAGTTTCCTTCAAAATAAAGGTGCGTGGGAGATTTTGAGGAGCACCCACTCGTGCAGACCTGCTCATCTGATGTTAATTAATAGGGAAGTTCTGTTGCTGGATTCAAAACTGGGCTCCAGCTTACTTCCAGCAGTCCTGAACAGGACGTCTTCGAGGAAAGTGCCAAGAACCTTAATTGGGAAAGCTAGGTTTTAGGGAGAAACTCTTGCAGGGAATAAACTATTCTCTCAGTTTGACTGTGCCCTTCCAAAGTCCTGTCTTTGTGTCTTTTTGTTTTATTTCTTGACGTGGTAGGAGAGCACAGGATGTTCTCACTGGCCATTAAACATCATGTCTTTTATGGCAATCCACAAAGCTTTTGGCTTTAGCTGTGCCTGCAACAACGAAATGAACAGACTAGTTGCATCTAAACACATTTTTTACCCCTCAATAGATTAATTTATTTGTGAATTACAAATTATTTACTTTCCCTAAAACGCTTCTTGTAGCCAGGTTATGCCTTCATAGCTTCCTCTTGTTATACTACAAGATAAACCCTGCAGTAACTCTTTACAAATTAGACTCCCTCACATTAGAAGATTTGCCTTTAAAGGATTTGGAGTTATACTTTCATTTTCTTTTCACAGGATTACACTGAATCCATTTTTTTTTTTAATTTAAGTCTGAAGCAAGGTTGTTTTTTGTTCATTGCTGTCATACGTGAACGATGCTCTGCCTTTGCAGGATTGTGAAGTACTCTTTGGTGTCCTCCTGTTGGATGCTCTTCCCAATCACTCTGTGCTTCTCCAGAACCAGAAGTCATTCACATTTTCCCTCAATTTCAATGCAAGCAAGAGCAACAATCCAGCACAAGTGAGGTCAACGTGTCTCTCTAATGTCATCTCCATCATCTCTGCCTTATGGGGAGGTTAATTGGAAGCACATGACATGGAAAAAAGGATTAAATTTAAGAGTGACATAATTACATTTCCTAAACTGGAAACTTTTTATTCCCCTCACATCGCTCAGCATTTTGGTAGGTTAGGATATCGTATATATCATAAAAATCATTCAGATCCCACATCTACAGAGCATGCATCCCAAACACGTGCTGAAGTTTTGTTCGCTATGCTGTAACGTAACCCTGTTTTTTGCAGTAAAGCATTTTCTGCTTAGGGCATAACTAACCAAGGGGGCAAAGCAATAGGGCTGAATTTGCAGGACACACTGGGCATAAGGTTTCATGCGTGCCATTAGTTAAAATATCTGTGGAATTTTGGGGTTTTTTTTGTGATGGAAAGCTCATTTTGCTTTCAAACATGGAGCACAAGCATATTTTCTATTACTCAGAAGGCAGGATTTCTCACATGGACACAAAGCAGACCGTACTGGGATGAGCTGCCTGGAATCTCCATGTGCTTCGCATGGTCCATGTGGTTAAAACACACCGAGTCTGGGTTGATCCGTGTTTGAAAATCAGGAAGACGAACACATATCAACACGAGGAAACGTTCTGAACCACACAGAGATTTTTCAAAGACAAGTTCTTGAGCAAAACCCCTCTAAATTTTCTGTTGCCAAAGCAGCTAGCATCATACCACATTGCCCAACAGAAGAGGTGGGGATGCAGGACGTGAAATAACCTTTACATTCTCTCCAATCGTCACAAGGATTTACCCTGGAGCAGAGGTGAATGATGGTTTTAGACACTACTCATCCAGTCTTTGGCCAGATGGATGAGCTCAACCTCCCATCCCATCCTATCTTCTACATTTAATGGAGATATGCTACTTTTTTATCTTTTTTTTTACCCTCTTTTTTTTTTCCTATAGCCACAGGAAGCCAGCTAATAGCTGGTTCCAGATGGATTACCTCAGTTATCAATTAACTCTGAGGAGTTAATCAGAATTTTTGCTTCTACCTGCAAACCAAGTTTCCTCATTAAATACAGGCAATCCTGGTGGAGCTGCTGCGTGTACCTGAGAGAATTTGGCCATATGAGGAAATGTAGAGGTAATTACTCCATCATCAATTTCTGGAACTCTCTTAACTAATCAGTACCGTCTCAGCAATGCGTAAGCCACTGCTGTTATGCATATTTAGAGCTTCACAATAATGAAGTTAATTTTCATCTTTGTATAAAGTACCTCTCTTCAGCTAGACGTCAACCTTCTCAGAACATTTCCAGACAGCAACAGAAGAAAAAGCTTACCTGTAGGGTAAAATAATGATGAATTGTCTACAGAAAGACACAGTTAATTATCAGAAAGTCTTCCAAGTGAGAAGCCCGATTAAGCAGAGGACATGGTCTTTGTTTCAGAGATCCAGCTGCTGTCAAAGGACTCAAAGAGAAGGCTCTATTGGAGTCAGGAACATTATTGAATTCATGGGGTATGAAACAGCACGTTGAGTTGCTGCTTGTTCCACTGCACGGCTGGAAAATGGAAGACAAAGCTAAACTTGCAGTAAAACCACAGCTCAGGTTCAACCTCTTGTGCTTTGCTTTAATTCCTCCTTTCCATTTCATCTCCAAAGCGCTGGAAATTGCAGGAGCCCGGTGGTTGAGAAGTCCTTGGACTTGCAGACCGCGGAGCAGGGGTTCGTGGTGGTGGCTCCTTGAAAGACAGTTCCTCAGGAGGCCTCGGCCAGGGGTAATTACAGCTGGTTGGGCTGCTAATCACCCCACCACTAATTACCCCACCAGGTGGAAGCAGCCGCTCCAACAGCTCCTGCTATGGGGGACCACGTGGACCCATCTTGAGGCCACATCTGGTCACCTCCAGCCACCAAGGATGCCACTGCCACCAACGGGGCAACCAGGACAGTTGTCCCATGAGCTTCCCAATGAAGCACCGCCGTGTTCAGCACCATTTCCTAGGAAAGGAAGGTGATGTAGCGAGGAGGACAGCAGTTCCTCGAGCCCACACAACTGCTTAGAAGTTGGGCAGCTCTCCTTGGCCTTCGGATCGAGGGAAAAGTTCACCTTAAGGAAGAGTGCTTTGTTTTTATTGGTTTCATTAGGATATTAATTAGGATCTCTTGCATTTCATCTGTTTCTGATAGACTGTGGTGGTAAATGAGGGGGTAGATTGTGTATTTTCTCCTTTTTAGAGTCTTTGGTGTTTTTCATATTGAGGAACAAACCAGGCAGGTTTCCTTTCTGGAGCCTCCCCTCTGCTTGGTTACCAGACACATTTGAGAAGCGTTTCTGGTCTAAGGTGTCTAATATAACTCTTGGAATGGAAATGGAAGGGCATGGAGTGCATAACATTTGGAAAACAAGTTATCATGAATTACTCATATCCTGGGGTTTTTATTTTTATTGTTTCCCTTTCCTATTCTAATGGCTTTTCTTAATGTTATATTGTTTTTCTCAGTTAATACAGTGTGACTGATTGTATTTCTTGGAAGGAAGGAAGAGCTACTTGAAAAGCAGGGGAAGTTCTTCATTTTAAATAGATTTTGAAGGGAAGTCAATTCCCATTAAGGTATTATGAACGTTTTCTAATATTTTCAAGCATGATTCAACTGTAGGAGATTTGCTTTATTTTTTAAAACACTAGTTATTTTCATCTTAAGTGTGCTCAGATCACATAAACTGCATGCATCTTTGCTTTTTGAAACTCATTCGTAAAATCTATACTTGTTACACTGAGATTAACACCCATTTGAACCTCACCTCTCATAAAATCATAATTTATGAGATTTTTTTCCATCTAAACAGAGTTGTGAGGGGAGAAGTCTCTTTTGGTTGGTCTAGAAATGAAGACAATAAATTCCAGAAAATCTACAAAATAAATGAGCTGAGGTTGTGGATAAAACATTAGATCATTTCCTAATTCACAGTCCCAGAAGCACTCTATATTAGTAATGTATCAGCTCAGGGCATCCTACACACAAACGGTTCATCCTTAGGTATTTGGGGAATTAAGACACACCCTTGAATGAAATCCTTTTCATTTTTCTTTTCCTACTTCACAGCGATGCCTTATGAGATATAAATTCTATTATGTCAAAATAATCTTTGATCTCTTCTTTATTGTGGAGGTGAGATGCCTCTCCCTCGGCCAGATGCCAAAAAAGTAAGTGTTTAGTATGAGCTCGTCATCCAGACCCTCTGTGCAGTCACTGGAGAGGGATAACTCTAGAAGGTGATCGGACATTTATCTTCTTGTGTGCTGATTTCTATGTTGGGGTGAATCCTTTTCTGGAGCTGATGGGCCTTCCTGCACACTGATTTTTATTTTGGGATGAGCCCTGCTCTGGAGACGCCCCTGGGTGCTGAACGCTTGGATGGCCGGAGCTGGATGAAACGGGGCTCCCCACCAGAACATCCACACCTCAAACTCCGCACCAGCTGCTGGTGGGACTTCTTGGGACATCCCCATCCTGCCAAACAGGTCGTGTTCCCCATTTCTCATGAGCATCGTGAGAGGCGATGGCACAGGAGAGGGCAGCTCCCAAGGGATGAAGGGGATCTCCACGGTGAAGCTCTCGGAGCAGCAGTCAGGAAGGGCCCTCCAAGGGTGACCTCCTCAATCCACGTCATGCAGGCCAGAAATACTGCTTAAACCCGCACAGAAAATGAGTCAACTGGAGTTACTGATGAAAACCATGGGGTCTGGTAGCCCTTTCATGCCCCAGCCAGTCAGGGCAGCTTTGTTTGGGCCTCTGAATGCTGATATAATGCCCAATTTAGATTTGAAAAAATCTGTGCTAGCGCTTTCTCCCTTTTTTCTGTAAGTACAAAAGCGTAAAGCAGAATGTCGTGAAAGTGTTTGAGATGCTGCGGTGAAATAATTCAGGTTTTGGTATATTGCAGATCATTTTGGTTGGAGGGAAACACCAGAGGTCACCTTATCCACCTCTCCGCTCCAATCAATTTTAGCTTCAGAGTTAGATCATGTTGCTCAGACCTGGTGATGGATTTTCCTCTGTCATTTGAATCCCTATTCCACTTGAGAAAGATAGGAAATGGTCTTAAAAACATATCACCATCCATTTTTTTTGAGGCATTGATGACTAGTGGGTTTTTCCCCATTCTGGAAGAAAAAGTATCACTGAAGGGAAGCACAAAACAAAACCTCTTCACCATGGCTGCTTAGATCCTTCTTTTCTCCTGAGAAGAACCTGAGGTTCTTTCTAGAGATCCCAAAGTGGTTTTCTCCAAAGATGCTTCTTTTTTTCCTGATTTTTTCCCTTTAGTTTTAGCAGATTATAAAGCCTTTTAGTTCCCCTCTTTTAAGCATAGCAGAATTCAGCCCTATGTTCTCTTCTTGAGGAGGAGACCCATGTTACTGCGTTACGTGAGGCACCTTGAGAAGGGTTTACGTGGTGGCCGTTGGCCTCTGCATGGCTCTAGGACACCCTCAGTCCCTGGAAACCTGCACTCCTGGAGGCCCCTGGCCTCAAACATCCCTTGGTGAAGCCCTGATGTCCTGGAGAAAGGGATGGAGGGGCCATCCATGCCCTGCGGTGAAGCCAAGGTAGCATGAAAGTCTATGGGAAAGTTCCTCTCGGACTCGGGGGATTTTCTTGTGCTCGCTGTGAAGGTTTCATCCCGCATGTGCCTGCACATCCACCGCTCCTACAGCCCGTCTGGAGACGGCGCTGAGAAAGCTGTTAATTATTTCAATATGTTAATTATTTCAATATCCATCCCCGGCATGGATAAACCCCCGGGGTCACCTTGCGAAATGGCACGGAACCAAGCGCCACCAGGCAGAGGAGAGACCCAGCGGTTTTATGTAGGCGCCCAGCCTGGTCTTTCCTCATTATTTTTATTTTAATCCTGTTATGCGTAGGCATGCGTTGAGGCTGAGCTGTGCCGCCTGCGTAAGCAGCGTCTCGCGAGGGAGCTGGCGGTGGCCCCGGCGGTCGTGCCAGCGCAGCGAGGGACAATGTGTGGCTTCCCTCCCACGGAGATGCCCTCCGGCACATCCGCGTGCGTCTCCATCGGATTTCCACGGCGAGGGAGAGGGCTCTGCGACGACGTGACGTGAGCGGGACCGGGGAAAGGAATTGGGGCAGACGCCTAAAACTCAGTGATTTTGGCTATTAAAGGATATCTGAGTAGAGATGCCCTGCCTCGGCGTTATGTCCCTGCAGGAGCAGGAATCCCACCCTGTTGGCTCCTCTTTGGCTTTTGGGAAGTCCCTCTTCAGGGACCCTTTGGGCTGGGGTTGCGGGAGGACACTTGCTTCTTTGTTCAATCGTGGTGTAAAAATCAGACTTCCTTATGTGGACTATTTTCCATCAGAACATGAGAAAAAAACCGTCTTGACTGGAAGTGTGACAGAGCCCTGGAGAAGGTTGCCCAGTGTGACAGAGCCCCTGGAGAAGGTTGCCCATCCCAGGATGGAGTCTCCATCTTTGGGGACACCCAAACCCTGACACAGTCCAGTGCTCCAGGTGTCCCTGCTTGAGCAGGGCTTGGACAGGGTGATCTCCAGAAGTCCCTTCCCACCTCAACCCTCCTGTGACTCCCTGATGTCCCCCATGCTCTGCTCATGGGACCATGTCCTGTCCCCAAGGAGAGGAAGGAAAGATGCTGAGTGCAGAAGTTTGGGAGCAGGACATGGGAGGGAGCAGGTGGTCCCCACGAATGGACAAGCCATTTGGTCCTCTGAGGGTTTCCAGCTCTCCTCCTGGGAGCATTAATCCAAATTCCCTGAAAGAAACAGGCAGGTAGAAGTGCCACCTCTGCCATCCTTTTAACACTGTCACCACTCAGGGGATATATTTTCCTGCAGGATGGAGTTATTTACCAATTTAAAAAAGAATATATATATATTGCAATGAGCAAAATTACTAGGTGAGGGCTGCCAAGGTGGAGGCATTGCAGGAGGCAGCAAACAGCCAGCAAGCAGGGAAGGAGAAAACATAAACGAGTGCGATTTTTGTGAACCACCAAGGCTGACAGTGTTTGTGGTTTCCTGTTTTCATTATGTACATTGTTTTATTTTTTTGGCAAGGGTGGATTATTTTTTTTTAAGTTTTAAGAGATAGTAGGAACCCTTTGGGGCCACTTGCTGCCTGCTCCGGAGCCAGAATTTGGAGCTGTGGTACCCAACAGAGATGCACGTGGCCTCCATCGCGTGGTCTTGGCCTCCAGAGAAAAGGATCCTGGCTCCATAAAGCAATGGAGAGGGTAAAGAAAGCCCAGGAGAGGCTGATGCTGCCACCAGCAAAATCTGCCTGCAAGTCCCAATTTTTGGATAAGCCGCCAGCGCTGTAGCTGGGGACCGTCGCTAATTCATAAGGCCGCAAAAAGTCCCACAGAGCAGACACAACAGGAAGCAAAAGAGCTTTGCAGATAAAACAAACATTAAGAAATCACCATATGCTTTGCCCGTAAGTGCAAGTTTTCAGAAAATAATAATGAAGAGCTTGCAGCTGGAAGCCTTAATCACCAAACTGCTCCGAGATGCTCAGGATGCAGAGCAGTGTTTTGCCAGGATCTGCTGTTTTTTAGAGCAAAGCACCTTAAAAGAAGCCGCTTGGCCACTGGGAGCCCTGTTGTGTACACAGAGCTCTCCCTGTGCCCCTGCTTGGGTGCTTTTCCCAAGGGGAAATCTGTCCTGTGTCCCCACACTCCCAGGTTATTCCCTGGATTGGCTGCGGGAGAGGAAAAAAAGGGAAGGGAGAAGATGGGAGGGAATGTTTACATCCTCCATCCCACATGGATCGTTGCAGTTGCCTGGAATTAAAGATGATGCCCGAGGGTGCATGTGGGAGAGGGTGTCACCCCCTCACAGCCCTTTCTTGTGAATTTTCAGGGAGTCCTGAGAGCAGAAAGGCAAATTTTCAGCGTGCTCTTGGCCACAGAGTTTGCTCAGCAGCAGCATTATCTATGTCCAGGCTTTGTAAGAAATGTGGAAAACTCAGGCCAAATGGTCATTCCTGTTGGACCAGAGCCTCTGCTCCTGCAGAGAGGGCTGCAGAGCTGATGATGCAAGTGGTTAATTAAGTCTTACCAAGATGTATATATATTATAATACATATATATATATAAAATACTGAGACAGAGGCTGGAGTATATCCTTGGAGGTGATGGAAGCAGGGGTGGACAGTTGTGTTTTGGTCCCCATTCACCCGCTGCTTTGGTCATACTCTTCCCAAAGCTTCTTCTCTTGTTCCAGCACCACCAGCCCATGCCTTAAGATGATCTCAATCCGTAAACATCTGCAGATAACTCAACTTTCTTATTCCTTTTATTAATAAAGAAAAATTCCCCTTCTTACAGACTTCGCAGCCAAATTCAGGTCAGGGCCACTGTGTGAATTTTTTTTCAGTGTTTCCTGGAAAGCTTGTTCATTTGCAGCTTGAGATTTCTTTTGTGGGAGACAAGGGTGTGCTCGTATAAACCATCAGAAACATCGATAACATCTCGTTACATCAGATCAGCAGCTTGTGTTCCACACATAGCTCACACTAACAAGATGTTTTTTCATTTTCTTGTAGGTATAAGATAACTTCCTGCATGAGACGGAGGTTGAGTGTCCATCACATGGAACCTACAGGAAGCCATTTGCTCACAAATGCATTTTTGTGTGTCATTGGTAGAAATTCAGAGCACGTTTCTGGTCACCAGAGCCCACCATCAGACTGCTGATGGGTTGAGGATTTTGAGGAGATGGGATAGGCTCTCAGTTCATGCCAGACAGAAAACCAGTATCACCAAAACTTCACCCCCCGCATGATGGATTGAATTACTGGGGCTGTAAATTGTCTTTTTGGTCCCACCGAAAGTCACTTCCCATGGAAGGGGAAGGCTCCTCAGCACCACAGGAGAAAAGTCAGTGCTGTTTGGTCTAGAAAGGGCTTTGCTCTGTCAGTGCGATTCCCTCCAGCAGCACTTAGCTGGGTATGTTTGCAAACACTTGTATTTATCTCTCCTACTGCTCAGCAACAGTAAACATCATGTCCTTTCTTACCGAAAGTGATTTGATGTTCATACTCATAATAGTGCATCCATCTCTGGCACTAATGTTTCCAGCAAATCTCTTCAGCTTGGACTGTCAGAACAAGGAGGAAAGGGACTTGGGGATACACGTGGAAGTAGGACTGCTTTTCCTCAAAAACATCCAACTTCCCTGGACCAAGTGATGGGGAGTGGTGGGAATGGATCTCATGCAACAGAGTGGTTTGGATGCCACCACCAAGGCAAGCCGAAAAAAAAAAAAAGCAACAACAGCAAAATTCAGAGAAAAACAAGAGGAATGGGCCATCTTTTCCTAGCAGACTGTTCAGCAGGTTATTTCAAATACATTCTAGTCTAAGACTTTGTTCTCTGCTTGTGCTTCCTCCTTGCACATCTCCAGATGGGCTTGAATGTCCACCTGGGATGACACTTGCCCACCAAACAGACTGGGGGCCTCTTCTGCATGGACCTCTGCAGATGGCATATAGCTTTAAACAGAGTCTCTATAGGTGTTTTTGGCTTTTCTAAGAAAATGACACCTGAAATTTGCTGTATTCAGAGCCAGCAGATGAGAACTGGAGCACCTGAGAGGTAGGAGGGAGTAAGAAAATGCATTTTTGAGTCACAGAAGAGACAGATTAGAGGAAGCAGGAATGGAAGGGACCTGACTGTGAATCAGAAACTCTGCACAGCTCCCTGAAACAGGCTGCTTTATTTCACACGCTCTTCCTCCAAAATTTGGCTTTAGATGGGGAAATCCATCCGTCTCCGCGAGCAGCCGTGCAAATCTTCGCAGCCAGCTCTGCCCACCAGCTTTCCTTCTCTCATTTGCTTTGTTTTGGCTTCCCTCAGATAGGCGCTGCGCTAGAGATTAGAGGGACGGCCGTCTGCAAGCTGTTGGTTTGGGGCGAAAGCCGCTCGACGCTGGCCGCGCGCCTGGTCTGCAGCCGCAGAGCCCTCTGCACGGCGTGGCGGGAGCCACAGCGCGGCCCCCTCTTTTAGGAAAAGCTCCTCTTATAACAGAAAAAAAGGCACGGAAAAACGCTTGTACTGCTGCCCATTCCGTGGGTTTGTAGATATCAGTGAGTTAGGAAGTTACAATATCTTGCTAAGTGGCAGAAAAGACACCACGTCTCTTCCCGCAAGAAACCTTGGGTGACTTCTCCATAGGTTTGCATCCCTTCTGGAGGAAAATATTTTGCTGCAAGTGTAAGGTGTGTTTCTTCATCCTGCCCCTTCAGCATTTGATTGTTTTCTTTGTATGCCCTGTGAAAATTGCACGTGTGCAAGTGTGATCCTTGTCCAGGAAGAGGATGGGAACAAGGATGAGCTGTGCGAGGTGGATGTCGCTCACCACTTCGCACACTCAAAGACTGAACTGTGATGTGACTAGTGCAAGACTGAACACTACTCGAGCCTAAAAGATGGTTTGATTTGGTTTTATGACATGCAGGGGAGTTTCTTCCCCAGGGTCCAACCCGCTGGGTTTTGGTAATGGCATGAAGACTCCAGCTGCCAGTTTTATAAGGTGTTCCTCACACTGGAGGCAAAACGCTGGAAAATGCAAAGGAACTTCATCCTAAGGTCTTATATGTCACAAGGGAACGGTTCTTACTTTTTAATTTTGGGGTGTTTTGTAGGGCCTGACTCATACTTCTCAAAGCCTGGAATTAACCTTTTTCTCTGTCTGTTCACAGTTTTCTTTTTTTTTCTCTCTGCCTCTTCTTGTATTTATCTTCGAGTGTGGGCACCGCGTTTGCAGCAGCACAGAAACAAGACCCAGACAGTCAAGGACATCCGCGGGGGCAGCTAAGCCGTGTCCTTCACAAAAACCCGTGTCCGGGCTGGAGGCCGCTGCCGCGGCCGCCCTTCTTCAGCTGCACCCAGGAGCTTTGGGCAAACGCAGGTTCCTCTCCTTTCACAGGCTGCTGAGCCTTCTCCCCGTTCGCAACCGATGCTGTCTGGATGCATTCACAGCTCATAATCCAAGCCTTTTATCTGATCCGAGATTTTTTGTTGTCTCGTTCATGCGCTTCTGCTCATTGGAGGCATCCTCGGCAGCGCAGCCCGGTGCCAACAGGACTCAGTTGGGCTTTGGAGGGTTGTCTTATCTCTA
>JAUBNY010001030.1:564958-612581 GCA_032275445.1 Crypturellus soui
TAAGTGCAAGAGCTGGGGGCGTTTGGCAAGTTAAATGTGGTCCCGGTGCCCGTGCTGGGTGATGCTGCCAGTGAAGGGACAGCAGCTGGGGATCCTGCATGACAGACCGTGTCATGTTTGGAAGCCAGGAGGGAGACAGGCTGCTTTAATCTCACTCTGCGAATGACGAATTTTGTGACCTTTCTGGCATCGGCCATAGCTAGGAGCTGAATCTGGACGAAACCCACCAATTCCAGTTTTGCGAGCGTGGGAGAAGAGATTGCTCAATCCATGCCAGTGATTTGCCCCTCGTCATCTCAAGATGTGGTCCTCTCGGTGGTGTTTCTTATGTGTGGTCCTCCTCGTGGTGTTTCTTATGTGTCATCGCAAGAGAAGCTGAGCCGCGTCCCCTGCTTCACGCTGAGATCTGATCAAAGGGTCCCAGCGTCTTCCGCAAGCAACTCCGTTGACTTGCTTGGTTGCGTGGCCGGTCTCCAGATCATCTTTCCTCTTCCAAACGTTGTAATTAGGGTAACAGCCGCCTCGCCTCCAGCCATCCTGGCTGAACACAAGTCACGGCAAGAGGTGGTCATGCAGATTGCACCTTTTTCTGGTGCATGACGTAGAGCCTGGCTCTGCAAGAGACATCCTGGTGCTTCAGGCAGGGTCCCTTTCCTCTCTGACTCAGCCCGGGGCAAGAAACCTCAGAGATACCTTCATGATGGAAGAATTTCTGTAGAAATTGTGATCTGATAATGACTCAGCTCTCCGTAGCAAGGCAGACATCCACTTGCTTATTCCAGGCCTTTGCTGCTGTTAACCGAGGCTCGAGACCAAGTCTTCTTGCAAGCAGGACTCTAAATGATTTCCCCAAAATCTCACATCAAAACCAGGAGCTGCATGCTGATTTCCCCTGTCCTAGACCATGCCTAAGCCCTCCTCAAGCCTGTCTTATCACTGCTCACCCTTCGGGGCTCAGTCACAAAAATGCAAGCAGGCTTTAACCCCAAATCTATCTTTCCCGAGCTTTTGAGAAATTCCCTTCCACATTCCAGACGTTATTCAGGCCGTTTTGGCTGCAAAATGCCTGTTTGGCTGCCCTGGCGTGCTGGGGTTGTCCCACAAAGCAGGTGCCGCGTTTCAGCACGGGGATGAAGCGGATTTCACGGGCGGCTCCGGGATCGCTTTCAAGCTCGGATCCCGTGAAGTGAAAATCCAGCTTTACGCATTGATATTAGCGAGGCACATTTCAGGGTGGGCATTTTGATGGAAAAATACCATCAAACACAAGGGAAAAACGGGCATTTTTTTGAGTCTTTTGCTCTTGTGGAAGCTGTACTGCACTTGGTGTAACCCCCAGTAATAAAACGGCACTAGGGCAGGAAAGGAGCATCCAGCAAGCTCTGAAATGCTCTTCCCGATAATTATGAACATCCCTGGCACCGCTGTGCACCTGAGGAACGTCTGGCACCACCCGCAGATCCAGCACTCAAGTCCAAGCAGGAATCCTGGCCGTGCTTGTGCAAACGGGGTGCCAGGAATTTTTCTTTTTAGCTGATTTATAACTTTACCTGCCAAATATTCCTAGATTGGAATGCTTTTTTTTTCCAGCGTTGCCCTGACACAGGGAAATAGGATCATGATGCCCCTGGCATGGCTCACTCCAGCCTGCCCTCCCTCTTTCATTAGCTATCCACCCTTTTTGGGGAAAAATGTGGAAAAGCATTACAGGTTTTCTAGCATCCTTATTCTGTCCTGACATTATTTTATAACTCGGGATATAGATAGGATGCAGCCTGCTGCATGCAGGATCAGAACAGGCAGAAAGGCAGCCAGAGCAATCTGGGGTTGGGGGAAGTAACTTTTTCTTGCAGTGGGATTAATTGTAGTCTCTGTCGGTGCTGGCGCTGAACTGTCCTTGTGCCTGAAATCCTGGGGAAAGCTGCCTCAAACCGAACGTGTTGTTTTCTTATTCTCAACTGAAGGGAGCTCAGGAACAGACAAAACAACCCAGAGGGAGATAGCGGCCCTGGGCCATCGGGTTCTCGATGGGACAGGAGCTGTGGGAACAGAGCCCAGGCTGGTTCAAACCATGAATCGAGCGCTCAGGGCACTGCAGCATAAACCTGGTGCTTCCAGGTGCCACTAAAATGTCACCTGCAAGGTGCAGAGCTGTGGATATCCATAGCAAGGTTTGGCAAAACCATGAATTAAGCTAAGAGGAGTTCAGGATGATGTGTGTAGAGCTTAATGGGAATTAAATTCACCACTCTGAACCTCAAGGGTGTATTTCCTACTTGTTGATTTCCACCGATTCATACAAGCAAGGC
This sequence comes from Crypturellus soui, assembly GCA_032275445.1. Taxonomy (NCBI): domain Eukaryota; kingdom Metazoa; phylum Chordata; class Aves; order Tinamiformes; family Tinamidae; genus Crypturellus; species Crypturellus soui. The sequence goes on from JAUBNY010001030.1 coordinate 567,268, forward strand.
ACAGGCAGGATTTTGGATGACTTTGTTCGCTGGGTTTTGTTATTTCTTTCCTGGGAGATAAATACCTGATTTGAGGCATGAATTTTGTGAACTCACTCCTTGAGCGGGGATGTCAATTTTTTTTTTTCTTATATGTGTTTCCCCATACTTTGTATTTCACAAACCTTCAAATCAAAGGCAACTAAAAATAGAGAGATATTTGGTTTCCCAAAAACATATTAAGAAAGAAAAACAGTCACTCTGCTTTGTGTCATGTTGCAAAACCACACAATAGCAAAGTAAGGTCAAGAATGCCAAAGTGTTTCGTAGATCCTTTTTTTTTCTAAAATTAAGCAGTTCTGATTTGTAACACCGCATGGTTATGGGGATTCTTTGCCTTTGTACCAGAAAAATCTTTGGGTTTTTGTTCTAGCTGATCTGAATAATCTGGAATTTCAGTCTCCCAAGACTTGGAGTGTCACACACTGAAGCCCTTCAAGACCCTCAATGACATCCCTTGTCTTTGCAGCAGGAAACCTGATGTTTGCAGAAGATAAAACATTTCTATCAGTTTATATTTTCAAGTGCCTCATTTACAGTTTCAATTCAAGTCAGCCTGCATACCCTTTAAGCTGCAGGAAAAGCATCTAACTTCTGGCATTGCTCAGCCATGAAGAACTCAGTAACTGTGACGGAGTGCTAAGGTCGTGCATCTAATTCCTCTGAATTTTTTATGGCATGTTGGTGAAAGCCAAAGATGTTGAGATTTAGGAGATCAGATGCACAACAGGTTGGCCGCACACTGGAGTGAAGCTGGCTCTGCAGTGCTGTATATCCTAGTACATGTGTCTTCTGAAGAACTGGTTTCTTAAAGCCAAGAACTTCTGTATAAGTTGTTGTGTTGCCAGGCCATGGATTTCTTTCACAAGTCTTGCAATTTGCTGTGATGCTTTTCTAAAGCCCGATATGTTGGACTTGCAAAAATTTCAGCTTTCATTGAATAAATAAACAAAACTGCTGGCTGACTTGACTGTAGGGGGAAAAAAAAAAAGACATCTAAAAAACATGACCAGAGCATGACCCAGAAGTTGGAAAACCCCAAAACTTGGGAAAAGAAAACAATTTACTGCTATTTTTTTTTTTTTGTCTTGCAATATAGAAGCCAAAGGCACCATCCGTCTTGTGTCAGACTAGTTGACAGCTCCCAGCAGCTCAGCTCCTCAAGCAGGACACAAGCCCACGCGCTGCCCTGCTTTGTGAGGATGCCCTCCTGGTTCTTCTCATTTTTGTCAGACCCGTGTCAGCCTGTCAGACCCCTTCCTCTAGCCCGATATACCCCACAGCACCATTTACTGCAGCCAGGAGCCTGCAGCAGGAGCCCTTGGGCTGAGTTTTCCCCTGTAGGTGCCACGCAGAGGCCCCAGAGCAGCTTCCCCGCTTTTATTCGCCGCAACAAAAGCCACTGTCACTCAGCTTCACTTTTTGTGAATCACTTCGGGAAAACAGCTTTTTCACCTCCTTTGTTGGCGGCTGCAGGGGCCAAATAGAGATGTAGGAAGGGCAAAGATTTCAGCGCTCCCCTGGTTTCCCTGGTCCTGCAGGATCCAGATGTTCTGTTTGGTCGCAGAGACCGTGATTTGGACAAGAGCAAGTCAGTCCATTCTAGCAGGTGCTAAAAACTATTTCACCAAATTCCATAGCTGAAATGTCTCAGCTGAAATTCCCTTCTGTAATGCACCTTCTCTTCTTGAAAACGGCAAGTGAATCTCTATTATGTCTGCGTTTTGAAACTGAGAAAGGAAAAAGGAAAAGCACTAGCTCACTTCCTGGGCACCTCTGCCATAAAATATTTATGTGATTTTCTGATGGATTTTCCTCTTAAAACAAGCAAAAAAAAATGCTTCATTTTAATCCCACCACTACTTATTTTTGGTATTGTTTGTCTGGAGGCCCTGGTCGGAGTCAGAGCTTTATTGTCTTAGATGCTGTGCAAATACTTAGGGAGACCCAGCCTTGCTCTCTGAAGAACCAACCGATTCAGGGACACAGACTTGGCACGAAGAGCATAGAAGAGCTGCCTAAAACGGCCTGATGGTCCTCAGGGAAATACCCACTCACAATGAAGGGATAAACATGCAAATATTGTGTGTTTGCCACCAAGAAATTAGTACGCCGCATTGGGGGTGAGGAGAACTAAGAGTCCAGCTGCGATTCCCCGTTCCTTTTTATTCTTTGAATCCAGGCTGGATGCGTTTCTGGGGGCTGTGCTCTGGGCGAACGCAAGGTTTTGGCCGCCGTTCAAGGGTGCCTCCACGGAGAGCAGCCTCCAAACCGTCTGCAGCTTCATCCCGTACTTGGACGCGATCCACCATGGAAGTAAGAGCCACCCATGGAGCTCTGATCTAATTTTAAACTTTACGAGAGCCTTCAGAGGTTTTGATGTAGATCCTCGGTTGGGGGTTTGAAGGAGATGGAGTAAAATATATACATGAGATAGTCAGCTAGATAAATAGGATCCTAGCAGGGAAGGCCCATCATGACATAAACACAGATGCTCCTTAACAATTAGATATTCATAAGGACTATTTATGTCTGTCTGAGCATTATACAATCCACAAAATCATCAGATGAAGCAGGATGAAGTGGAGATGCCTTGTTGACTTCACTCAGGCTTACCTGGAGTGGTCCCAGAAGCATGAGGAAAAGATAACGAGTAACCACTGGAAAGACACATTTGTGATGACACTTCATGGAAATAGGGTGGAGAAGGGTCATCTGCTGTGGTTTTGATGCTGCAAATCTCGGTAGGTCTCCTATAAATGGAAATGGTAATGTCCTTGTGTATGCTTCAACACCATAATTCATCAAAAGTTCGTTTTTTGGCAGGAAGGAGTCTCTTGTCTGTGTCTCTAGATTGCCAAAACTTGCTTGTTTGGGGTTGAGTTGCCTTTATCATTATTGTTATTGTCTGGAGGAGACTCAGGGCTGAAACAGAGTCCTGTTGGGCCCAGTCTTCCATACACTGCAAAGAAAGTCTCCATCCCAAAACCCTGCAGTCTGAATATAAGGGAAAAAGACATCAGATGGATCAAGAATGCCAAAAAAGTGCAGTTGCACTGTCAGCCACAGCAGTAGGCAGCAGTCAGCATCTGCTGATTACTGTTGGGTTCCCTTTAGCAAAGATTTTTTAGTTGAGGGCATCTGTATTTGAAACAAAATGTTATTTTTTCGCTTTCTCTTCACACAATCATAATGATGTTGTCTTTTTCTTTCCTCCCTCTCAATTTTGGAAGACTGGGAATTTCTTGCTCAGTTCTTGAGAAAACTTAGACTTTTCCTTGGATTTCGAACAACTGTTTTGATGGGATTTTTTGTTTTAATATCTTTTGGTCGTTACCCCTCCCTCTCCCCAGCCCCTACTATTATATTTTTTCCCAATACTTTTTGAATACGCAGATCCCAGGTGCTGAGACTCAAAGACGTGGCCAGACGAAAAGGGCAGCTCCAGCAAGGAATTCCCTGCGGATCCAGTGTAACCCGAGTCCCAAGCCCGGGCTGCAGATAACAGACTTTGGCGTGGAGCTTTTATGCTTGTGCAGAGTGAGCCCTTAAGCTGACCCGTGAGTAAGCACAGCCTCCTTGCTGCATTATAAGCACATTAGCAGATGCAGATATGGATATCCGAGCTTGCCCTTGCTAGGATTTTTCATCCAGTGAGTGCTGGATTTGGGAAAAGCACATTTAGGCATTTAGCTGTATCCAGACGGTTCCTTTTGGGATGCAGCCCATGCAGAACGGGATGCTCTGCCCAATGGGAATGGTACTGGTTGTGCTGGGAGGCGAGCAACAGCTCTCAGGCTCCTCCAAACACGTGCAACTGATAACATAATAAGCGAATCTTAGAAAACCCAGGAGGAAAAGTGATTTTTTTTTAAGGAAAGCAGTCTCTTTTCATCTCCTTGCAGTGGATGGATATATCAGTTTTCTGCCTGCATTATTCTGGGGTCTGGGCAGAGAAGTCCTGTTGCCACAGCCTTGAGGAGGTCAGGGCTGAAGTTTCCAGCTGCAAACTGGAAGAGATTTTAAGAAGTTTACATCCCATTTGGACTGCTAAAGCACAACATCCGTTTTGATCTTTGTACACAGATTTTACACAGGCCTTGACATTCTTGAGTTCCTCTTGAAATCCAGGACATTATTTTGATGTCTAAATAATTGTCTTTGTAACTGAATTTGGCGTCAGCTTTTTTTCCAAGTTTGGGCCTCTGTATGCCATGAATCAGGGACGTATTTTCCCATTATTGCAATCATCTGTAACACGAAATGATGGTTTTATATTTCCGCGCATTGCCGTGACATCCGTCCCGGCCGTTTGGCTGCGGAGGTTTCTCCCTGTCTCCCACATCCAGGTTCTTCCATGTTCTTGGCCAAACCCTGCACCGCGTCTTCTTGGTCTCTGCTTGAGACTGCCCCATTTCGTAAGAGCTTTTTTTCTATCCAGTTCCATTCTGCCAAGACTGGTGATATTTATGAATCAAGATCCAAGACACTGTCCTATTTCCCACCCCGCACTTGTTTTCTGTTGGACCGAGTTTCCTGGTTATTTGTATCTATCTGCTCTGGCCTTTCCTGATTTTCTATTTTTTTGGTAGGAGGACTAACTCTGTTTTTTTATATTTTGCCACTTTGCTTCTCCTGCTCCATCTCTTCTTCTCCAAGCCTTGCTCTTCTCTTTACACATCTTCACTGAGCAAAAGAAGAGATCATGATTGCTTTTTTACAGATTTAAATCAAGATTTCTTCCCCTTTTTCACTGGTGCTTAAGGTGTTTCAGTGCAGTGAGGATTCCATGCACAGCTTTACTTTGGAAAATGACCCATACTTCCAGGGAGCTCCAGGAACCGAAATCGCTGCCTTTGCTCCGGCTTTGCCATCCGAGCAGTCATGCATTCCTGGTAGCCAGTGTTGCTCAAAATCTGGGCTGCCGCGGCACTCGGAGGAGGAAGAGGTTTAACTGCTGTCTTCTTTTTAAGTGCAGAGGGTTTCCTTTCAGGAATTAAGCCCGCAGTCCGTAAATGCAAAAATAGCAAGCCTAAAAATAGAAGGTCACAGTCATCTCTAGTTCTTACTTGATTTTAAAATGATTTTCTTGCCTTTTCACTGAACCCTGGTGGACCGTTTCTGTCTCACTTCTCCGAAGTGAAATCTTTAGGAGCTAGTTCATCTACTTCTGCATTTTTTTCTTAATGGTTTAGAATTTTATAGAACTTTTCAGCAAGATACACCAGTGACCCAAAGAATTCCCTGTAGATCTGGAACTGACTTGATGATACCCACTCCTCCTCAAATTCCTGATAGGCTTTTTGTCTTATTTTCTCAATTTTTCAAAGTCTTATGCAGGGTAGGGTCCTGTGCCTGCAAGCTGCTGAGATGCTGAGGTTGTTCTTCTCGCTTGGATCTGCAAGATAGAGCTAAATGTGTCATGAAGATGCTCTGCCGTTACCTGGAAGCTGGGATGTAACAAGGCCAGCAAAACTATGAGAGTTTTAAAATACCTTTAAGTAAATAAGACATCTTATGTGTGTTGTCGTAGCAGAACAGGGATATGGAGATGCCACCTCCCCAGTAGGTGCATTGTGTAGATTACATCCAAGCTCACAAGTCTAAGGAGGGAGATCTTCCCAACCTCTCCCAGTTTTCAAATCTGCCTAATGTAAGGGGATTTCATACCTATTTCTGGATTAGGTGCTCTGTGGTGCAGGCACTTTTTAAGTTTGTGGAAAGCACTTAACCCTGAACAGGTGAGAAGATAAAAGAGAGCAAGTCCTATCATCTCAATTGTCCTTTGGTCATTGTAGCATTTCATCTGATATAAGAAATCTTTTTGTTTTGCACACATATCTTTTGCACACTTTTTGCCTTAATCAAGTGTGGGGCAACCATCCCCTCTTCAGAAACTGGGACTCTCTGCTTTTTGGACATGGTGCCTTATGCTAATACTAAAAAATCAATGTCAGGATAGCCAATTTACGGAGGATAAGCTGCACAGCCATGCTATGTGGCACAGCCTTCCTCTTCCAGTAGTGGAAAGCTGTTGGAGCCGATACCCAACTACCCAAATTATATGCATTGCTGTATAAATGGAGTATTTATTTTGGTGATGTGGCCTCTTAGAAGTCAGTAGGGAGGACTAGAGCATCTAACCAGAGTGACAAAACTGCCCCAAAAGGGTTTCAGCTCTTCAAAATGTTAGTGGAAGAGCAGGAGGTGGCCAGGCCTGCGCCCGGGGCTGGAATAGGAATATGCAGAACTGCAGCCACGGGCTCCCTATGTGCTCCCGGGAGCTCTGAGGGGGCTCCCGGGGCTGATCCAGCGTGTGCCAAGTCCCGTGGCACGCAGGGAAGCCGAGCCGTAGCCGAGCGTCCAGCGGAATTCCTCTTGGGAACGGCCTCGGCCATCCCCTTCACATGCAAATCGCGGAGACACCGGCTCATACTGCGCCACGATGCCCCCGAACGCTGGATTTTGGGGTCCTGAAGCAAGGGATTGATCTATGGAAGGGTGATTTGGGTGCGTGTTTTGTCTTCCTTGCCCTGCATCCCCGCTCGAGGAGCCGGCGCCGTCCGCGCCGTGCGGGTCCCTTCGCCACAGCCTGTCGCCTTCTTGGCCGGGTTCCACCTGGCAGCTTTTCGGCTAAGCCCCGCACACAAAACCGGCCCTTTCTTCCTCCCGCCAAGGAGGACCCTGGGATTACAGCGCTCGTGGGAGCAGGGGAGTCTTGTTCCGTGTGCCACGAGCGGGGATTTGTCCCTGTTCTCAGCGCCCAACGCGATCCTTGTCCTGGGAGAAAGGCGCTGGGCTCTTTGGCAATTCCTTGGGGTCGTCTCAGAGAAATCCCAAGTTCCCTGGTGGAGCAGGGCAGAGAGAGGCTCTGCATTAGTGAGGCTGCCAGCGGCTTCCAGATTCCCCAAGCACACCCAATTCCTTGTATTTTGTCTATAATAAATAGAGATTCCTCCATCTACAAAGGGAGGAGCTCCAGAGGAGAAAAGCCACCGTCCCTGTCCACTTTCTGCAGCCCACCTCAGAAAGGAGCATCAAACCAACAGAAACCCAGCGGTGGAGCATGATCAAACCCCAGCATTTCTCACTAGAGCTTTGCAGCAAATGCTGTGTTGACAGCCCAGTGCTAAAGCCTGGGAGGGTTTTTTACTAAATATTTGCAAAAGACTTTGGTGCCTTTGGGTGTTTCAGCAATGCTGTGTGTTATATTAGGACAGGCTCTTCTTTGCCTTAAAACCCAGTCCATTGACAGTCCCCAAACTCTCCATACCACTTGGGAGATATAATGTTAGGTAACGTGATCTGCAGGGGTGCCCCAAGCTTCTCATCCACATCTTTAGAGCCCTTCCCACTCTTCATAATGTTTCTCCATGCAATTATCTTGCTGGGCCCCTGTGTGGCACCTGGAAAAATGGGATTTGATCTAAGCTGAGGCCTCCAAGGTCTATCCAAGCACCCTGGAGTAAATCCTGCCTGGTTACGTCAGCTGAGCTACAGCCTCCTCCTTATTTTCCCTTTGCGCCGAGGAGTGGGAATAGCCAGGAATAAAGGAAAACAGACAGAAAACAAATAGGCCCTGCCAGTGCCAAAGGAGCTTTGTGTGGAGTTAATTCCTTGTTGTCTGTTATACACTGCAGCGATTTCAGCCCCGCTTTAATCCCGCTCTCCCACGACCAGCGCAAGCTTGCACGGATGCAGCTGAAAGCGAAATCACAGCCCTGGTCCGTAAACACTCCGGGCGAGATTAAAGGTGCTCCGTAAATGCGTAATGTGTTGGCGTAAGGTGTTTCCAGCTGAGAGGGAATGGGATTACCCCTCGAGAAATACACCGGGCTGCAGAAACCAGGCTCTGGAAACATATTATAGGAAAAACTGATACACCGGGGACAAAGGAAAACCGTGTTTCTTGCTCTCCTTGGTGGCAAAGAGGGTTCAAACGCGATCGCCTGTGATGCGAGGTCTTCACGGGGCTTGGTTGCTCCTGACCCACAGAAGGACCTGCTCATGGTGCTGCTTATGGAGACGGCCCATTGCAGATGGGCTGCTCCGTGCCCTCTCCTGCCCACTCTGCCCTTCCTGGCCCCAAGGAGGGTCCCTCAGCCTTTTGGGGCACAAATGTGTCAAAATGTTGATTTTTGGGCTTGTTGCTGAGAAGCCAGTGTGGCACCTGAAGCCACAGAGGTGTCACAGAAATGTGCAGGGTGTGGAGCTCTGAAAAGCACCATCCTCTCTCCTTGTTTTGGTACCACATAGCAATGATGATTTTAATTCCAACTTCATGCTTTTTCCTCCCCTGTTATAAACGCAGAAGGCCACAGTTTTGTTCTGCTGGCATTATACTCTGGTTTCTCTTCATATTATATAAATCTTTTGCCTTTCCATGGAAAGGAACAGATATGAGCGTCAAGGAATTTTTTTGATGCTCCATTTTGGTAGAAGGGTTTTTTGTTTTCATTTTTTTTTTGTGATCAGCAGCACAGAGTCTAGTTGGAGATGGGTAGGTAGTAATGTTCCTCAGGGGTAAATACTGGCTCCAAACCTGGTCTCCTTCACCTGTGTGAAGGGACAGGCTGCCCCTCTGCTCTGCAGTACTGGGTCCAGTTCTGGGTTCCTCAGGATGACACGGAGCTACTGGAGTGAGTCCAGCACAGGGCGACACAGATCATCATCTTTGAGGGAACCAGAGCCTTTCTCCTCCGAGGAGAGTCTGAGAGATGGAGATGTTGAGCCTGGAGAAGGGAAAACTGAGCGGGATCTTATCAGCGTGTACAAATATCCTAATGGAGGCTCTCAAGACGATGAGGCCAGACTTTTACTGGTGCTTAGTAGTATGATGAGAGGCAACGGCCACAAACTGCAGCACGGGAAGGTCCACACGAACTTGAGGAGATGACAGAGCCCTGTAGCAGGTTGCTCAGAGAGGTTGTGGAGTCTCCATCACCGGAGATGTTCAAAAGCCACGTGAAGAGAGCCAACGTGCTGTAGGTGACCCTGCTTGAGCAGGGGGCTTGGGCTGGACGATCTTCAGAGGTTCTGCCCAACCCCAACCCTTCTGTGATCCTGTGATCCTTTCAGGCTCTTCTAGAAATTCACCGATTCGCTGGTTCAGAGCTAATTGTATTTGCAGATGGCAAGTTCTCAGCAAGCAGCAGTGTGTGAATTGGTTGAGCACTCTTGTTTTCTCTCGACACATAAGCTAAATCAAGCTAAATAGATGGGTGCTAAATCACGACTGTCCCTTTGGGAATGTTTCCTCTGTTAAAAAACAGAGCAAGGATTGGGGGATTTTACCTGCTGAGGCTTCCAGGCGCCTAGGGCCAGACCGTGAAGAGTTGCTGGGTCACCAGTCACCGAGGACTTAATGTGGAATATTTCTAAGTCTGGTTCTCCTGGCTAGACCTGCTGGAAAAATGCACCGAGATGCGAATCACCTAGATTGTGCGGCCCTAAAGTGACGCAATGATTCCCAAGACAGCAGTTCACAGCGGGGCTGACACATGATGTTAACGGCGATTAAATACGGAGCTCCCTGCTCCGTGCGGCACCGTGGTGGCCACAGGATCAACCGAGGACAGGTAGAAAGGAACCTCCCTGCAGGAGCCTGTCCAACACTTTCCCTTCCCTACCCATCGTCCTCATTGTCCCGTTGGAAATCAGCTGGGAGGAAAACGCTTGGAGGGATCTTAGGAAAACCAGCTGTGAAGACTGGACTGGAGCGATAGCTAGAACAACCAAAATCTGCTTTTTCTATTATGTTTAGAGTGCAAAGAGTAAATCGGCTGACCGCCTTGGTCAAGAAGAAACTGCACTTGCTAACATGGTGACCCTAATAAAACCCCTGGGGTCAATGATTCTGGATGTGCACACATGTAGACCCCATGAGGTCTGCTCCCTCTTGTCCTCATCCTGGCCCTTTCTGGACTAACTTTGCGTCTGGCTATGGAGCTCTGAGGCCCCTGTGATGTTCTTGCAACCCAGATCCCCCAGATCCCCCCAGCATTGCCTCCCCTCTCACACGCAGGTGGGTGCCCAAGCTATCCCTGCTCCACAGGTTGTCAGAGTCCAAACCAGCCACTTTCCAAACTGGTTCCTTCTTTCTGTTGTATTCAGTAGCCCAAGGCCTACCACTTCCAGGTGGAGCCCTGAGTATTCAGATTCAGAAACTGATTTTTTCCACAATTCAAAGCAAGAATTTGATCGTGGATATGTCCTAAGTAGAACTTGGTCTGAGGTAGGTGTTTCTCTGTAGCTCTTTCTGGAGTTAGTCCTTCTTTTGGCCCAGAGAGAGAAAAAAGAACACTTTTGTGAAGCTCTGGTCTGGGTTAATTTTTTTATGCTGGCGAATATTTAGATATTTGGATCAAAAAACTTCCATGGGAGAGCATTCCCCTCTTCTGGAAGAACATCCCATATCTTCGGTGGGAGGGATGAACCCCAGGGAGCAGTTTGGTGACTGAGTCACTTTATAGCTGCAAAGTTATAAAGCAGTTAGACCATATCTCAGCTCCACTGACCTGCTTTTCCAGAGAATATGGACAAATGAGCTGTTTTCCAATCTGGTTCCTTCTATTCCAGAGAATATTCCTGAGAGATTCCAGAGAATGTGGACAAATCAGGCAAGGTGCATCACAGAGCACACAAAAGATGGGCTGGGATGAGACAACAGATAAGGGGTGGGAAAATTGCATCTGAGTGCTGTGTTTAAAGAGCTCAATCTATTTATTGAATCAGAAAGATGGTTAAGGGCTGATTTGGCTATGTAAATGTGTATTTTCAGAGGAGAAAGTTATAATTAGTAAATACATCTTTAATCTAGGAAAAAAGAATGCAAAAAATCTACCGGTGGATGCTGAGATGTGTGATGCAAATTGAAAGCAATTGGATATTTAAACCGTAGGACAGAGCGCTGCAGGAAATGATGGGTGCTTTCCCTCTCTTTATGGAGACCAATTGGTAAAAACATCTGAAAATGGACTTTATCAATGCATTGGGCTTAAGTGGATCAAAATATATATTACCTGTGATACAGATGAATTTATCGTTGCACAGGGAAGATCTTGGCTGTGGACAGCAAACCATTCTTAACATTTATTTTACCTTATTTTTCATAGCAGACAAACAATAGAAAGTTATTTAGCATGGAAAGAACATGTCAGATCTGACTGGCGAATGGTGGCTCTGGAAGTGAAGACTGGATTCACTGAGAAGCATTTTAAGGATGCATCAGTAGGGATACTGTATCTTCAGCATAACAACAGGAGCTTTTCTTAAACAAGTCCCTAAAAACTCCAGTGGCCTTGAGGCACTGGGTTTAAAATACATCTATTAGTTCTGCTCAACTAACTTCTTCTACTTGGCTTCACGTAAAAGATATCTTGTTTTTTATTGCAACAGCCCATGAGCAAAAATCTCTCACTTAGGCATGTTAATGCACATCCTGTGTATTTACTGGGTCTAAAAGGAGTGCTCTGAAGAGCTGGTTTGGAAAAAGGCATCTCAAGTGTTACTAAATTAAGCCCTACTTTCTGACATTTGCCCCACTGGGACTGATATCAATTTATTAATAATAATTTTTCCTCCCTTGAAATCGGCAATGCCACCTTCTCGAGTTTGCAGGCTTTGCATAGGGTGTGAATTTCTAGTTCTGCAGAGGAAACAGCCTGGGAGCAAGCTGGAGCCAAGAGCATCAGCCAAGAGCAGCCTCATTCCTCTCCAGTCACACGAATGCCTTTCCTGCAGACTCAGTCATCTCCATCCCCATCCTTGTCAGACGGACCAGGAGTCTGCAGTTTGGTTCCCAGGTGCAGCAGAAATCACTCTACGTGTTATCTTCAGCATGGGTACAATGCCTGTGTCTTATTCTCAGATGAAAGACACCAAAGAACCAATTCATCGTCTTGAAAACCTGCTCAGAGCACAAACTCGGTACAAAGAAGCTTTATGACTCATACATATATTCTTCAAAAGCCAACTTTCATTTTTTCTTTAATTCTCTTCTTATGTTTCTCTTCTCCACGTTCACTCAGTCATTTACTCCCTTGTTTTCTTCCACTCCTTTGGGACTTTACTTCCATTTTTCCTTAGTCTTGCATCACTTACAGTTGTGCCATCTCCACGTCACATATGTTCAAGTAGCCACGCACAGGCTTGGTCTCCTTTATCTTCTGCCCTGGATGCCTGGCACCTTTTTGATACTCTGAGATGCCTCTAAGGATGCAGAACATCTTAATGAAGGTTATTACTGCAATTTTTCCCTGATGTTTGATAGCTCTCCTAAAAGACATCTTTGATGGACCTGCGAGGTCAAGTGACAACTCTGTAGTTGCCCTGAGCAGCCACTGATGAACCACAAACCCATGCGCAAAACACACCAGAATTTCCCTCTTCTAATTTTCTGTGGGCACAGCAGCCTGAGCACAGGCTCCACAACTTGATTTTAATCTTTAAATTTTAAACCTCATGTCCACATATTTTTTTCTATACTTTTCTTTCCATAGAATTTCTTTTTCTCCAGAAAGTGGCTTGGATATAGATGTTCTACTTTTGACGAAATCATGCCAAAGGGGTAGGTTTGCATATGCAACATTTCCTTCTCTTTGCTGTGCAACCACACTGAAACCTGCAAGCTGCTTTCCCACTGCCGTAAGGACATACCTAGTACGCAGGTAGGTCAAATGTATATTGCCTCATGTGGGATAAATTCTAAAAAGCCCCTGAGTGATAAAGTATTTTATAGTTGAGAAGAGGATAGGGAGAAAATGCCAGGTAATACTTTTTAGATTTTTAATAAAAGAGCCAAACCAAAAGTTGTTAAGTCATTACAAAGTATTAAAAAGTGTTTTGGGTGAGGGCAACCCCAATATAACTGAAAAAGGACCTAAGTAGTTTGTTCAGGATGTTCATCCAGGCCAGATGCTCTGGGCCCTATGGGCCAGACTTCCTGATGGTCCCAAACACCGTCCCTCATGCCTGGAAGATCGGGAGCAGTGATGTTCCTTTGCTGGTGAATCCCCGTGAGGATGTAAATAACCTGCTGGAGACCAGGCTGTATCCCAAAGGTGGGAATTCAGAGCCATTGTTCAATGACCCACCTGGTGAACATCTACCCACTGCACGTGTCCAGCCCCGGAGCAGCTTGTCCAGTGGTGGTCGGCAGCAGGCGCAGCTCCAAGGGGACACTACGGACCGTGACGGAGGGACCTGGATATCTAGGTAACCTCCGAGCGTAGGAACAGGGAATGTGCAACCCCAGAGCCCGCTCCGGCCGCGTGCCAAGGGGATTATAGTGCTCTTGGTATGTCTGGGTTAGACGGTGACCTCGAGGTTGTCCTCAAGTATCGCTGCGGACGGCCAACCTTGGATCTACTTTGCTGTTACAACCAGAGACCCTCTTTGTGGTCAGCCGGCCCAGTCAAAATATCATCTGCGATTGCTTCAGCGCGGTCCCCGGAGGCTCTGGATAGGCAAGAGGAGCCCAGTGCCCAGGAGGGAGACGCTCGGTGTGGGTTTTGCAATGCTCTAAGCGCAACGCGTGCTCGGAGCCCTCGTTCCGAAAGCTGGAGGAGCTGCATCGGGACAAGCCCGGGCACGGGCTCGGGTTGTCCTTTTCCTTATTGAGCTGGGGTTGATGCTATAGGTCTGGGAAGCCTGGCACTAGCAGCATCCTGTTTGCTGGAGCCACACGACGCCGTTGAAGCTGTTTGAGGAGGTAAATCAGTGGGATTAGAAAAACAGATTTTGCTTTTTTTTTTTTTTCCCTAAAAAATAAAAAGCTTTTTAATGGGAGTTAAATGCTGATTCAGCACAACCAGGAGAAAACAACCCAGCAGGAATTTTAAAAAACAGGGTCTGTTTGTCAGCCGGAGGGGCAGAACAATGTACGTCTTTGTTCAGAGCCCGGAGCATCCAGGAATAAAAAAAAATAAATAAAGGGGCTGCTGAATGGTGCAGACCATTGCTGCTGAAGGATACCGAATTAATAGAAGGAGTAAATCATCCTCAGTTTACCAACAAACCGGCTTGCTCCCGTGCCCACGTCCCAGGGCAGTAAATCAGCCCCGGCTCGTCCCCGACAAGCAGCAGCTGCTTCGCCGCCTTGGGATGGGGCTGGAGCGGGCAGAAAGCCCTCAAGATGCTGCAGGATGCTTCACCACGCTGATGGACCCAGCTGATGGAGGGAGCAGGGAGCAATCCTCCCCCTCGTGCAAGGGAGTTTGGCTGAGAAGGAGACGGTCAAAGAGCATCAGGGTTTGCCAACCTTCAGCTGTCAATCTGGCCTCAAGGGCTGTTCAGGTAGCGGTGGGATTCGACCGTCACCTCATGAGCATGCGGGAGGTGACTTCTCATCACACATGCTCTTCCAAAGGTGCTGCTGTGGCAGCCAGCACCGTCACGGCAGCTCATCTGTGGGGATTTCACAGGAAAGGCTGTTCTTGCTGGGAATAGTAGCAGTTCTGTCCTTGAAGCCGTGGTCCTTGAAGAGTGGTGGCACATCCGTGCCCTGGTCTCAGATGGCCACAGTTGTCTCTGCCCTGGTTTCTGCCCATGGACCAGCTTTCTCGATGGTCCATAGTGGTGTGCTCAGGGCTTGGCAACGGGGCCATAACAGATCATAACACACCAAATGCACTGAAAGGAGTGGGAAAGCAAAGGGAGGATGTTTTATTCCTCATCCTGTGCTCCTCACAGGGAATTCAGCTGAGCACCCACGAGATTTCTTTCCTTGGCGCTCCTATCTGCTCACCAGACCCAGAAGCAGGTAAAAAAAAAACATTGCAGAGGCTGGATTTGTTTCTACATCTCCCTGTTTCTCACCGAAGGAGGGAGAAAGGGCTCTAAATCTTCCTGAAGTTGTCTGCAGGGTTGAGCGCGTGAGGAGAAGACGACGGCTTAGCTAAGATTGCCAGCTGAGCTCTTGAGCAAGCGGCAGCGTGTGCTGTCCTCAAGTGAGCTCCGGGCCACAAGGTTGCTCCTTGGTGGTGGTGGTAGAAAGAACTTCTTGTGTAATAACACATGGGCACTCGGCCGGGAGCTGAGTCAGCTGGGTGGATGGACGGATACCTTGATGGTGCAGAGGAGTCACGAGCACAGATGAGAAAGAGAGAAAAGGTGGAAGGAAGAGACCAGACCATGAATGGAGAAAGAGTTGGGCTTGGGGGAGCATGGGCACTGCTCGTGGGCTGAGCCACGGCCAGGGCACCAGCGAGCTCAGCTGCTGTAGCCTTAGCCTAGACTTCTACCCCTGAGGGATTTAATTCTCCAGCTAATTGCTAGAGAGCTCAGCCCAATTTGGGCCAGTTATT
This sequence comes from Crypturellus soui, assembly GCA_032275445.1. Classification (NCBI taxonomy): domain Eukaryota; kingdom Metazoa; phylum Chordata; class Aves; order Tinamiformes; family Tinamidae; genus Crypturellus; species Crypturellus soui. Next base: position 582,612 of record JAUBNY010001030.1, read on the forward strand.
CAGGTCTGGGTCCCCTTTCCATAGCTCTGTAGCAGGGCTGAGGACCAGGACACTCCCTGCAAGGCTCTACCAGGAAATCTACCTCTCACTAAAGGGGCCAAGGACACCCAAATGCCCCCAAATTGCAGCCAGGCGATGGGAGAACTGTCTGCAGAACCACAGCTGTAGGTGGCCTCTGGCAAGATGTGCACTACGGAGAGCTTTGGTTGCAAAGAATTAACAGAAAAGCAAAGTCTTCTGCAGTGTTTCAAGGAACAAGTGACAAAAAGCACAGCTTGGCTGCGGCTCCGACGTCCTGTGCACGATGTGATCTGGATTAACACAGTCTTCAGCATTTCTTTTGAAATACACGATTTTGGCTGAGGCAGAAAAAACTTCTGAGTACTCTTCCTGTCACAGTTACTTTCAATATTAGCAATTATTATCTTAAGGAGATAATATCTTTATAAATATCATAAGTCCATCTGATTTCCGCCCCCCTCCCCTTTCTTCCTTGCATTACTTAATAACTTATGAAATAACTTGCAGGAAACGCAGATGCTCCTCTTTAATTTTTTTTTTTTTTTTCTTTTTTTCCCCCGATTTCCTTCCATGTCCATTAGACAGCAGGTCATTTACACAAGAAGTTCCTTCACTTATCCCATGTAGCCGGCAGGTGTTCTCCAGGTGTTTCTCATGGTCTTCTAAGGAAGAACAGTTTTGAGGAATATAAAGGCAAAGGTTAGCTGGGGATCCTTGGATCAAATTGAAAAACCGGAGCTTCTTTTGGCTGGGTTTTGAAAAGATACACTAGAAATAAAGTTCATCGTGTCCTGTTAAGTAGCTGTTGGCCAGAATGCTAAATCAGGCTGGGTCAGCACTTTGATGTTGTTGCTGGAGCTGGCTTGGAGACAGTGTGTGGCTTGGACTTAAGACAGGAATTTGGGCCAGTCACTGTGGCTGATGGGAACAAGAAACAGGGGGAAAAAAAAAAAAAAGTATATATGAAGCTTTAATTTTCTACAATTATGTTTTCTTTGCAACTGGTCATGCCAAGTGCAGCATGTGCCCTCACCAGGACTCACCTTTCACCACACTCCCAGCACTGATCTATGGACTAAATCCCATGGAATCTCCCCCAGAACTGGCACGGAGGCTCCTGCTGCGTTCAGAGGGGCTTCCATAGGGCCCGTTCATCCCATCCTAGGCTGCATCCCCTGGGCAAAGCCGACCTCGTCCAGGACAAGGCCATGGATGAGGGCACAAGGGAAACCTTGCAGACATTACTCATAGGAAAGCTAACACGTCCCTTTCTTCGGCTTTTCTTCCAGAAATCATAAAGAAAATATGTACAATACAGGAAAGCGCTGCTGCCTTTGCCGTAAGAACCATCAGCGATGCAGAATGATCTTTCCACGCCCTCAGTTGCATCTCCAGTTTCTCATTTCTTTTACCTTTTGGCACCTCATTGGGGCTGACGGGGACTGTAGATCCCATTAGACCAGGCTGAATGAGGAGAGGAAAGCTTCAATGAGCAAAAGAAACTCCTTAATGGAACCGTTTGTCCCTGCACAAAAGCAGTTTGGAAGCGCGGGCTGCACTGGCGCTCCTTGAGCATGAGCAGTCGCCCAGGGTCGGGACACTTGGGATTTGTCCCCACCACCTACCGGGCCAGCACTTTTAAGGCCAACCCACTAATTTCAACGTACCCCTGGTCAATGAGTTTGTGTTTGCATTTTGATTTTGCAGGATTTTCATACTAAAGTGTCGATTGCTGCTCACTCCTGGTTGTTGGGTCATGCCGTGCTTGATCCCAAGTGTCCTCCCAGCCCAGATAACCACAGCCAGGGGTTGGACCCACTGAAAACCTGCTCCGTTTGCACTTGGAGATGGTTATCCACAGCAGTGTGGGTTAGTGGATGTGTGTGTCTGACAGCGGTGCCTTCCTCGGGGTGGACGTGTGTATTTGAGGCTGCCTCCGCTGCAATGCATGGGTGGTCTATAATCCCGCTTTCCCAGAGGTGTTTCTTAAGGGGCTATTCAAAGAACCGACAAATCTCGCTGTTTTGCAGCGCCTGGCAAGGCAAGGGTCTTCTCCCTCACATCTGCAGCTTTTACGGCAGGGGAGGAAGCTTGTTTCAGCGTTAGCTGCTCAGTTCCAGCTAAGCTCAATGCAGCCTTTCTCTTGATAATTTGGTAGGCTGCATCTGTTTGCAGCCAAAAACAGGATATGGAAAGCCATATGGAAAAGAGGGAAAATAAAAACCAAAAAAAAAAAAAAAATCAAGCAGATTTGCCGTAAGGTTTGGTCCAATTCTTGTGTCATTTCTTGCTCTGTCTGAACCGGTTTGCCTGTTTGCAATAACTGGGACAGCTGGCTAGGAGAGGTGGAGTGGCGTGGCCCGAAATGCCTCACTTTATTGGTCCCTTTCCCTCCTCTTCCGATCTCCTCACAGCTCATGTCACAAGAAAAGGATCTGGAGCCTCCGTGCTCTGCCTCTTCTCTCATGGTTTGCCATTAAAATCCCGGAGCTTCATGAAAAAGCCGCAAAACAACCTACACCGCTGAAAAACAGAGGTTAAGCAACATATATGTATCCGTATGCATAATAACCGAGCAAATAAAGTGGTCTGAGCTTCAAGCACGAGTCAGTTTGGGGTGCAGCAGCTTTGCCCATCCTCCTGCGCCTTGCAAAGGCTGCCGATATTTTCGCATGGGGTTTCAAGGAGGTGCCAGGGGCTTTGTGCGTGCCGCGGGGCTGCCGGCAGTGCCTGGGAGTCACTGAGCTGTATAATTTATGTTGGAATGTCAGCTTTGCAACAGGCGTAAAATTACAAGTCATTAGCAGGGCTGCGCGCGGAGCAGCCGCTCGGGTTCCCTGGGCAGGGGCAGTCGCCGTCCGGGGAGGCTGCCCTTGGGAACGGGCCTTTCCCGGCGGAGCGGGGCTGCCGGCTGATGTCGTCATTGGGAACTGCTAAAAAAGCGTGGAATTCTTGCTCCTCCAAAAAAAAATAACCCATCTTTTTGTCCCAGACCAGCTCCTGAATAAGCATCCCAACAAAGCGTGCCGCTCCGGAGCGCTGTGTGTGGATTGTGGCTGCAGAGCTGGAGGGACACTGTGGGGACAGGGATGCCCAGGAAGGGGCATGGATCGGCTGCCAGGAATTCCCGATGTGGGGCGCGCTGTTCCTCTGGAGATAGCCTGACCCACGGCACAACCCTGCGCCCGAATGGTGCCTCCGCTATGGGGAAGCTGCTCCCCATCATCCTGGGGGAGAGCAGCTCCCTGGATGTGATTCTTTGACCACAGGCTTGGAAAAGGGTTGCAGGACTCGCATCCTGCAAAAAACCCATCTCAAACACCCTGCTTGTTGCTCGCACTAGGAATTGGCCCCAGCAGAAGCACCCCGGGTGCAACGAGGGCATCGCTGCGAAAGGAGAGCGTCTTGCAGCACCACGAACCACATTGCAGTGGAAACAACTTCTGGTGCTGCTATGGGGGAGGCTGGAAAAATGGGCCTGTCCGCGCACATGTCCAGAATGACAACACCCAGACGCACACACAGAGAATAATTTGGGCGGTGGAAACACATTACACTACCAGCCCCACCTGCAGCACCGCAGTTTTCTTCGCAACCAGCCCTTGCTGCTCTTCTTGCGTGAAAAGGTTAATGAAGTAATGCGATGCAAATCTCTCGCAGCTCAGGGGTATTTAGTCTGCTTGCAAAGTCCTCCTGGCACTGGATGGGTGCCACAGAAAGGGATATCAGCAGGAGAGGGGTCCCGAGAGGTGACAGTGTGGCTGCTGCAGCGGGAAGGACTGAGCCACTGCTCAGCTCCTGGCAAGTTTTCCCAAAGGAGTCTCCATGGGCTAAGCCTGGAAGCCAGGCAAAGGTTTAAGACTTCAGAAAAGTGACTGGGGAAAAAAAAAAAAAAAAGGAAGAAAAAAAAAAAAAGAAAAGAAAAGAAAACACATGAACAAAAGCCTATATTAATGCAGGAAGTCTATGGACTAGGGGAAAGAGAGGCAGTCTGTCCCAGTTGGTTGTGGACAGCCCAAACAGCAACAGCATCCAGCACCCTCACAGGTGACATCCACGTCCCGCACGGAGCACGCAAGGCCACAAGCAGCAGCGTGACGAGGTGGCTCCTCATCTCCTTCAGCATTGAGGACAGAGCAAGCCCATCCAGACCCACCAGAAGGTTGGAAAGAGGCCACCGAGTGAGGTCACCCCCTGCTCTGTACTGTCCCCCATGCTCTTCCACCCTCGTGTCCCTTCCTCTGCAGGTCACAGACCAGCAGAAAGAGATGGCACGGCCACACGGCGCTGTTCTGACACAGCATTGCAAATGTCTTAATAACAAGACTTAGCTGATTCTTACAAAGCCCTTTATTTTCCATCTTCAAGCTTATAAAAACTTACTCAAAACCAAGAGTGTTTAAAACTTTACATATGTACAGCATGAGAAATAAATAATATTTTAAGTCATAGAAAAACCACAATATACAAATAAGGCTTTGAAACAACTTCACCCATGGCACGGTGACAAGTCACAGATACTTACCAAAGGCTCCAATTATATGAAGCCTTTGCATAAAACCATTAAAAAAATATCCAAATGTGCTTGCTTTGCCTGGATTGAAGTTCTCCAAAACCCCTCAGACAACCATAGGTATCAAACGACTTTCTAAGGTCTTCAGAGCTCCGTCCAGCATGTGGCAGCACCACAGCTTGAGATTGCCTTTCCACACAAGAGCAGTCTCAGTTGTTACACCAAGCGTCCTCCTTCCCACCCCAAAAAAAGAGCTATTTCGCCTCCGACAAGGTCCCATCTGCTGCAGCAGCCAGGACAGCTGTCGAGCATGTGTCCAGCTCCAAAGAAAGCCAAGTTCACAGGGAATCCAGCTAGGACACTGCAGCAACGAGGGTGGACGGTTGTCTGTTTGGCTCAGCTAAGTACTTTGCCTAAAACAAGGTCTTAATTATGCTCTGGTACTGCAGCAGCATCTGAGCAGAGGCAGATACGTTCTCAGTAGTGAGGAGGACCAACGCAACGTTCTCCCAAAACAGGGCCGTTCATTACCTCCCTCCACAGTCAGTAGATGGGCGGCTGCCTTAATAAAAAAGTTTAATAAAAAAAAAAAGCTTAATAGAAGGCTCTGTCTGTAGTAGTTTGGTGCAGACACCCACCGGGGCAGCTGCCAGCACCATCTGGGTCTTGCTTTGCCCGAGATACAGGGAGAACGGGGCTCCTCCACAAGGTGACCCACAGAGATCCGCGTATCCGCCAGACACAGTACCTGATCCCCAGGGTGAGCAAAGGACAGCTTGAAGATAAGTGACATTGTGCTTATTCTATCCCCTAAAGATAATAATCCCCAAAAAAAGACTTAGTACGTTTGGCGGTCTCATCTGCCCGCAGCCCCTGGCGCCGTTGGATTCAGCGGCCCCCTGCGCCAGGCACCACGCGGTTGTTGGCAGCTCCAGCTCGGAGGCCGGCGAACACGGTTGTCTCCTCGGCTCCGCCGGCGGGCAGGCCCGAGCATCATCGCCGAGGTCTGCGTCCGCGGAGGTCTCATCCGCGGCTCTGCTTAAAGGAACGCAGGGTGCGACAGATCAAGAGAAGGTTAAAAATGCACAAACCGGGCTCCCTAGAAAAGGAGGGATGTGGTTTCAGTTATTCGAGGTCGAGGACCGCAGGTCCGTCTGTTTCTTGCACCCGTTCCAAGGTGTTTGGTCCTGAAGAGCGAGCTGCTTTAAGTGCTATCGAGACAGGTTTTCGCCAGAGTATCACCCCACACGTGTGGTCTTCATGCACCTAGGCTGTTCAATCGTAGGATTTCAGGGAGGTCCTCAGAGCGAGTTCGAGGAAGACCTAGGGAAAAAAAAAACGAGAGAAGAAACACACCTGGTTAAACACAGAGGTTAAGAGCAACAAAGAAATCATAAAAAACCCTGGGACACTAGAAACAGGTTTTGACAGCCCAGGTTAATATTTTATTCTGTGAAACAAAGCGCTTTGCCCGATAGCCGCTCAGTGGGAATGGAGCAGACACAGCACACAAGCAGGCAGATAGCCGCAAATATAAATTACAGGTCTGATACGGAGCCTGAGCAGAGCTGTTCAAGGGTACGCAGATGTTTACACGCGCTCCCCAGGCAGGGAACCATGATCCCCGAGGGACTTGGCAGGAACAGAGCGTGCAGCAGCAGTCATCGCTCACGGGCTCGGGGAGGAAGGACCATTTCCTGGAAATCCAGCTGCTCCGAGCCCCGCTCTGCCTCCCGCGACAGGCGCATTGCACCCGCGAGCAAGCAGGGCACATCTGCCAGCAATTTCTGTTTAATGGGTGTTGCAAGAGGCATATCGAGACTGCCTTTTATTGTACCTGCAGGAGCGTTTGCTTGATCTTTCACTGCTTGCAGCAGATTTCTTTTTTTTTGCAGAGGGTTCTCATTCATTAGGTTGTTTGCTACCGTACATGAAACGGCCTGCTGGTTTCTGCCAAGCCTGGAGCAGCATCAGCCCGTGTGCGAGCAGCATTCTGCTTTCCAAGAAGGTTGTGCAAGGAGTGGCTTCCACGGGGCTTTCCTAACCTGAGGAGCGCTTGATTGGGAGCTCCAAAGCCTCGGATACACAAATTGAGATTTAAGAGAGGCCAAGAAGATGGGACTAGTCTGAAGGCAACTGCCATCCAGCCAGAATAACACATCTGAAGCATTGCTCAAGGCACGTTGAAGCAAACAGGCTGCTCCTGCTGGGGCCAGCCTCGAAATCTAAGGATTGATGCTGGCGTCTGGAAGAGCATCCCAGAGGCAAACAAGACTAGCATGCCCTGCTGAGGGGCCGCCAATTATCCTCGCCCTCTTGCAAGGATCTTGAGTTGGGCTAGCACCAAAAAAATCACAGGGAGCCCAACAGACTACAGACGAGTAGTGTCTAATTTTCTATAGCTAGTTAATTTTCATGCATGTATTAAGTCTTTCATTAAGTCTAATAGATGAGAATCTGATTAGCATTTATCCACTTTTGTTAGGGAAGGAAAAAAGAAAAAAATAAAAAAGAAGTTAATAGTCTAAAGGCTCTACTTGTGCATCAGACAGGATTTCTCCAGGCTGGTTTTCCCCCTACCTTTTTTGCCAGTCATTTGCACACTTCACAAACCAGAGTTCTTTCCCAGGAGATATTCTGGTCATCTGGGAATCCTCCACACAGAAAGCAAACCTAGGAGGAAGAAACAGAGTTCAGGAAAGTCACCTCTTGTCTGCAAGGGTGACACAGTTGTAACTCATACGCTGTGTTCATTCTAGGGTGAGTTGTGTGGTTTGACACTTCTGAGGAATTATCTTGTAGCTGTTGCAACATTTTCTCTTTCTTAGTGTCATGTTTTACATAGGAATTTTTGCTTCTACTACCCTTGTGCTTCACAGATTTAGGGGAAAAAGGGTATAGACTATCTCAGATGACAGGAGACACTTATTCATAGCCAAGAAACATGGGAAGTCTCAAAGAAATTGCTGTTATTTGGCAGACCTGGGTTACCTTCAGAGCAGCATTAGCACCAGATCTGGGACCTCTTGCATGGCTTGTTGGTTGCCAGTGAGCAACCTCACCTTGTTTTCCTGTTGGAAATCTCAGAAGGAGCAACGCAGCTTTGAGAGGCTGGTGCTACCACGTTGCTGCTTGCACAGTTTATTGATCTAGCTCATTCTGCCAAGTGAGTGCAGTGACACGTGTAAAAAATAGCCATGCCGGTCTGTGCTCTAGCATTTATTCTTGGCACTTGCTATTTTAACCCTTCAGGTAGCACCCAAACCTTCTTAAAATAGAATGATTCAATCCCTACGGGCAAGAGTGTTATAATATTTAAATAAAGCAACAGAGCACGCCAGATGCAAGTTTCAAGTAAAGCTGGATTTCGATTTCTATTCTATAACCTCATATTGAAACTCCTCGTGTAACCCATGCTCCTGCCCCATAAGGGCAGTGATAACACTGAATGTGAAATGCTGTTGGGGCTACCAATTAAAGCCACTAAAACCACTTTTCTCGTTGAATTCTGAATATAGCTCCGTGCTGAGGCTTCACCCACATAATGAACACAGCCGCTCACCTCTGCTGCGTCTCCCCAGACTTCACCCGTATGCGCCTGATGTGCAGCTCCTGGGTTGCCTTCGCGGGCCGATACCAGTAGCTCTTGAGCTCTTTCCACAGGTCGTACCACGACTGAGAGGTTCCCTCCCAGGTGAGCTTTATTTTCAAGAGCTCCCCCATGTCCTCCTCCGTGTAGACCAGGAAGGTGTTGGTGGCATTAAGGCCAATTTGCTCAAGCCTGGAAGATAAGCAGGGACTCAACATTTTCTTCCTTGTGGAAGAGTGCCAGGAGGGCTGTCATTCGATGCAAGGCCTTAGAGATAGCCCTTTGCAGCTTATCGGGTGCTTTTTGTTTAACTGTCAACAGTTAATTACTGAATAGCATTACAATAGCTATCAAAACTCACTTTTTTAATAGCAGGCATTTATTACTTGACTCGGGCAGCTTTCCATAACTTAAAGGTGAATTTCAGACCTTGTTTCTTCTGGGACAGGTTAAAAGACACCACACCTCCCTCCAGAGATAGAGGCACTTTCAGACCGTACCCAGATAGGGGAGGAAAGATAAAAACTTCAGCAATGAGGGCTAATGTGTAGAGGACTGAGCGCACCAACTTGCTTCCACAGAAATAAGTTACAAGTTACTTGACAAAAAGTCTTTGAATTTCCATAAAGTGAGGCTGTTAGTGTCAATGACTTATCCAGTTATCTTCTTGAGGGACCACAGCAGGTCAGTTTACTCACATTTCTAAAGAGAGGGGCTCGGAGTCTCCATTGGTGCCATGAAGGGTGACCGAGAAGGTGGGATCAGCTGTTCCCAAGCTTTTGTAGCTGAAGACATGCATTTTCATCTGATAGTGGTAGACTGCAGGGGGACAAGGACAACACACATGGAGGCAAGTTTGCAAAGAGACAGCATTGTTAAGCACAGCTCTTATTAAACAGAGCATCGGCAGGTAAAAGTTAAACCCTTTCTAAATGAGTCTCTGATCATACAGATGTCTATATGAAGACATCATGGATCTTTTTTTTTTTTTTTCCTGTTCTGCCTCTGATTACAAAGTTGACATTTTCCAGGCGGAAACAGGATCAGGGACAGAAACAGATGGAGCTACAGGACCCTTTTGTGCACACTGAGGGCTCTCCAAGCCTCACACCACACTAAGGTGGAGATGGGCTTGTGAGCAGGGACCACGAGGGCCATAGACCTGCTTTGGAGACGGGGTGTCCTTGCAGCCAGAGCCCTCGCTGTGCTGCACGGAGAAAGGGAGCTCAGTGATGCTGCAGAGCAGGAATGGAGCCTCGTAACAGCAACAGGGTCTATTTTGGTGCCTTGCTCGGAGGTGATGCTACCCTTCCACCTCTACACTTGTGTCAAGTTGTCTCTTGGTAAGGGTCACCCCACTCAGATCAAATGATCTCTAATCTAGACGCTCTTTTTTTTAGGAGAAAAAGCATACCTTTGAACGGCATGTCAGCTCTGGTCTTCAGGTACATCTTGCTGTTTCTTTTGTTCTTGGTTTTCCTGGCATTGTAGCCGATGCCATTGCAGCGGTTCTTCCGGCAGCTCAGGCAGATGCCCTTCTTGAAGCGGCCGGAATCCGTACACTGGAATGCGAAGCTTTGCTTGTCTTGGTTCACAAGGGAGTCCACGAAGAGGTGCACGGAGCGCTCGTGCTCGCATTTAACGACTTCTCCAATAGCTAGGGGAGCAGAGTTGCAAGTTGCAAACATTTTGTTTAAGCATTTCTCACCTCCATGAGAGGCAGCCATAAGGTACAGTGAGCTGAGCCTTTTGGAGCCCAACGGGAGTTGAGTTTGGTTAAATTTGACATTTTCCAAACAGCAGCAATTCAAAAGGGTTAGTGCAAAACACTTCAGGATGGATCACTTAGTCTGTATCACGAAGTCAGCTTTAAAGAGGATTCCAGAGCCAGCGTGAGAAGACCAGAGGTTTTGATGAGGTGTTAGGAGGAAAACTAGTTCAGAATTAAAGGTAGATCTAGTTTCTAGCGGATATCTCCAGAAGAACAGGCAGTTTAGAAGGAAAAGTAGTTCCTCACAAATGGGATCATTCCCCAGCACCAACTACATGCGAGAAGTCTACAGCGACCAGAGGCAAAACGCGTAACGAGAACTTACTCCCATAGGCGATCGCTCCCAAGACGTCGCTCAGTCCGCAGCCGGGCTGGAAGTCCCCGCCGTTGGGGTAGATGTCGACGTGGCCCACGGGCATCTGGATGCCAATGCTGACGCCCAGCGTCTCCCGCGTGTAGGTGTGCAGGACGTCCACGAAGCCGGCGTCGTCGGGGGACAGGCGCCTGCTGGGGTCCACCCCTTCAAACATGGGGCCAGCCGGGTCCAGGCCTAGGGACGGCACAGAGGACACCACTAAGGACTTGGGTCACTGCATCCACAAGAGCTGTGGGGAGCCCTCAAGACCCACGGGCCCTCAAGACCCGCACGCTGCCCCATTGTGGGCACCATTCCCAATGTCTTCACCATGGGCTCGCTGAAGGAGACAAGGATGATGCCTGCGGACACTTAAGGGGCAGCATATCCCAGTGCTGGCACTGCTCCGAGCAGTCTCTGAAGCGGTGGCTTCAGGTTGATGCTGGAAGCAACGTGTCCGAGATGCTTCCAAAGGTGGCGGATGACTGGACACCAAGCCTACCAACTCCAGAAACTGCAGCCAGGGCCACTTTGGGGATGTTTGGTCTTCTTTCAGAGTGGAAAAACTAATCGAAAAAAGCAGCAGAGTTTCTGCTTCTGAGATCACGATGGAGTTTTGCCTTTAAATTAACCTCAGTCTCACTGAGGACCTGAAATTTTGCACCTTGAGACTTAGGTGGAAAAAAAGCTACGTGATGTGAACAGTCACATTTTTCTGCTTAACCGATATACAGGTTGAATATGTAGGTATGATGAATTCTCACTGCCAGGATCACATTTAGGCTTTTATTGTATCTACCACAGGATCTACCACATCTTAACTTGCCACATTTGAGGTCCCTTTACTCCAGAATCTGAGGTATTCTGCTCAACGTATCTCCTGATAAAAGAGAGGATTTTGGCCAAACACCCCATGGGACAAACTGTACTCAATAGCTATCACTTCCATTAATCCGAGTTACACAGAAACAGTGTTTCCTCAGATGAGGCCTTGGATGGGAATACCTAAGCCAGACTTTTGCATTAGCATCCAGGTCTACTTAAGCCTATGTTGTGCTCAGAGAGAGGGTCATCATGAGCCTCCCAGGGTTTGGTGTCCTGCCTCAAGGATATCTGCTCTCACGTGGAGAGAGCAAGAATGCTGTGACATGAGGATGCTGGAAATAAGTCCCCTTGGGAAAAGCTCTGGTAAAAGGCAGGAGACCACTGAAAATGCCACTTACCTGTAATTCTGCCTATGGTCCCCTGGACATGATTGCCAGCAAAGCCAGCAACATGGGCCCCGAGGCTGTATCCGATCAAGTGGACGTTTTGAAGCTGGAAGAGTGGGTTCTCCTGGAAGGAAAGAAGAGTTTGTTCATGTTTTTAGAGTATCTGCCCAATACCCGCAGGACTCTGAGGTCCTGTTCTAGGTCTAGGTAGGAGGGAACAGGAGACAAACGTTATTTTGTCTGTTTTGGGGGGTTTTATGTTTTCTCAAGTCACGTGCCTGATCCCGATATGCACGATGCCTGTTCGCATGGCACTTTATTTTGCCCCAATTGTAGCGCCCAGCTTGCAGCCCCAACCAGGATATTCCACCCCTCTCCCCAAAGCGGCACCAAGCTCCCACGCGGGCGCCCCCAACCCAAGCCGAGGAGATGCAGGAGACCCATCTCCCCCCGTTCCTCAGCCAGGGAGGCCCCAGGGTTTAGGATTACACCTCTGCGCGAGGGGTGGCGCTCACTCGGCTCCCTTGCGCGGCCGGGGGGGCCGCTCGCGCGGGCTCTACCTGCAGCCAGTCGAGCAGCCGGGCGATGCTCCGGCCCACCACGCGCGTGTTGTTCACGGCGTCCGTGTAGAGCTGGTGCGCCAGCGGCAGCCAGTCCACCACGACCACGTTGGCGCCCCGCTCGCGCTCGCGCAGGGCCGACACCAGGCTGCCCAGCCACGTCTCGAACATGCCGCTCATCTGCGGGGAGACCCCCCGCGTTAACCTGCCTCCTCGCTGCGCGCCCGCCGCCCTCGGGTGCTCGCCCGCAGCTTGCACTTTCGCTCTACCTGCTCCTCCGCGCTGCACTAATGGTGTAAGAAAAACAGGTTTTGACAGACCAGGGAGCAATTAGCTCCGCTGCCTTTTAAGGGCAAAGGGAGAGGCGCTGCTACCTGCAAGCCTTATCGCCCCGGTCCTCGAGAGCTTCGGGATTTCTGAACTATTGCAAAATTATTTTTCCAGGCTCGGCGCTTCGGTTTGCACAAGCGCGGGCAGAGCCGATCAGTCCGCTAATGCCCCACGCGCGGTTACACAAGGCACGGGAGAGGAGGGGTGGACAAACTGCCCACCCTGGGTTTCTGCAAGCGGGGGAGCCCACGCTGCGAGAGCTGCGCGCACGTGGCTGGGGTTACAACGAGCTGCAGAGCAGCTGGTTGCGCTCTTAGGAACGCCGCAAAAGTGGCGTTAAGCAGGTTCACACGAGGGGTGTAAACGGTATCCCGAAAGGCTGCAAGCGAATGGGGCGATTTTAAAGCATTTTAAGCACGGGCGATGCTGCAGCGCTTGCGCTGGGAATGCCGCGCGCGGGGGGGATGCTCCGCGCGGACAGCGGCGCCTCGGAACTCACCGTCCAGCCGTGGATGATGAAGAAGGTCTTGGCCGTGGCGTTGAAGCCGCAGAGCTGCAGGGCGCCGCGCTGCCCCACGGCGAGCTCGCAGCCCTCGTCCTCGGCGTCCGCCGACGAGCGCAGCTTGAACCTCACGCGGGGCGCGGGCGGCGGCTCCGGGCTCCCCCGCGGCGGCGATGGGGCCGGCGTCGCGCCTGCAAGCGGCGCTGTCAGAGCGGGGCTGGGGACACCCCGCAGCGGGGACGCGGCCCCGCGGAGCCGCCACCCCCGTGCGACCCGCGCTGGCACCCACCTTCCCGCAGGTGCGGAGCGGCGCCGGCCGCCGCGGGGCACGCGAGGGCGGCGCAGAGGAGCAGCACGAGGGCGCCCATGGAGCACGGGGGACGGCGGGGACGGCGACACGAGCGGCGGGGACAGCGGGGACGGCGACACGGGCGGCGCGGGCGCGGGCGCGGGCGCGCGCTTTAAGGGCGAGCGCGCGGGGGCGCGGCGCTCCCATTGGTCACACCCTCCGTGACGTCAGAGCGGGCGCGGGAGCGGGGCGGGGGGAAAAGTTCTCAATGGGAAGCGGGGAGAGGGGTGGGGAGCGCATGGGAATGGGGCCGGAGGGAGCGCTGGGAGCGCGGGATGTGCGAGGAGAGGAGCAGGGAGACCCCCCCCGGCTGCGCTATGGGGGGGTCCTGGTGCCCCACGGAGCGGGCGAGGGAAAAAACGGGGAAAAAAAACGGGAAAAAGTGATAAAAGGAGCAATCTTGAAATTATAGGGATTTTATAATCCATATATATATCCCTTTATAATCTCCCTGTGGAGCCAGGGACCTGGTCCGACTGAGGAGACCTCGAGGCTCCCGCGCTGAGGCCGAAGGCCCTGCAGCAGCCCATGCACCAGATGGAAGGTGCTGGGGCCAGGTGGGATTTATCCAGGCTTTTCCCTCTGTGGGTGCCCCCCTGGATAAGCTCCCTTTGCCCACAGCAGCCCCGTCTCTGGCTTCCCCTTAGGTGATTTCTTCAATGGCATCACCCAATTCCATCATCCCCGCGGGGTTTCCAGGTAGGAAAAAGCAACGGAGAGGAAACAAACGGGAGCGGGAGCAGCGGCTCGTCCCCGGCGCGGAATCCGGCCGTGGATGCCGCGGATCGCGGCCACCTATTTAGGGCCGAGCCCGCGGAGCCGCGTGGGGCCTCCCGTCCCGCGGCAAATCCGCTGGCATCTGTCCCCGGGGTTCTTAGGGAGCACATGGCCGGCGGCGCGGAGCGCGCGCGGGCACCCGGCGCCTCCCGGAGCAAATCCCCGCATTCCTGCGAGGCGCTAATTCCCCGGGGCCGTCGGCCGCGGGTACCTGCCTCCGGGCACCGCTGTCCCCGCGTCGGGCCACGCTCCCCGTTTGGGGCGGACGGCTGCTGCCTTAAACCACAAGCATGTGCTTTATGCACCGTTTTGGGGAAAGAGATGCCAAATTTGGGGAATAAGCGGCCGATGCTGCAATCAGCCGGGTCAGGGTACAGCTGGCTGTGCAGCACCCAGCTTTCCATCTACCTTCTCCTTTCCAGCTGTGCCCTTCCTAAATCCAAGCAGGGCGATGCTACCTACTGGCTCAGACACCAGCTTTTCTGGCATCGGCCCTAACATCCTTTTTATTTTTCCCCTGACTCGCTCAGTTTTCCAGCATCTTGTGCAAGGGGATTCCTCAGCATCCCAAGCAAAGCTAAGGAAACCCATCACGCGCATCAGCAGCACGTGCAAAGGGCTCCGGGTTTGTGTCCGAGCGGGAAGGAACGCGGCTATCTCCGGGAGTGCTCCCCCACGGGGCTCTGGTTCCCCCTCTGGCCGTTTATTCCTAATTGCTGAGCTTCCCCGTTTATTTTCTTGCTTGACCGTGTGGATCTTATTAGGAAGAGGCCGTTGCTCTGCCATTAATTAGGAAAAGCTCGGGGCGCTGCTTTGTGTTCGCCTTCCCGCCCGCGATGCCCAGGCGATGCCGACGTTCAGCCCGGCAGCTCCCGCTCCGAGGACGGACGGACGCACGGATCCCGCGGCAGCTCTTCCCTGATGCGGAGCGTCGCAGGGCTCCGAGGTGACTCCGGGCAGGACTCGCTGGCTCTGCCGGAGGGAAATCCGCGGATGCCAGCTGCAGCCTGGCCCTGCCGGCGTGTGATCCCCCTGAGCCCCAGCATGTGACCGGCGGACGGCGCTGGAAAAGCGGAGCGGGGAGGCCGGGGGGGATTAGGGAGGACGGGATGTAGCAGAGGTTCGAAGGAGGGGGCTCGTGCCACGCTGGCGGCGACAGCGCCGGCCGGGCGGCCGGGCGGTGTGAGGGGGACCACGGGGGAGGGATGGCCCCCAAGGTGACGTTTGGGATCAAAGGGACAGGCTGTGTGTTCCGAGAGGGAAACGCTGCAATCCCAGAGCAGCCCTGGGTTTCCCTGGAGAACAGGCTTCACTGGGGTCAATCGGCAGATCCAGGGAGCTGTCGAACAAGCGGAGCCACAGGAAGAGCGAGCAGATGATACCAGAGAGGAGGAGCCTTCTTGGACCCGTTTTGGTCAGGGTGATGAAGCTGGACGCTGCGTCGCGTGATGCGGAGCGCACTTGGCTTTGGAGGATGCGTTGGAGATAACTGCTGCAACCCTCCTGATCCTGCAGGGCCCCGTGGAGCACTGTGTCCAGTTGGGTTTTGAACATCTCCAACGATGGAGACTCCTCTGCCGCTCCGGGAAACCTGCTGGAGTGTCCAACCACCTTCACAATAAAAGGATTTTGTTGTGTGTTTTTAAATGAAATCACCTGCGCCCAAATTGTGGGCACAAACTTTGGGCATTTTTGGTAACTTTAACCAAAAGAACACTTAACAGCAGCTAATCCAGACAGGTTAGAACAATGTAAGCCAAGTACTTAATTTATCCCTAACAGTGTTTATAACGTCTCACATGTTTTTATTAGCTTGCTATCTTACCGCCGTGACTGGCTGATCCGTATCTGGCAATTAAAACCATGAACGAGCAGCCGTAGACCCAGATGACCTGCGTAAACGGTTTGCTGGCAGGGAATACACCGAATCAATACAAACTACAAGGTTATTAAGCACACAGAAGGTTTATTTAACCAGTGATTCCCTCCCAGATGGGCGTGCAGGGGGTGGATGAACCCATTGCTGTGGGATAGTGTGCCAAAATCGCTGGGTCCTGTCGAAGAATCACCCGTGTTTTAGGTGGACTCCCAGGGAATCAAAGGCATTTTCTTCATCTGCGTATATATATACACATATATACATATATACATAGTTAAGTAAGGAATTTTGGTGCCCTATGGAAGCATCTGCTCTCTTTAAAGTCATAGAAGTTTCTAATCCAACCATTCAAGAGGCTAGGACAGAGCTACATAGAGTGTCGTCCTCAAGTATCCTGCTCACCTTGGTGTCTCCAGGTCCGGGAAACGCCACGCTTCCTTCTGGAGAAGCCTCTGGAGAAGCAGCCTGTAAGGCAGGAGGATGAGGAGTCTGGGGAGCTGCCTGAAGGCTGCAAGGCTTCCAGTGCCTCCCATCTCCAGCACTGTGGAACAGGTTTCAATTTAAAACAAACAGTGGGTGCTGTCATCTTCAAGTTTTTCTGCGTAACCATTAAAAAGGAGCCGCCCGTTTGCACACAGCTTGGTGAATGGCAGTTGATATCCCCACATAACCCCTAGACTTCAAAACCTGGGGCTGCAAGATAAAACCAGCTAAAAAAGGGCCTAAGAATTGCCTCCCTTCCCTGAGCACAGAACAGGTCGCTGCGGCAAAGCCTTGCAGAAGGGCAGACGTGGGGTATTTTAACACATTTTAACGGAGCTCGGCTGGCCCAATGAGCCCCAACGGAGCTCTCTGTCACAGGGACTTTAGTGTGGAGCCACCGCTGCTCCAGCGGTTCCTCCGGTGGATGTCACTGCCCGTGGGACAACGTGCCCGTCCATCAGCTGCCCAAAAGCAAGATATCATCTGCTAAAGCAGGCAGCAGAGGACTAGGCTTGTGTTGGCATCTGTCACGTTTCTGGCCAGGAAGGAGGGTGGCTACCAGAGTTGACTTTGACGCTTAGGATGACATTCTGTTTGCTGATTCTTTATCAGCGGGACTGATAAAGCTGCTTGTTTATCCACAGCTAAATCCACAAGAGGACTTACGTGCTATCCCGTTCGCTGGGATGTCCCAGGGCAGCTGGAGCGCGCAGCCCCCGTGCTCCTTCCACGTGTCCACCTGAGCCAGGAGCAACCTCCACGGAGAGGCACGGAGTGAACCACGGCTGCAGGCGAGCTGGAGCAGGAAGGACGGGAAGAGCGTGCCGCACAAGAGCCTCCGGCCTCGTGGTCAGGATGTGGCTCCGAAAGCTCTCGGAGGAAATGGAAAGTGGGTCTCCCACATCCTGGCAGCACGCCGCGGCCCTTGCGTTGGGATGGGCAATTGCGGCCGCATGGTGGGAGAAAGTAAAAGCCACGGGTGTCCTTTGGGACAGAGCCCTTCCCGGGGGTTTTCAGGAGCATGATTTTGGAGTTAGGTGCTTAGATTTTCTGCCTGGGGTCCAAATGCTTCTCTTGAGTCAGCCCCCGCAAGCTAAATACCCAAGGCAGCCGGTGCATCGGGGGAAATCATCTGGGAAAACTTCAATAAGGGCACACGCTCCGCTGCCTCGGCCCTGATCTTGGCACTAGATCTTAAACTAGATCTTAAACTCCCCAATGGGAATGAAAACTCACGTCTGGTTCCCTGACACCGAGCTCGCTGTGCCCAGGCGGATGGCCGCAGCCCTCCTACCCTGCACGTCCATCGCTGCAGGTCCTCAAGGCTCATTCACCTTGTCAGGGAAACAGAAAATATAAATGACAGAAAAAAAGAAAGGCATTTGCATTTCATTCAGTTGATAGACAAAGACCCGGGGATAACTCCCACAAATACTTATGCTTAATAGCTCTGTTTTTCCCTCAGTGTCTTGTTGCTCCCATGCTCCGTAGCTAATAAAAAGCAGCATTTTAAACCAGGGAAATGCTGTTTTACCGCCCTGGCAGTATGTGTAGACAGGTGAGGAGTGGAGAGCAGAAATCAGGAAGGGAAGATGGAATTCTCATGGGCTGCAAAGGGAGATGCTCACAGTGTGGATGGTGCTGGGGGCCCTCAAAGCGTTTTTACTGGTTTTAACTTATTAACACCTGGAAACGTGACTGTTCTCACTTCATGGAGGAAGAAACTAAAGCAGGAAGAAACCCAAATGATGCTTTTGAAGCCATATCCAATCTTTTCCTTACAAATGTATTCTTGAAGTCATGAAAGCCAAAGGGGACAGTTTTTCATTCATTTTTTTTCTAGTAATTCTTGGCATGGAAAGGCTTCTGTGTGTGTATCTTGACACACACAGACCCTTTTTCACACTACTGCTGTGACAGCTATGTGCTCCGAGAGCTTCTAATCCCATGCAAGACGATGGGAGATGGAAGTGCTAATTGGTGAAACTGGATCTCAATTTAGGCAGCCACAAGCTGCTAGTGTGTGTT
This sequence comes from Crypturellus soui, assembly GCA_032275445.1. Lineage (NCBI taxonomy): Eukaryota > Metazoa > Chordata > Aves > Tinamiformes > Tinamidae > Crypturellus > Crypturellus soui. The sequence goes on from JAUBNY010001030.1 coordinate 600,980, forward strand.
CTTGAGAACATGGGAACTGATTTATTTTAATAAGAATTTAATTTGCAAAGTGGAAAATAGTATTCTTCTGTAACCCAGCAGTGCTGCAGGGTCTCACTGATTTTGGATCATTGTTTACAGGTTACTTGGCGACTTTGCAGAAAGCTTGTCTTTGGAATCAAAGCAAAAGGCACCTTTTCAGACAGGTGGATGGAGCTGCAGTCAAAATCAGCGCTCTGCAGTTTCCAGCCACATAAATATTTGTGATAGTTCAAATATTTTCCTCTTACCATCAGAGTGAAATAATGGCCTCAAAGCTTTGGGGCTTTCCAGTGCTAAACGAGAGATCCGAAAATAGCCTAGTGGTCAGAGCACTTATGTGGGCAGTGAGACCTTGCTTATTTAAACCCACAGCTGAACCCCAACGTCTCTCGTGCTAAGAAAGGACCTGACCGCCAAAATATCAGCCATTCAGAAAGATCCCATTTTGACAGCTTTTCCTGATGAATGTTTTGCTGTAGCTCGGCACCACTTCCAAGAAATGTTTCGGTTTTACTAAACTGCTGTCTTGTTAAATTTCCCAAACAGCAATAGTTTCAAAAACAGTCTAAAATGGAAAATATTGTCTACAAATAAGTATTTGAGTTTTAAATTAAAAAAAAATGCTGCAATAAATATCATCAAACAAACATGAATTATCTCGGTGCAAACTTTTAGCATACTTTGTTTTAACACGCTACTGCACTTTCCCTTTTCTCTACTCTCGTCCTAAGCTGCCATCTAGCTGCAGCTCTTGGACTTGCTCCCCACTTTAGTCTCCGGTCACGAACTGTGATTTGTGAACATCACCGGCCTTGAACTGAGCGTTAATAATACTGGCTTTGCTCCAGTAATATTAGTCTTTTCTGATTAAAACACGTGTTTTCCCTGCATAGCGAGGAATCCGCCACGGCTATTTCCTTGTTCATTCGGTCACACATCTGCTGCAAACGTACATAAACCACGGACATTCCTTCGTTAGCCATCAGGTTTAATCACACCTGACATTTAGGAGCGATGTCTCCTGCAACGAACAGGTCTATTTGGGGATGGTCTGTGCTGTGCCATGAGCTCCCCAAGGCCCCATCTGGACTACGAGCTTTCCGGTTCATCTGTGTTGACCGAAAACCAAGAAAAACCACTCCTTACTCAGCATAGCTGGGAGGCCAAAACCCTGCAGCGGGCAGGCATGCGAGCTGAGGAATGTCCCTGTTGGCTTAGCCGGAATCGTCGGAGAGCGACGGGAAAAGGCAGCCGTGTTCTCTGCATCCGCGCTCCGGCGAGGACAGGGAACAGCGTCGTGTTCGCAGGGTGCACATGAGCACGCAGATCCCAAAACGCTCTCAAGTTGACGTAACACCTGCCCGGTACACTTGTTCCTATGGAAAACCCATGGAAATTCACATACACTTGCACTTCAGGGGTCAGGGGTTCTATCTTGGAGTGTTCCTCGTGTGATAGAGACAAAAACAGGCTTTGAAAAATCATCTCTTGTTTCTCTTCCACAACTTATTTTATGTAAAAATTAACCCAAAGTCCAGAAATCTGTTGTACACATCTGAGTGACATCTAAAGAACAGCAGTTACCCATAGATAATGTCCCACTATGTGGTAAATTTAGCCTTTTCCATTGGTGTAAAAAAGATTGTTATTAAAACTGCAGGTTTAACATTCACGAGGTGCCTTGTACTTCACAGTGCTGGAGAGAATATGTGGACACGGGATGCCTGTGAACTGCCAGGATCCCTGGGAAGAGCAGCACGGATATCTCGTTGTGTTAAATATGCCTTATGCGAAAGGAAGTATGTATCTGCTAAAGGTGCAGCCACGGATCAGTGGATGTCAAGTGCAAAGGAATGTGGAAGGCAAGGGACCATCCTTTAGAAATGCACGGAGCAATACACAAGTCTGGTTTAGTTAACCTTAGCTTAAGGTGCCTTCTCCATCCTGAGGCTCTCTGTCCTCCCAGGCTGCCACAGCAGATCCACAGCCCAAATCCTCTATTCCAGAGCACCAGAGCGGCACAGATGGCTTCAGAAGGCTGCCAGGACTGCAAGTATCTCTATCCAGGTGGTCTATAATACTTATGGCACCTACCTATATAGAGCTCACGATGCTCCTAGGAAGCTTGCCTACAGCATGAAGTACAGGGCAGGGTTTTCCATAGGATGGAGAATGAGCAGGGAGGCAGAAAGCCTCTCTGCAACAACCTACCGCACAGGGCACCGCGGTGTGGCCCCAAAACTGAGGTGAAGAGCCCCCCCTGGCAACGCTGCCACCCTCGAGGATGCAAACACGGTCCTGCAGCAGCTCCCGAGAAAGGGCAGGTCCACGGGCTTCCAGCAGAGCCACTTAGGGCTGCAAAAGGGACCGGCAAGACCCGCTCGCCCGCGCCTCTCCTCAGGCGGCGGCGCCATTTTGAGCGGCGGCACCTCGGCCGCGGGGAGGGGGACAACACCGCAGCGGCGCTCCCACGCGGGACACACACGTATATACACTGTTACGCACACGTATATACACTGGCACGCACATATATGCTCACGTACACGCTTTATTTTTATTATTTTTACGTCCCCGAGCGCCGCCATTCGCAGCAAAGCGGCGCTTCTCCCTCCCCCCTCCCGCCCCCCCCCGCCAAGTCTCGCGGCGTCTCGCGAGAGCGCACGGTCTCAGCTGCCTCCCGGCGGCCCTTGCGCTTCCTCTTCCCAGCTGCGGCCCTGAGGTAAGGGCGCCATGGCGCGCGCGGACCCCGGCGCGGGCCCCATCCGCGCTCCATCCGCCTTCCCGCCGCGTCATCCCGCCGCGGGCGCCCTAGGGAGGCGGCGGGCGGCCTTCCCACCGGGCCATAGCGCGGGCCGCCATCGATATTTGCGGGGATGGCGCTTGGGAAGGACGGGCAGGGACGGAGATGGCGGCGGCCGCGGCCGGCGTCGGGGGGAGGTTGTTGACGGGAGGGCCCGGGGAGCGGCCGCGGTGATGACGCTCTTAGGACACCTTTGGATTTAATCGTGAAAATAAAAGCGGTTTCTGAGCAGCTGCTTCCCTCGGGCAGACATAATCGCAGACATAATCGCAGTTTTAAATGTGCGCGCCAGGCGTTGAAAACGCGTTTTCCTTTGCTGTTCTCCCACAGTAGAACCCCCGAAAATGGTTCGCTACTCCCTGGACCCGGAGAACCCCACCAAATGTGAGTCGCTCCTCGTGCCTGCTTGGAGGGAGCCTTACTGCAGCCGTTGGAGCTCTCGGTTAAAATGTTTGTGTTTTCCTTTTGCAGCATGCAAGTCACGGGGCTCCAACCTGCGGGTCCATTTCAAGGTAGGCAGCTTGTGCGTAATGTAAAAAGTAAATGTAATTTGTAAAAGGAATGACCCTTTTCTTGCCTGTGTCAGTTACTGCACTGTGGTAGCAAAGGATATGGCTTAGGCTTATTTAAGATGTTTGTAAGGTGTTTATCCACAGAAATAAGTTAAATAAAAAAAGAAGGCTCCTAAGCACCACACTGCCAAATAAAATCTGATAGAGAAGCACAGTTGATTGCCGTGGTTGTAAGAATTGGCCTAGCATTCGATTAGTGATGTGTTTCACCTGTCTTTTATTTTTTTAAAAAAAAACTGCTGACCAAGAAGTATGGCTGTGTTCTGCAGGAGGGCCGCATATGAATGATTACATTTCTTTAGAAAGCACTTAGTGGGCACAGTGCATTTAGGGCATTTTAGGGTTAATCACACAAATCTGCGCTCAAAACATACTTTTCTGCAAAGCACTATATATAATGCAGGTAGAAAGCCTCTTGAGATGTTTGATTTATTTTGCTTTGTCTCTTCACTGTGTTCAAACACGAGTAAAGTTCTCTTTGCATTTCACATGCTTTTGTGAGCAGTGTGAACCCAATTCTTGCTTTTTTCTTGTCAAACTGTTTCTCTTCACCCTCTTCGTAACTCTCATAGGAATTTGAATCAGTTTAGCTTGTTTATTTTGTTGTTGCTTCCTGTGAGGGGCCATGTGAGAAATTTTAGCAGGAGTTTATCCTTCAGTCCTTGGGGCTTTGGATCAGTGGATGAAGAGGACCTATCATAACTGCGAATGTGTTTTAAAGAGACATGGGATTAGTTTTGCTATCTGGAATCATCTAACTCTTTGTTAAAACAACAAAAACATGTCAGGGTAACAATAGTGGAAGTCATACCAAGATCATAGAGTTAGGTAGGGGCAAAAAAATGCCAAAATGCTTTTGCTTGCAGTATTAATTTGGAAAGAATTGTTGAGAGAAGCTTTTCTTTTGCTTTGTTTTGGTTAGAACACACGTGAGACTGCACAGGCCATCAAGGGCATGCACATCCGCAAGGCCACCAAGTACCTGAAGGACGTGACGCTGAAGAAGCAGTGTGTTCCCTTCCGCCGCTACAACGGCGGAGTTGGTAGATGTGCCCAGGTGAGGTCCGAGGTGAAAATGCGGAAAGGAGGGATGCTTGGGTGTGATTGATAAAAGAGAAAAAAAAAAGCAGAGCTGAGACTCTGCTAGGAATGTTCTGTCAGTGCTGGTGAGACATGGGAGAATCTCTCTAGTTTGTGTGTGAAAAAACATGAAACACTGCAGCATGACAGGTTGCAATTTTGTATGAAAAGCATTAGATAATAGTTTAAATGGATTATTTTGATATGTCAGCTGCAAAGGGATATTTATGTTACTGTGTGCGAGGTTGAACTGCCAATTCTGATTGCTGTGATGACTTTCTTAGGACACCTTTGGATTAAACGTGAAAAGAATTTTGTTTTCTGAGCAATCTCAGCAAAAAGGGATGCAACAATTACATTGTAGCCAGGATAAAAACAGAAAACTTTTTTTTTTTCTTATTCCAGGCCAAGCAGTGGGGCTGGACGCAGGGACGCTGGCCCAAGAAAAGTGCAGAGTTCTTGCTGCATATGCTCAAAAATGCGGAGAGCAATGCTGAGCTCAAGGTAGGTTAACTAGGCAGGAATAAATGAAGATGAAGATTTTGTGCTTCGCCGTGTCAGCACTCCTGGAGGCAGTGGCTCAAAAATCAAGGGCCACACGGGGCTTGAAGCTCTGAATTGTGTAGTCAAAAGATTTGGTTTGCTGTATTTCTTCAGATGATGATGCATGTGTTTCTCAAAATATAGGGGATCATTTTAATGGATCAACAGGCCATGCATTCTCTTACTAACTGCTTGAAGTATGTGCTAAATCTCTAAAGTACAAAACGAAATAACTCTGTATGCTTTTGTTTAGTTTATGTCTTTGTAATGTACTCCCTGTTTAAGCTTGGCAATCCTGATGACGGTGATGACTGTCTTAGGACACCTTTGAAATCATTATGAAATAAAATTTTCATTCTGAGTCATCAGCATGATTCCTTGTGACATTTAGAAAACTATTTTGTGATACATTTTTTCAGCTTTACTTGAAACTTCTGCTTAATGAATGTTTTGTTTAGTGACACTGCCAAGTTATACTGTGAGATGCTTGCCAGCAGTGACAGATGTGGCAAGTTGATCATTCAAGTTTTTGTTAGAGAAATTGTTTCTTTTTAGAAAATAAGTCACAGTCCTCTGTATTTCTTTCCCCCAGGGTCTCGACGTGGATTCTCTGGTGATTGAGCACATCCAGGTGAACAAGGCTCCCAAAATGCGCAGGCGAACCTACCGAGCCCATGGTAGGATCAACCCCTACATGAGCTCCCCCTGCCACATCGAGATGATCCTCACTGAGAAGGAGCAGATTGTTCCAAAACCCGAAGAAGAGGTTGCTCAAAAGAAAAAGGTAGAAAGAATCATAGATTTTTTTTTCATTATTATGTTTTATTTCTTAAAATGTCCTTGTCAAGAAACCTGAATTTTAATATTTTGCATTTTTTTAAACAAAGTGGTTGCTATGATGACCATCTTAGGACACCTTTGGAATGCCCGTGAAAAAAAAAAGAATCGTATTTCTGAGCAACCTGCCTATCTTGTAAATACAGCATTGAGAACTTCTTGTCAGTGATTAGTACCGCACAGAGGTAGGGCACCTGGAACAATTCCTGGGTGTCTGTGCAGGACAACTCTGTGGACTATCCATTGGCATGAGAGTATTAGCATCATTATTTTCCCTGGGGTATTTAGGACATTTCCATTCATGCTGCAAAACGTAGGTGCAGATGGACTCTCTGTAGAGGCCTTAGTGTTGTAAGGCGATGAGTTTAGATAACTCATTTGACAGATTTTAATTTGGTACGTTTCACAGAAATTTAGGAATGTTTTTCAGTATGTAACTTAACCTATAAACATTGCAGCTTCTCCTAGAATTCGTTCTGCAAACGTCTCCTTTGCGCCTGCAGACTCCCACCGCTGCTTTTTATTTTTCAGATCTCCCAGAAGAAGCTGAAGAAGCAGAAGCTGATGGCCCGGGAGTAAGCGCAATACTGCAGATGTACATAAATAAAACACAAAGTGATGTACGCTGAGGGTGTCTGCGCCTTGTCTCGCTCGCCGGCTCCGCTCGCGTTCATGATTTCCGTGGTGCTTTGGGGGAGCCCTGGGAGCAGCTCCCGCTGCGGGGGGAATGCGGGGGGAATGGGAAGCCGGGCGCCCCGGGAGCCCGAGCCCACGTGGAGCCGCTCCGGACCGGGACCCGGACCCGCTCCCGCCGCTCGTGGGCGGGGCGCAGGTCACGTGCCGCGCGTCGCCGCTTCCCATTGGCCCCGCGAGCCACCGCCCCGGTGACGCGCCGGCCGGAAGGGCGTGAGGCGGCTTCCGGCGCGGCGCAAAGCCGGAGCAGCCGTTAGCGGTGGCGGAGCCGCCGCCCGAGGTGAGGCCGGGGCCGGGGCAGCAGTTCCCCTCCGAACTGCCCCTTCATCCATCTATTTACTCATTTATTTATTCATTTACTCATCTATTTATTTATTTATTTCTGTCACGGCTAGCCATTGCGCGGAGGGAGCTGTGCCGTCCTCGCCATCCCGCTTTTCCCCCCGCTTAGTGGAGGGAAGGTTAACGGGCTCCTGGGAATGTTCTGGCCCGCTGTGGCTACGTGACCCTTCCAGAGCAATTCGGCCTTTGTGAAGGGGAGAAAGCGCTTTTGTCTGCGTCCCCGCCACGCGCACCCACGCTCTTCTAGGGCAGTAACCGTCCGGTGGCCCTGTGCGAACGAGGGGGACAGAGAGCAGCGCTTGAGCGTGTCCCGTCAGGCCTGTTTTCCCTGCTGCTGACCCCCGAGTGGCATTTGTACAGAAGTAAGCAAAAAAGCTGCCGCGACAAAGACGTAAGCTTGCTGCAGAAATGTGCCTGTTTGTCTCTTCCTATTTTCTATCCCCTATAAATGAGCTGCCTGTTAACCAAGACAGAAAAAAAATGTATCTAAATGTGTTAGATATTGTCTATTTCCTGTGTCTTGCCCCAGTTTCTGTCTGAAATACGATTTGTTCTCAGTCTGCACATGAAGTGTCCTGTGAAAGCCCTTCCTCATAGCATGTTGTTCTCCTTAGAAGCTTTAGCTGGTGGGTGGATACTCAGTGTCTTCCTGAAAAATTAGTGACTGGGAGGTTTTGCCCGCCCGAGAGAATTCACTGAATTGTTGTTTCCACTGGCTCGTTCATGTGTTCCCAGATGAACTCTCTGACTTCAGGGATTGATTCCTGTAAAGCTACTTTTCAAAAAACCGAAAGGATATTCATACAAAAGTACAGATTCAGATGGAATTCAATATTCTGCTCTTCCCCTGGGCTTGAGGCTGTAAGTCTCTAGGACATTTTATAATCCCAAATGAAGTTCATCTGCCTCTTCACGCTCCCTGAAGGGATCTTGGAAAACTTTTGTTCTCTTCTTTGTGTAAGAATTCAGATGTCACGAGCCAAGACAGGAGAAATGCAAAGAACCAAGTTGCACAGAGCAGCACAGCTATCAGGTAGCTCATTTCCAGCAAGAAGAAGTTCTGGTCCTGCTGTGCCCTTCCTTTTCTGTCCCGGCACTGATGCAGTCTCTGCTTTTCTGATGGCAGACATCAGGCTGCTATTTTGGGAGATGATTTTCTGCTTTTCAGAGAGAGAGAAGGGTGAGCTCCTCTTCAGAGATTTAATGTCTTGAAAGTACACAGCAGGGCCAAGTGTATCCAAAGTGTGTGTGAGGGTGAGGAAGCAGCACCACTGGAATGCAAGGAGAAGAAGAGGGTTTCTCACAACCTGCCCTTCAGTGCTAGTGAGACACTGAGTTGCTTTGAGTGGTTTAATTTCACCCTGAACAGATAGGAAGGGGGCAAAATGATCTTTTCAAACCCTAAGCTATATTGTAGTAAGAACAGGCTTAATATCTGCAGCTCAGTGCTTAAAATTTATTATGTGGTTAAAGTAAAAAAAACTCCTGTTTTCTGGATGTTGTTTTCTGAGTTCCAGTTGTAATGATGATGAGTTAGTAGCAAGCTCTCTTAGAGAAAGTTATTAAAATTTAAAGAATGCTGCCCTTAATGTTGCTGAGGGCTTTGTGGCATGGAAGCATAAAGCTGTGCTCAAGGAAGAATGGCAACGTTTTTAAAACTTTAACAATCTATTATTAAAGAATCAGGTAAGTTTAAGTATCAGCTAGACTCCTTATTTGTTAATGAAGGATTTGTTTTCTTAGCTGGTAGCAAGATCCATCATTCTGTTCTTATTTTTCTTCCTGTCTTTTTTTCAACAGCCTTGTTGTAGAACAAGAGCGAGCCATGGTGTGCATTCCTTGTATCGTCATTCCGGTTCTCCTCTGGGTCTATAAGAAGTTCCTTGAGCCGTACATCTATCCCGTTATCGCACCTTTCATTAAGCGCGTATGGCCCAAGAAAGCTGTGCAAGAAACAACAGCCACAAAAAAGGGTCACGGAGGCGGCACTGGAAACCCACGGGCACCTTCAGCCACAAAAAGAGATCAGAAGGATGAATCTGGAATTTATAAAGTAAGATTAATGTGTTTAGCTAACCTTGCAAATCTCGGATCAAGGGCCCAGCAGTAGTTCAGACTGGGTGCTTTGAAGGTAGTATGTAGGTGTAAGTGGGTGTTTTATGTTCTTGTGGCTATTTCATTATGAAAAGGAGAGTTATTGGTACTGATCTAACTGGGACAAACGGTTTTGCCAAGATTGCTTCAGGGAGGCCCTGGACAGGAATTCCATTTTCTGAAACAGTTTGTTTATATATATAGATGGGTTAATTATCTATAATTATATATAGAGGGACTGGCTATTCTTTCAGAGAAGTGAAAAGTTAGATAAATCACAATAGCTGCATGAAGAAGAATAATTAAAAAAAAAAGGCTTTTCAGACAGTGCTGCTGCTGCTAGTGGGGAAAAATGTCTCCTGCACTTAAATTGTGCAGGTATTGTGTATGGCTTCCAGCAAAATAACGAAGTACATGTTTTCAGAAGTTTGTATATGTTGTCTCTGTCTTTATTTTTCACCCCTTCTCCTGAAGTAAAAATTATGTGTAAATCCCTCCTCTGCTCCCCTAAATTTTCACTTTGATTCTCACTACAAATTTCTTTGTAGATCAGTCTTTGATTCTAGAAATCACTTTTGTCACCAGCTAAATGTTGTCTTTCTTGATATGAAGTCATTTTTATTTTGAAATCCTATTAATGATGCTGTCTTTTATTTGCAGTTTGAAAGCAATGGGGTTGCAAATGGAATTGCTACAAAGGGAGCCACAGATGTTTCTGACAAGAAAACAGATTAAAGGAATTTATTTACAAGGCTTTTCTCCCATTTGTCCATTATGAACTGGTGACATTTCTCTCATTTAGAGACTTCTTTTTCTTTATACATCTTAGCTTAATGGAAATCCGTATCACTTGTAGGAGAGGTTTCTTCTGCTACTATAATGGCAACTAACAGTTTTCTTGTTCAAAATGTTTGAAAACTGTCTTAAATTATTCTTTATTTTCATTGCTGAACTGCTTTTCTTCTGTAAGCTATTTGACATGATTAGAGTTTAGATTAATTTATTAATAAATTTAGCTTGGGAAGATAAATGTGTTGCTGCTTAGTTTCAGTGGCTGCTAGTGCACTACTTCAGGCTTTCCCTTTAAGAAATATAACTATTTCTGCCCTTGCTAAAGAACTATGAATTGCATAAATTGATATATTAATAAATTAATATAAGTATTATGGACAAATTATGAAGAACATAGATGATTGTGTGAAATCTGTGATATTATGCTATATGCAGAATTTACTTCGCTTACTACAAGCAGCAAGTCTTGATCTGATACTTCCATTCCTCATTTTTTCCTTGAAATATTGTGCCTTTCCTTCCTGAATAGGAGGCGCAAGGGCATGATACAGGAAAACTGTTGCTTTATATTCTGTTGCAGTGATTTAAAATGGTGCAATTATGTGTCTTAAATAGCTAAAATCTTGCTAACATAGTTGTATAACTTGAATTATAATAAACCAGGACTTTATTTAAGAGAAAACTGCTTCATTTCTTTGATTTTATGCTTCCGAATAATAAAAATGTAGAGTAGTAAATGGACAGTGAGATATTTAACAGCGCAAGTGAAACAAACGTGAACACAAAGGATAGAGCAAGAGCTTTAGCATTTTGCAGTAAAGGGCTCCGTGTTGAGATGTCTTGTTCCCTAACTTGCGGATGCTTTTCCCCCTGCTGCCATGACGTTGTGACATGGGACACCTGCTTGCAAACACTGGAAGGGACCAGCGTGAGGACCCCAGCGTGTCACCAGCCGTGGGCTCACTCCCCAGCCAGCCTCCAGACAGAGCGCCACAGGTCCTTGCCATCTCTGCTCTCCAAAATGCTCTTTGCCAGCTTTATATAACCTAGTTTCACTAATAAAGCAAACATAAGCAGCATTTATAAACTCTACAGAATTATTTGGAGTATTATTCAAGCAAATGCATCCGTAACAAGGAGAACTCAGTAGGTTGTGTTGTAGTTTGAACTTCTGGCCCTGAACCAGCACCGTATTTAAACACCAGAACTGCTGCAGTAAAAAGTGAAACAGCCAATGCAAATATGTCGTTTTGTTTGTAAAATTGCACTGTCTGTGCCTTCCGCAGGGGCGGCTCACTGTTACTAGCTGCAGTTAAGCATTAACGTGCGTAATCTGCACTGTAAAACTTTCCTGAATAGGGAGCTTCACTTAAACTCGTGGCAGGAGATTTGTGTTGCTTCTGTTCCTTTCCAGGAGGCGTGTTGTGATCAGATAGGCAAAATAATAATAATAATAATAATGATAAAAACAGATGAAAGTGGCAAGCGCTTGTTTCTGCCGCCGAAGCCTGGGCAAGGCCGCAGGAGACCGTTTGCTGGGACGCACAAAACTGAGCAGATTCATGCTTAAAAAATCTGCAGAAAAAAACACATGAGAGAGCAAAATTTCCAAAGGAAAGAGAAATGACAGATTTAAATGAGAAATAGGATCGAAGTGAGGGAATCACTTAGTGCTCGTTAGCCACAAGAAACTGGATTTAGGGAAGCATTTCGGGAAGGCCCTCGTTGCACTCAACGTATAGAGGAACGTAAAGCCCTTCACGGTACTACATTTCCCAGGGCGCCCCGCGCCGCGGCACTACATCTCCCGGCGTGCCCCGCGCGGCGG
>JAUBNY010001030.1:620502-659836 GCA_032275445.1 Crypturellus soui
GGCGAGCGGGCCCCGCCGAGGTGCCGGGGCCGCCCGGGGCCCGCGTCCCGCGCCTCGCCTCGCCCCGGCCCCTTAGACCCGCCCCGGAGCGGCGCCGCTCTCCGGGGAGCCCCCGGCGCGTCCCGTTGTCCCCGCGTGCCCAGCGGGTCGCCAGGTGCGGGTAGGCCGAGGTGAAACGGGGGAGCCGCCGTGCGGTGCCGCCCCCAGCGCTGCTCCGCCTGTGTTTCCTTTTATTATTAATTCCTTCATGTATTTATATGCTTATTTATTATTTTATTATGTATTTATTTTTATTATTCTATTATTTATTTATCTTATTTTTTTCCTTTTATTATTTTCGCTTTTTATTTCATTTACCTGTTCTGTTGATTTTTGATTTTTTATTCTATTTTTCTCTTCCTTTACTATTATTTTTTTTTTCCTATTTGCGTTTTTTTGCTCATTCCGGTGCTATCTGCAGCCGCGGGGCTGTCCCCCCTCGGTGCCCTCAGCACTGCGGCCGTGGAGAGTTCCCGGCGCTGCCAGGGATCCCGATGTGTCTCTTGCTCCTCCTTCTCTCCCCCCTGGGAGCCGGTTTCCAGGCCCTGACATCCCTTTGGGAGCGATCAGGGATTTCTGGCTCTGCTGCCCTCTCTGATTTGGGGCTTTTAAGGTGCAACTTGCCCACCCAAAGGCCATGATTTCGCATCCTCCTTCCCACCGCAGCTCCGAACCTGCGTTCACCAGTCACGAGCTGGAAACCCCAAGGGCCAGAGCGACTGGGAATATCCCACAAACCAAGGGGGATGTTGAATTAAAAGACCATTTAAACCCTCCCTTAACGGGCATCGCTCTTCACTTGTGTGCCTTGCGGGCTGAGCATTGCGTATTTAATCTCTTTTGCTGTGCCTAGAGAGTTTTGGGGACTATAATCTGATTTTCTCGCATTGTGGCCGGGAGGGATGTGTGCTGGGCTGTAGCATTCGTTATTGGAGGTACTGGTAGCAATAAGGTTGTTAAAGTTTCCAGCCCCAGGTATTTCCTGACTCATTGGATTCAGGCTCCTCATGCGTGGGCATCGTGTTGTGTAATCCCGTGTCATGCTCCGATTTAACACCAGTGAAGTCCCTCCTGTTGGGGACCTTAGAAATCCCCATTGTGCCTTAAATCAGAAGGAGCCCTTCTGGGAAGGCTCGTTCTGGGCCCTCAACGGGTGGTTTTCTCTGTGTTGCTGCTGCTCGTGTTTCGCTAGTACCGCATCTGGTGCTCAACACTTCAGAGCTGGTCCAAGAGCGAAGTTTTTGCAAGAAAATAACACCAAACTTGAGTGATTTTGATACCTCTGCTCATTTTATTATGTGGGCAGGAAGAAAAGCCCTGTGTTTTAACCTGCCGGTGACTGACAGCTGGGCTGGCAAGTTTGTTAAACCTGATAGGGAATTTTCCCCTTTTGTTTGCAGGAAGATACAAAGAGTTAAGTAATCCTATTTGGTGGCAATGAACTGTTGTCAAAGAGGGTGGGTGAAGATGATTGTGATAAATCTTCAAAGTATGTGCTCTAAAACGGGAAGTGGATTGTACCTTACAATAATTACACCATTTGGCAAGGATAGCTTCATTTATAATAGAGCCTGGAGAAAGGTGATATAAATCACGAGGTGTAGCATGATACCGGATTATGTACATGTTCCAAACACATTGGCCTTCTGTGCAGCATGCTTTTTTTTTTTAAATCTGTAGATAAATTTCTAGCTGTGGGAAACATTTAAAACTGAAACAAATAGCTCTGTTGTAAAGACTGCATAATACCCAATTGTGGGGAGAGCGTGGATGCCAGAATAGTTGTGTAACATTTGAGATATATCAGAAGATACCAGGATTTAAAAAAGTCAGGCCCGTTAATGAACAGCTGAACATCTCAAGATGAAAAAGGAGGGTTTATTTTTATATATTTTTTTTCTTGTTCTTCGAAACAGTGCTTTGCTTATTAGATGAATTTCATTTTTGCCTGGGAGGGAAATAGGGAGAGAGTCTTAAATATATGCAAACTCTAAAATCCCATAAAGAGATAGTTGTAGGAAGTTAGTGGTAATCAGGTTTACCAAAATCATGCTGTGCTTAGCACAACCCATGTCATTTGGGAGTATGGGTGAATTACTGTGAATTATGGGTAAATTATGGTAAACTGATTTCCAGGTAGTCCTGTCAAGGAGAAAGAAGAGCCATTTTAAAGTGTTGGCACCGTTCAGCATCAATCAGCGCTAGATTATTAGGTAGCTGGCATGTACTTGTCATTTTTAAAGTGGTTCCTGTATTTGTGCTAATAAAATCCTCCCTACAAGCGCTGGAAAATTTGTTCTTCAGAGAAGGCATCTATATAGTTGTTTTTGTGTTTGTTTGTTTGTTTTTTTTCTTAGATTTTATTAGTTCGTGACAAATTTTAAAGGCTTTTGAACCTCCAGTGAGATTTAGCAGCACTTAATGTGCTTGCTTTGTGGGAGTGTAGCTGTAAGCATTAAAAAACGACAAAACTAAAGAATCCCTAATGCGTCTTGGGGAATTTATACAGTGAAAGATAGATTTCCTTGCACATGCGCGAGCAGCTCCAGTAAATCCCTGAGATTTTGGGGTGCTAACCCAAGGGCTGATGGAAATATGGCACACTGGCTCCTTCGGTTTGCAGAACGGCAGTGAAAAAGTCATATAAGATGTGCGGCTTTAGAGTTGTTCGTTTCCCTGAATCGTATGTTCGCTGCTGCTGCTGCCCAGAGACACAGTGTACCACTTTATTTATTTTTAACAAGCTTTTTTGTTCTCTTTTGAGGTAAAGACTTTACAAAAAGTCTCTCAATTCAGTGTAGGTTTACAGGAAGGCGAGGAAGACAGTTTTACTGAGGTATTTTACCCTTGACTCAGTAGTTCTAACTCAGGAAATCCTAACAGCAAAGGTGGCTGGTAATTCATGTGGAATAAGCTATTTTGAAGCAGTAACAAATGGCTATTTCCATAGTTGTTAAAATTAGTAAATTTGGCTACAGGAGTAGGTAAGAGCAGAAGCAATCAGGTAGTGATTGGAGTCATCCAGCATGGGATTAAAGCTTGCTGGAAGTGACAGGTATTGGCTGTGATCACCTCACTCTGTTGTTTAAATCTCTCTGTTTTCTTAAAACAAAACAAAATAAAAAGTATGTATTTTCTAAATGCGCCTCACAGTTGTCACAGTTGTCACATCTCTGCCAATGTGCTCTCATCCTGTTCACTTTGGGTAATTAATGATTACTAAATACTGCTTAGAAGGTCTTGTCATGCACAGAGCAAGCGCCTTGTAGGCGGGATGTGAAGAGCGCAGATCGGGCTCCTTTGAATTAGGCTTTAACTGAACTCCTACCTAAAACGTGTGAAAAAAAGAACTGGAACAGAAGATACAGTATCATCACTACCCTTTTTCAGGGTCTGGCTTTCCTGTGAGAGGCCTCCGTTGCTTGAATAAATATCAAAACAAATCACTCCATGGAAATCATTTGCGTCTCTCCCTGCTTTGCAGAAAGTTGGGTTTTGTGCGTTGTGCTGCTGTGGGTCTGAGAGCTTCCCTGGCAGGGACACACGTGAGAGCCACTGCTGAAGGCAGCTGGAGAAGGGGACAGTCACCACGTGCCCTGCGCAACATGGGGAGAAAATTCAGAATCCATACAGTGAAAGTGAGCAGAAATGGGCCGTTTTCCTCATAACTCATTAACATGAAAACTACAGAAAACACTTATTTTTTGATTAGTAGTAGTGAAGGATGTGTTCAGTCCATTTTGTAGTCTCCTCTGTCACTTGGTTATAAGTGACTGAGATACATATAAGAACTCGAATTCACATCAGTCATTTGATTGCAAGTTGTGATCACAGGCATTAAACTGCAGCTGGTATCTTGACTCCTTAATATAAATATTAATTATTTTTTTTCCTGATAAAAATATAAAACTATTTTAATTTGAAGTGTTGTAAAGATTCTTTTTAAAGGTTGTTTTTGGAGACATAGATTCTTGTTGCATTATATTTTTGTTACTTTGGTTGAGGATCTAGTATGAATCCCTGCCCAATTTAGTCACCAAAGACAGTATTCTTATGTCTTTGTTCCTTAGTTTGGAGTATATATGAAGTTTATTAATAATCTCCTGGTATCAGTAAAATAATTATATACTGGTTTTGTTCTGAATATATAGTAGCCTTTACAGTAAATATTTCTTCAATACTAGTTAAGTTTTAATCACATTAAGAAATAAAGCTCTTTGTGCTGCAAGAAAGTTATTGCATAGGTAAAATGCTGCTGAATGCTGTACATCAGATGCAATACGTAAAGCCATTTTCTAAAGTGACCGTCTCCTAATTTGAGAGTTACGGTAGTTTCACAACACCTTTCTTGGGGTTTTTCAGCCTTGTGAATACCACCAAGTCTTTCCCCAAGCAATTCTGCAAGTTTAATAAGCAGTTAATATGTTGGACAAGCTGCAAAGCCATCCTTATTAGTGATTTTTGTCACCTTGAGGTCACTTGCTTTTTAAATATAAGAATATGCACTTGGAGAATTAACTTATCTGGCACCTGCATTGTCAGTTTTAGTTAGTTAGCTTTTTTTTTTTTTCTTTTTTTCTTGCAAAAAATAGCTAAAAGCTCCATAGATAAGAAAGTGTAGATTAGCTGCTGAAATTCAAACCGATCTTTTTGGGTTTTACAGATCCGTGTTTATTTCTGTGGGACAATATTTGCTTCTCCTATTTCCTGCACCTCTGGAGCTTTGATCATGCGTGGCACCGAATTGCCCTTCTCCTTGAATGTGCCCACCTGGAAAATTGTTCTGTGTAGGCACTATAGGGGGTTCTGGCAGAAGCCTAGAGTTAGTCAGTACAGAGATTCCAGTTTTTAGCAAGAGTGAGAAGCAGCCAGGTAGTTTCTTTAAACAATAGCTTCTATGTAGAAGTTTCCTGCATCTCCCAAAGTGTGGGGTTGCTCAGTGAGGAGCAGAAGTAATCTCTCTTATGCCCTGAAGACTCTTCAGTCCTTTGTGCGTCTCATGAAATGCAGCACAAGCCTGGAAGAATGGAGATACTGAGGGGCGAGGATTAAAGCAACACTATACATAAAGCAAGACATATATGTATATTAAAGGAGTATAAAGTATAAATATCATCAGGGACCTATTTTTACTGGTTTTGGTTTGTCTTCCTTTTTAATGGCTCTAGGAAACTAAGCATTTAGAGTTGTTTTTTTTGTGTGTTATGAGGAAAACAAAGGCCTCCTGTTTTTGGGGATATATGGTGGTAGTGAGTTGACAAAGTGCTGGACTGGCTTCGGGGCTGTTCATGTGCCGTATTGTACAAAGGACTTTGGATCAAATATGATCTACTGGGGGTTGTGATCAACTTCCAGACACTAGATTGCTTTAAAATGAGAGACTATCCAAAGGATAATTTTAAAGGTTTTGGAGATTGAACAAAAATCTGTAGGCAAGAAAAATCTCTAGGCTCTGATCCTGCTCATGAATTGGCATCTGTCAGATGTAAGTGGTTTGTTTAGACTCTTCATCTCTGGATGCAATCTCTGTTCATAAATTTCGCAGGTAAGTTTTGAGCACGATATATAACCACAAGGCATTTGATCCATGATATAAGTATTATTGCAATATGAATAAGGAGAGAATATTTATTTATACTATTTAGAAAGTAAAATTCAAATATTGGAGTTTAAAAAGTATCTTTTAAGTCTTCTAGATCTTATGATAAATGAATGATTTTACATATTGCAATAACGTAGTAACTGTTTGGAAACTTTTTGTGTTAGGATTATGTGGGAGTTTTTAATGTCTCACTAGTGTGGTCTGAAACACAGAGTCATCCTTGATGCAAATAGGAATCAGCTGAAACCTGAGCGTGACAGTTTCACTGATACGTGAATAAGCAGCACTGCAACTTGTACCTTCCCATCCTTGATACTATTTTGCATGAAGGGAAAACTGTCCATTTGTTTTAGTTGAGAAAGCAACAAATTTTAAAGGTAAGGGAAGTATATTTTTATGATGGGAATTGACATTGTTAGGTTTTCAAATGCATGGTATCATCAGTTCATAATTTAAAGTTAAGTCCTTAACACAGCCCTATTAGAATAGGTAACAGATCTCAGACTTCACGATAAAATTGTCTGAGTAACTGTTTCTGATACTGAAGTTGTAATAAAAAAAATCTTTTAAGAAAAACATTTTTAAACTTGGGTTGTCTGCAGACTCAGCCAGACAGTTGTGACAAAGATTGTTTTGAAAGGGGGATTTGGTTTTCTCTGAGCTGCCTTTACCGGATGGCTTAATAAAGGGTCGAGTTCAGCAATTAAGCTGCGAAGTAGAAGATTTAATCCTCAGTGGAACTATAAGCACTTCCCTGAAGTTATGTAAACTGAAGGTTTACAAAGGGTGACAATTTTTTGTCTGAGTTCAGGTGTACACACATGGTACCTTGAGCTATGTTTAAAAGTTACTGTGCTGGTTGAGCTCATGCGTTTTTCTGCTTCGTTAATGGCAGTACTTAGGTATAAGTATGAAAGGAGAACGTAATAGACATGGGTAGAGCTGTGGGCATGCTTGGGTGGACACCAGAAGTGAGGAAATATTAAAAATTCTTAACATAATTTTTGTTTTTAAAAAGGAAAATGGAGAGAAAAAAAAACCCCTACGGTATATTGGTAGATGCATATTCTGTCAGACTATTCCACCTCTAAACTCCAGTGTGCCCATTCCTACTATGAGGAAGATCACTATAAAAGTTGCGGGAAGAGAGTATTATGTTGTGGAGTGGCTTTCAACCTGAGGAGGGAAAAAATGATATTCTTGTTCACGTAAATAACTACTGCATGTAGCTGTTGTAGTTATTAAGTAATGTAAATAACTTACTGCAATCTTCAACAGTCAGTGATTAAACTTTGCATTTATTACCCTTCTGAAAGATTTTAATATCAGTCCTGATGTGCAAGACAAACTCCCTTGCATTTGCTTTGAACATCTTCCTGTTGTTTTAGAAAAAAAAAATGAAGTGACAAACAGGGCATTTTTTCATGTCCTGTATTAAACTAAATGACCTATAATTAAACTAAATGACCTGTTATAAATTGCCTTTATTTTTCTTTTCTTTTCTTTTTTTTTTAGCAAGCAATAAGAATAGTTGCTTTTATTTTTTTATTCCTTGCAATGAACCATGCATTTTTGAATGTATTTGGAGAAGTCAGTTTCAATTGGTAACTTATTGCTGTGGCTGGAGCTAACTTGTCTGGAATGAAACAAGATTTCCTGCTGTTTGGTGTTTCTTGTGGCTGTCATACTTCTAATTGGGAGAAATGGGAATCTGTTGAAGTTTTCATTTTTAAGTAGCTTCGGAACTGAGATCCATTCTTAACAGCTTTTCTGCAAAAAAAATGTGTTGTGAAAGTCAAGTTTAGAGAAAATCGTGGGGCAGTGAAGCCTGGATACAACTAAAACAAAATGCTGTGATCCAAACAGTGACCCAGGGTTCCTTGGTAGGTAAGGATCTGACCAGCTCACATTGCACAGTAGTGCATCTTAAATCAGCAATTTGCAAATTGAAGTGGATACGTATTTTGTTTTAGTGACCATCTAAAGGGCAGCTGCTTTTCAAAGGAAGATTTGCTGCTTAAGAATACATCTTAGGCTGGTAAGTGGAGAAAAACATCTGTATTCTGGAGATCTTATACAAAATGTAAGTGTACAAGTTAAAGCATTGGCGCTGATGACATTACTTCTGTTGAAATGTATTACCAGCTCACCTTGCAAAGAGTTTTAAAACTCAAATGCTTAAATTCTAATAGAAGAGCTTGGACAGAAGGGACAGTGGGAGTGACTCATTTTAGGAGAAGGGGCCGAGGATTTAGGGTTATCAGAGGTTTGCAAACCAGGACTGCAGAGCTGAGATAGCCACATACAAGCTCAACCTCAAGTCCGCTATCTTTAAATGATGATCCGATATTCCTGTCTGGTGCATGGTGTATGTTGTTTATTTTTCTTTAGTATGCACCAGCTCTGTTTCTCCTGTGCTGTTTCTTTGAGCTGGTAAAATTTGTGTTCAGATAAGATACACTTGTTCTGTTTTATGAATAGTCACCCCAAATTTTGGAAGCCCTATTAAGCTCATTGAGAGCTCCCTGGCTGCCTGATGGCAGAGTTACAGTTGTGCAGAGCTATTTTAAGAGTAGAGGTACTCAGTCAATGTAAAATTTTATCTAGTGCAGCATTGTCCTCAGCCACAGGCATCAGGCGCTATGTGGATGAGTACTAGCTAGGAGTGGATGGGGGTGCCTCAGGTAACTTCTCAGTAGGAGATTTTTTGACTTAAAGATGACATCTTTGAATTTGGGAGCCCTCAGCTTTTTTGTTTGTTTGTTTGTTTGTTTGTTTGTTTTTTCCACCCCCTTCTCCACCAAACTGTATTTCAGTTTTCATGAACATTTCAGCCCCTCTATTGGGAATGCTGCAGCCAAAGTAACTGTTGGGAAGAAGCACCTCTTTTTGAGCAAATGTGTTCCTTTTGTGGGACACCCTGTTTGTTCTTGCAACCAAAGCCTGCAGTGTTTGCGTTCGTCGTGGAGCCTAGGGGTCGATATTCAAATAGTTGCTTTGAAACAGATATTACAGCTTTGTCTGAACTGACTTAGACGTTGCTTATGGATAGCGTTTTCCATCTTCCAATATAGCCATTTCTGTCCTTACATCTAATTTTTAACCTCTAGTGCCAGCTTAACAGTAATTGGGTTTTACTGTAATTGTGTAAGGATTTTTTTTTTTTTTAATTTTCATGAATCCATGTATTTACTTGTTTCTTTTCAAAAGGTGGAAGTTTATTGAAGCTGATGTCCTGGAAAGACTTCATGCATTTGGTAGCATTTGTTTCATGGCACATAGTTACTGGCAGATAGTAAATGCTCATTTTTTTAGCCTTCTCCCATGTGGGTAACTGGAAGCAACCATGTTATTTTACAAACATCAGCACGTGGTAGTTTTTTTTTGCTTGCTTGTTTGAGGCTGGCTGTGCAGTAGTGACAACAACAACACTTAATGTGGGAGTGGATGGTACATGGCTTGACAGCACCAAGGGATTTATTTGTGTGACCCTTTCTTGTCAAAAGCCATTCTGTGCCTCAGTACCCTGTGTATTCATTTGGAAAGTATGTTTTTGAATAGCATGTCAACTTAATATCCTTGTTCAAATTGTCAGTTCCTTGTGGTTTTCCCCACTGGTAGCAACCTCAATGTTGATATAACGGCAGCAGAATGTTCTTCTTGAGTGCAATTTATGCAATCTGAAGCATAGCACAGAAACCATTAACTTTGTTGGATTGTAGGACAACAAAATTGTAGTCCTGAATTTGATGGCAGTCATTTCAATGCCTCCTTGTATACTTTGATTTTCTACTTTTCAGTTATTGTTCCAGATAGTAAATTAAGTAAATAATTGATCATTAATTTAGGAAACTCTCTATATTTCTTATTTGTATGAAGGAATTCAAGTGTTTCTTTTTTCTTTTTTTCCTTTAAGAAATGAAAATTTAGAAGAGGAGTTGCCAAATAAAGAAGATGGGAGCAAATAGCAGCAGCATCAGTGAACTTCCAGAAAATGAGTATTTAAAAAAATTATCAGGAGCAGAGCCGATCTCTGAAAATGACCCATTCTGGAATCAGCTGCTATCTTTCAGCTTTACTGCTCCAACAAACAGGTGAGATGATGTTTGGTGAAGAGTTAAAACTTGGTAAAATATTTATAAAAGTTACAGATCTGGAAAGGAAAAAAAAAGCTCTTTTTTTTTTTTTTCCTTTTTGTTCCTGCTCTAGGTGGCAGGGGAGTAAATGCCTATATAAAATGGACTATTTCTAATTTTGAAACCTCTTTTTGCCATATCATTTTGTGGGTTCCTTTCCTCCACGTGTTAACTGTAATTGCTACTTGTTCTTCTAGCAGTTAGAAATGATCAGAAAAAGGTCTGTTATGTTCTCATGTGCATGTTTTTGTTTTGTGAGTTTATTTTTGAATAAGCCTCTGCTGGTCTTTCCTCCAAAACATTTATTTCATGCACTAACAAGTTCAAGCAGTGCTAGGTCACAGGTCTAATCCTTCCAACTCATGGCATTGAGCTTCTGCCATGAGTTGGTTGTAGGCTACCTGTCGAGTTTCTCCATCTGTATCACCTTAATTATATATTTTTTCTGTTTTACCTTTTAATGGGTAGTTTCACATGTTGTCTCTGTAAAAATATTTTCTAAGTAATTAAATTCAGTGCAGTAATGTGCAGATAATAAGGTTTCTCTCGTGATGTTGTGGTGCACTACTATACTTGCACCAAAATTATAGAATATAGATAGCTAAACTGAAATGTCACTTCCTCGTGCTGGTTCTTTTGTTGCATGTTTCTTCGTGCTAGCGAGTAGTACAGATAGAAACAGGATTAGTATTTCTAAAAGGCTCCACAGCACATCTCCAGCAATACAATATGTAACCTATGGTAATGTAACCTTGCAACTGTAGTTAACTGACTTCAAAACAAGTTTTTAATAATTAATAATTTCTAATGAGGCATTGTTTACCTATTATACGAATGACCACCATGCCAGGTCTTGGGTACTTACTATCTGCAGTAGCTCCTGAGAGGCCAAGAGCAACGACCTTTATTTTCACAACAATTAGGAGCAGGTCAGGTAGAGTCCGTCCTGTTCGTACCAATGTGCTTATGAGTAAGTGAAAAGTCAGATGACCGGGAGAGAAGATGGCTAAGGTAAACAACTCAGATATTTTTTTAAGGAGTGAAAAGGAGGACAGATTTTTGGCTTACGCAGGGGGATAATAGGAAGTAGCAAAAGTTACAGTATTGTGAGGAGGTATTTCTTGGAGTATTTGGCATTGCATGGAACAGCAGCCTCTTACATAAGTTCTTGCTTACAGTCTACTTGTGACTAATAAGACAGAAGCCAAGTCATATTGCATCAGGGCTTTTTAGGGAAACATAGTTATTTGTCAAAAACAAGCAATTTCTTTCAGTTGTTCTCTTACACCTTGGTTCCCCGTGCACACCAAATAAATGAGTTTTCCCTAGCTTGGTTTTCAGCTTTTTTTGTGTACATATTTCAGAGAGTCAGACCAGTTTGTTTAAAGGCAAAGTTTGTTTAAAAAAATGTATACATATAAAAAGTGATCCAAAGGTAGGATGAACGTTTAATTAGCTGAACGCCAGATGGTGCTGTTGCCTGGCAGCTAGAAGAGAAATATTTTTAGCAGCACAGTCCTATTTTCTATGCAGCTTAATAATTGGAAGGAGACAGAAATTTCCCATTAAGTCGCATTTACCTGGGAAAGAACCATTTGACAGATGGGGTCAAACACTGTTGGCTACATAACACTCTCATCAGCTATTGTGTAAATCGCATGACCTTGCCTGCAGGAACAGAGCAGCGGAGGTCAATGTTCGTTTTGGAGACTGAAAGATTACAACATATCATGCCAGGTCTGTTTTGTTATTATGAGACTTGAGTGTAGGTCAGGCTTCTGACAGGAGCAAGATGGTAGTTTTTGATTGTTGTGGGAAGGAGCCAAGTTTTCAGTTGTCAAACAAGATGGAATTAGAGCTTTTCCCCTTCTTTCAGATTATGCTTTTTCCCCCTATTAATCTGTTGCAAAATTAGTCTGTGTCAGATAGGTGATTGCTTGACAGGTATTCACTTCTCTGCTGTCTAATATGATGAATATCTGCCGTGTTCGATGCAGTAGTTATTGGACAGGACCCAGGAAAGGAGCTCAGTGCCTTTAGATAACCTGCCATCTACCACCTCCAAGGCTAACCCCCAAATTCAGAAGCCCAGGGCCTGGGCTTTGAGCATTACTGAATTACTGGATTTCTGCCCTGAGGAAGATGAGGGAATGATAACTACGTGATCCATGAGCAGGGCTGCTCTATTTGCTCTTCTGTTTTTCTTCCATTTGTGTTGTCTTTCCCTTTCTTAGCATTTAAAACTCCTTTTTTTTGTTGCTGTTTTCTGTTTGCTCCATATTCTTGGACTTATTTTTCAGTCCAATCAATTTATTTATCTCTTTCTATAAAGAACAGGAGGTTCAGTTTGTCCCTGGGAGTGAGTTTGGCCAAATCTCTGCACTGCTGATGGCAGGGTTGGTAGGTCCCTGTATTACTGTCTCTGTTAGCAATATGGTGTAAGATATTCCTGCCTTTGCAGTCTCTCTTCTGCTGTTTATGGAGTGCACTGTGAACTTCATTGGGAACTGATCTACCTGAAAAAAAAAGCTAGCAAAAATAAGTGTGTTGCACCACTTAGCGTTGGTTTTGTTAATACTAAAGCAAGTATTAAGAGGGAATGTTAAGTGAGGGAGTGGGAACAGGTCTGGTCTGTGGGTTTTTATGGAAACCTTTGTTGTGAATCAGCCTTTTAATAATCAGAGAAATGAGAGCTGAAAGTGAATCCCTACTCATAACTCTCATAACTCTCCCTGGTTTGAGTGATAGAGGATAACAACCAGAGCAAATCTGTAGTATTTGGCAGGTAAAGTCACTGCAGCCTTACAGAATATGAGTGACAGGAAATAAGTAATATACGAATACATCTTTTTTAAATGGCAGAGCTACTAGCAATTTTATTACAGGTTGCCCAGTACTTTTTTTTTCCACTGTGAAAGGTGTGTTGTGATCTTGCTCTAACAGCTGCTTGTAGCATGTCTTGGATTTTGGGTCCCTTGGGCTATAGGAGCGTCTTCAGCCTTCAGATACCTGGTGCTCTGACTTCACTCTCCCACTATTTCATTTTTCTGCATGGTTCCATATTTACTACAAAAATGGAGTCAGAGGCTGATTTCAGATCATATAAATCCCCTTAATTCTGCCGCTTCCTAGATGTCAAGCGGTTTGAATAGTATTTGGATATTAAAATAAACAAGCCCTGAAAACACTCCTTGTAGACTTTGTTTATTGTTCTAAACACGGGCTCTGAGGTTTACTTTGGAGTCTCTCTGTTTCGGCAGCCCAGCGTGTTTGGCTGCCATCTGAGTTGCTACACAGAGCTGCAACCTCCTCCTTAGCAGTGTTGTTAGTTACGATACTTTCATGATGGAAAACTTAAAACACAGTTAACTAACACAGAACTTGCTGAAAATCATATGCTTAGTATTTGCTGTTCCACTTTGTTCCTTCCCTGGAGTTTTTAATGAGTGGCTGCTTGAAGAATAGTGTGCATGATCCTTTAATGGAAAGACATAAAAATGAACAACTTTTATGTTGCCTTAATATGGTACATTTTTAAATTGGTACAATAAATTATGAACAGCTTTTTATTCTTTTGACGTCTTTCCCCTGAATAGTCTATTAAAGTCAGCATTCCCACAGTATGAATTTACTGAATGGGTTGATTCTTCTGTTTTGTGTTCAACGGCAAAGGGAAAAAACTCTGCTTAGTCAAAGGAAAAAAACGTCAGGAAAACTACACTTTGTATTCTCCTCTTTCAGGGAGGGTGGTTCTTCACTGTGGTTTGGGCCTTATTCTTACCTTGTTAAGGGTATCTGTTTTGTTATCTACTTTGTAGGTGTGCTTTTAATAACTGTTTGCATGCAAAATATCCTTATGACTCGCCATGCTGACATCTTCTAAAAACAGCATTTATATTACTCCAAAATCTCTTATATTGTGATGCCTTTAGAATAAAAGCAGATCAAACCATTTTCTTCATTGAAGACACTGCTGTCAGAAAGCAACTTTCACTGTCTTTTATTAATTACAGCTTTGCTGAAGTCTGTGGGATGGACTGTTGATTACTCTGATGTAAATCCAAAATAAGGCAACTGAAACAAATTCAACCAGTCTAAATGAACTTCACTGTTTTTTCCCCGTTTTCTTTTTGAAAATAATGTTTTTGTCAATATTTGCCAGAATAGCTAACCTCAGAATCCAGCTTTATCCAGCTAATTTGAAATCAAAAATAAAAATCTGCAGTGAATAAAAATTATATTTTTTGAGCAATAGACTGCTTAATTTACAATTCTTCTCTCCTTTCACCTTTACTTCAAAGATGATTTCTTACAGAAAACTAGCTCACTGATAAAGAACTTGTATTATGAGCAGTAACTGCAGGTACAAAGTAATTAAATGCCAAAAGAATTAAAACATTGATGTAAGATCAATTATTAAATTAAAAAAAATAAATATCAAATTATTAAATTATAGAATGAGGATCTGAACTTTTGTATCAAGAAAAAGAGGTACCAAAGAGGCAGTATTTGAGTTGGCAGGTTTAAACTTTAATTTTGATTTCTCCTCTCTTGTCCCTCGTATGGAAGTTAAAGCTGAGCAAGCCGTTTTCTTTGAAGAAATCTGAAGCAAATTTCACTGTCCTTAACTGCACTTTTACTGAGTTTTGTGGGATTTCCCTTCACATACAGGAGCAAATAAAATAAATTCTTGTTTTTATGAAGAATTTTGAAAATGCTAGTCACCAGTTCACAGGACTTGATTTTTTTTGCATGTATTTATCTTTCCCCTCCCTTGAAGTTTGTGGGGCTGAAGTCTTAGCCTCAGCTATTCAGATTGCGGGTGCAGCCTTCGCTGCCATTCGTTAAAGGTCTGTGACCCCAGTAACAGGTATCAATGCAGTGAGGCCACACTAGCAGTTAACTGGTCTTGCTGAGGGTTATGTTGGATTTTTAAGCATGAAACTTGGTTTTCATATTGCTAGGAAAAAGATGACTGTAGTGTTAAAAGCTTTGCTGAGCATCTGGAGGTGTTTTTGATCTTGGCACGTGGGGGGAATTAGGCAACTCTGTGCCTTTTTTGTGTGTTTTTGAATAGCTAGAAGTTTAGAAAATAAAACAAGCAGAAAGCTCTGCAAGAATTCTACAATTGTAAAGTGCTTAGAAATTAAAGAAAAATGGACTTTCATTAAACATTTAAAGTTTAAATCCTAGAGCAGCTACAGTAATTGCTTCATCTTGTACACAGATCACGAGTCCCCAGCACAAGCAGACTGTGGGAGGAGGATTGCTTTCTGTTGGGTAACGTCTATGCAGTAGCTAAGAATTTAGTAGTGCGCTGGGGTCCCTCATAGTATTTTCCCAGCCTGTGAACTATCAGGAAGGATTACATCCTGATTACAAGCACCAGCTGGTCAATTTCAGAAAATTAAAAACAAACAAACAAAAAAGTGCAAGTTCCTGTTTCATTCAGACCTAGAAGATTGTGTCGCTTGTAGCTGTTGAGGCACTGTTGTAGTTTTATACCATTTGCTTTCAATTACTCTGCGTGTTTTTAGCACTGAAACAGGAGACCACCTTTGAGACTGAGTATTTTTTTAATGTATATATCATAGCGCACTTTGTGCTTTCCGAAACTTGTGTTTCAATTTATATCTTGAATGATGATGTTTGATATGAAAAGGGCTCATCTGCATAATCTGCAGTTGTTGTTGTATTTTAGACTGCATATGAAGTACTCTTAGGTGAAATGCTCTCAGCTTGCCACACAGTAAATCAATATGAGTTGCAGGATAATTTACGGGCATCTTAATTTAATCTGTTTGTCTCTACCTTAAAGCACATACTATTGAGAAGCTGTGGAATAATTCCTGTGGTTGCTATTCCTACCAATACCCTTCTTTCCTCTTCGAGTCCCCTGGATTAAAAGACCATCTCAGATGAGCTCTTTGAAGGCAGCATCCCAGACGCACAGTTTTTAAGGGCACAATTTCCCAGGAGTTTTCAGCACTGAAGCTGGTTTAGGGGATTCCCACATAGAGCCACAATTAGTCCCGCTTTTAAGCGGCTGCAGTTAGTTATGGGACTGTGCTGTAAATTGGATTATAATCTAAATTTAAAAACAGGAAGAGGATCTATTCCCCCCCCCCCGCTGTCTGTTAAAATTTCACAGCTGTAATTGCTACAGTTGCTACAATAGGATTGAGAAAGTGGGGAAGAAATATCCTAATGTAAGTGTGCCACAACGAAGTGTATGTGAAATCACACCTTTTTTTGTCCTCAGTCTCTGTTTTCACATAAACGAGGTTACTCGTTGGAAAATTTAAACAAATGCTTAGGAAGCAGCAGCAGCAGCTTGGGCAATGTTAAATAAAGATGTTAAATGTTGCAGTATTTTAGTATACAAACAGTACTTGGACAGAAATTGTGCCACTTGCCTCTTAGTCTCAGTTACTATTCGTATTTTCCTGTGTTGCTGCTTCCTATTTTTTTCTAGGTGTGATGACTCTCCTACCTCTTATCACAAGGATGTGGCCAGATGAGCTCTGAAATTGCTTGGCCTGTGTTATCCTGCATTGTATCTTAAAGCATTAAACCTTTTAAAGTGGATTTTTAATTTGTGAGCTTCTGAAGGATTGCTCAAAGCAACTGTCTTTAGTGGAGATCAGGCTGTATGTTAACTGAGTCTGTACAGAGGCTTTAAAACCTTCTCTCCTGCCCTAGTCATCCTTGCTGTAAAGTGACTTCCAGGTGTGGATTCTTTCCCAAGGGGTGTCCATTGGAAATTTTCTGTTGGCCTTAGGTGGGCCACAGACCTCATCTAGGTTGAGGCTGAGGGGGAGAGTCAGACAGGGCTTTTACTATTTTATATTTTGCCTCTTGAATAAGCTCTGCTTTTCCCTGCATCTCCTGAATTTTTAATAGGGAGCTGATCTATTCTTTTAATACTCTCCTGCCTTGAGAACGTTCAGAATGATGATTGTTGTAGAAATGTAACAGTAGGTAACAGAAAGTGGTGGTCAACTTGGGGTTAAAAGTCAGGTTGAGGATTCATAAATTTATGCTTTTAGAAAAGGCATTACTTCATATGATAACTCTAGTGAAAAAACTAGCACTTTCCAAAGGCTGCGTTTCTACGCCTATTTTCAGTGTTCAGACCAAACATAGCGGTAGCATGGATGCTCTGCTCACTTCTCCTCACTTAGACATTTCACTTTTGAGTATTAGTTTCCTGTCTTACAGCACTGTATTTCGTATACATCTTGTGCTGCTAGGTATTTATTTTAAATCAGCTAATGGATTACTGAAATAAAGTGCTTTGTAGATTTTTTTTTTCCTGCTGTTTTGTTAGGAATTCTTGCTTCAGTCTCAGGAACTCAATTTGCTTGTGTAACTGTGGTGTTATTTTTCTTTTCCCCTCGCTTTCCTCTAGTGCTGACTTAAAGCTACTGGAAGAAGCCACCATCTCAGTCTGCAAGTCTTTAGGTGAGAAATGTGATGTCTTAACTTCTTTTTTCCCTGTGGTTTATCAGAAAAATTAAGGAACAACATTCATGTATGCATCCATATCTTTAGCATACCGCGCCTCTCTGCATTCCACTAGGGATATTAAAACAGGACGTATATTTGTCTGTACATCCCAAACGTTCAGCAATGTAAATTCCAGCATTAACTGTCTTATATAAGTTGAAGTGACTTGAAAGGGTTAGAATAACTACCTCCCTCCTCTTCCTTTCTCTTTTGCCCTCCAAGCCTGACAGGGAGGGGAGAGAAGTAACAGGGGCTCATAAATGTGATTAGTGATGTTACAAGAAGGTAAAAGTTAGCCGTGAAAATCAGTCCTGTTTTCCTGATAGGAAATAATTGTGCTGTGAAGAAGTCATGAAAAGGAAGCAGTTTGAGTGCTACATGTGGGATATTTAAATCTAGACTGTAAAGTATGTTTAGTGAACAATCACAGAGCAGTAAAGCATGCACTGGAGAATCTTGGAAGAAAAATCAGTTGTAATATACTTTCTGTAGAAGTATTTAAAGCTTTGAAAGTTGTTTTCATTCTGTCTTGTTTGAACTAAATAGTATCAAATTACAAAGACTATATAATTTTTTTTTCAATCCCTCACTAGTTGAGAAGAATCCTCGAACCGGAAACCTTGGGTCATTGATTAAAGTCTTTCTTTCTAGAACCAAAGAATTAAAAATTTCAGCAGAATGTCAGAAGTAAGTAGATGCGGAAAAGCTGTGTTTGCCCTTTCACTTCTTAAATGTTCTTTTGTTTCTAGCTCTTGAGGTTTTGCTCTGCTAGTTAACATATTAACAGACCCAAATTTAGATTTCTCTTGTTTGTTCTGTTCCAACAAAGATATATTCAGTACATTTTCAAGCACAGAAAATGAAATGTAGTAGATAACATTTACAGTTGGGAAATCAAGACACATTTGCCTTCTCATGTGTATTACATAAACCACATTTGTCTGACTGGGTCCAAACTTGTAACTGTGTGCTTATTTCTGCCTTCCCTGTTGTGGACTCCTTAGGTGTTGCTGACTTAATTTTCTCTGGACTCCACATGCAGTAAACATGCAGCACAAATTCCCTGTTACTGGGTTAGTAGCGGTGCTCAAAACTGTGCTTGGAGCATAAATAACTAAGAGGAAGACTGACCAGTCAGGGATGTTTAATATTCTTCCACCTAAATGATAGATGTAATCCAAGACAATGTTGTGTAACTATGTTCTCTTTGTATTCAGAAAGCTGGGGAAAGATGCTTTTGCTTTCTTGTGCTCTTGAAATCCATAAGTGCGTAGAGTCATCTGAGAAATATTAGATCAGGAAAAGTATTAAGGCTTGTGGAGTCAGAATAGTTTTCATATTGAAGTTGTTGGAAGATTCATCTGTTTAGGTAGACTTGAGATTGCAGCCTCTAGAAACCTTTAGAAGGATATGTAAGCCTTCTAGTAAGCTCTTTGAAGAGAGTAGCACTCTGACATCTTAATACCAATTTAAAATTAAAACTATATCAGCTTGGAAAAGAAAAACTTTATTTAAATATACTTCTAATTTATTTGCTGTAGCAGTGTGTTTTCAATTAATACTTCAGAGCACTTTGGCTTTTCTTTGCCAAAGAATCCCCTGTAAGAATCCCCTATAAGTGTTTATAGATTTTATAAGATTTTATGAACATTATAGGTATGTAAGAATAGACATTCTGGCATATATCTTGTTTTGATTTGTTTTTAATGTACGTTCACAAACTGTTACTGACTCATGTTTTCTTTTACTTCCTTTCTAGTCACCTCTTTATTTGGCAGGCTCACAACGCATTGTTTATTATCTGCTGTTTGCTGAAAGTATTCATCAGTCGAATGTCAGAAGAAGAACTACAACTTCATTTTACTTACGAAGAGAAGACGCCAGGTTCATATGGTAGGTGTACACTATTATGGCATGTAACAAGTGCTCATAACAAAACAAGCCTCTTCTAAAGCTGGGTTTATTTGGTTTATTTTTCTTTTAAGATTTATTTCTAAGCACAGTGTGATCATTACTCAGCAAACTTTATTTGGTATTTATAAATAATTATTACAAACTGATACTGTAGCTATAACAGTTTTATTGCATTTCATATTAAAATTACTAACAGTCCTCTTCAGAGCATGCCTTGGTGTCCTAATGCCTTTCTTATTTTTGTGCAAAGTGCTCCATTATTGGAATCTGTGCAGGAAGGGATGCACAGAGCTTTCCCTTTCTGCTCCTGAAAACCCTGTCTCAACAGAGATGAGACATCAAGAAGATGAGGAGAACAAAATATAACTGGAGCAAAACTATCCTGTGATCACTGTGGGGAATGTTGAAATGTCACAGAATATAGTAGTATAATAGCAATATACTGAGCAAAGTAAATAATTCTATGATTAAAGCTGATCCATTAAAAAAGGAAATTGCCATTATTTAACCAGCAGGCAGTAATTCATACCATGCAATCTCACGAACAAGAATCGCAGAAAAGCAAACTTAGAATGTTCAGAAGTAAGTGCATCTCAAGGAAATGGAGAATGGATTGCACAAAAGATAGTAGGAATGTCTGGATTATTTAAGGATCTTTCCTCCTATTCTGTGCTTTTACAGTAAAAAGAACAAAAAAAACAAACAAAAAACCCCCAACTCCCTGAAGTCATGCTTTTGGAATGTGAACTAACATGTTCAAAATTGGTTTGATTACAGCATAAAAAATCTTAAATCTGCCACCAGTCTTTCATGTCACACAGTCATGACACTGTCACAGAACACATGAAACACATGAAATGCTGGTATGAGAATCTTGATTATAAATTTCCTTCTGTTCATTGTAAAGTTACCATTGAGTTGAGACATTCGTCATTTATTGCATATAACCAAAAATTATCTGGCCAAAATAGCTGGTATCAGAATGAGATACTTTTAGGTGTTCTATAACCTGCTTATAAACGTGTTACCGATGCAGGTTTTTCCAACCAGTATAAGGCAAGGACATGTGTTGAGAATGCCTAAGAGCTGCTTGCTCACTGAATAGTGAAAATGGTTCATTAAAATCTGGTTAACTCCTTGGCGCCTGCCATTGCTCTGGGGAAATCAGACTTCTGGTGCCAAAAGATTAAATGCTACATGTTGAAATGGTTTAATGTAGTTAAACTGTGATGAGTAATCCCCGAGAATGAGGTCACCTAACTGATACATTAAAAAGCAGTGCCTGCTTATAATAAGCTATCATTGCAGACTGCCTGTGGGTTTATACCTGGTTTAAAAAAAGAAAGGCCACCCTTTGCTTAAATTGAGTACTGTTCCACACTAAAACAGATGGGAATGAGGGAAAGGTTTGTCAATTTGAACCATAGCAATCTTTTTTTTTTTTTTTTTTTTTTTTCCTTATGTTGAGAGTTCCTCGCAATGTAATATGAAAAGTGACTGTTGTCACCGGGCTAGATCCCTATTTACACAATGTTTAGTAGCACTTGACTGTAATTCACAGTGACATTTATTAGCGATAATTTTGCGCATATTGATGGCAAATGTACTAAGCAATTATCTTTGAGCAGATTGCTAGCTGGATGTTCTTGATTAGGAAGGTAATTGTGTGTGGTCTGCTGGCTAGGAGAAGAAACTGAAAGGCAGGAAGCGAGTTCCTCGTCATCTCTCGCTGCCTAGCCATGGACTTGGGCCAATTTTTTCTTTTGACTTGAGTTTTCATTTGGAGATCATTCTTGTGATCCTCTCCAAGGTATTGAGGTTCACATCATGCTGTGTGGATGTATCCATCACTTGCAGATCCTAACAAAGGCTTCTCTTTTTTTTTTTTTTTTTTTTTTCTTTTTTTTCCCTAATTATTTTCTGTAAGTTTTGTACTGACATGTAGGAAAACTGAAGTACCATCAAAAGAGTATAGTAAAAAAACCTGCTTTTCTAGGGTTTATTTACAGGGAGCAGAGGGAATACCTTCAACCTTCATAATTTTTACTTTTGTATTTTTATTACATACACGTAACTTCTACTTTCATAAAGTGCATCTTTTGGTCACCTTCTGTATCACTGGAATGCCCTTGGTAGTCTGAGAACATACAGATTTATAAGTTTGGCACATACAACAGTACCACAGAAAGTGCTGTCTTTGAACATTTTTTTTTTTAATAAGCTGCTCTTAGTTGTCCTTCCTGATTTTTTCATTTACCAGATTGGAATATTATATTCACTGTTTGAGAGACTATTTCTCTGTGTTTGCCTGTTTAAGCTCTGAGCATCACTTCTTCCATCGCCTTATAGCCAGAGCATATCTCCCAGCACCGTGTTCTTAATTTAAATTTAGCATCTTGTCTACTGAGGGTCCAGTATCAGTACATCAGTTTGTTCGTGCTGCAGTCGGTCAGAACATTGGCACCTGCTCTGCATTATTTGGTATTTTGGGCAGAAACATTCAGTGTTTGATAGTAACGTAAGCACGAGTGGAAGGATAAGTTGTAGCCCATCTTGGAGTTCCTACTACAGTGCTGTTCATTGATATCCTACTAGTCAGCTCATAAATAGAAGTTTACTGCTTTGGGCAGTTCTCAGGTGATTCTTGAGCATAGGAAGAAGCTTCTGCCTTTTTAGCCCATAACTGGGAATTCGCACATAAATTTCATAGGAGGATATTGCATAATTTTGATTGCAGGAAAATTCTTTTACAACAAACTTGTATAACTAATAGTGTTTTAAGATTCAATCAAAAATTCCTGATAATAATGAATTTGAATTAATGTCATCTTCCATGCCATATTATATTGCCATTTAGGTCAATTCCTATATATTACTTGGGATTAAGTATTTTGTGGAACCTCCACGTTTCTTTGGGAAAGTGGGCACTTGTTCCATGAGAGAATAATTTGGTTTCAGTTGGGTTACCTGATTTTGCAGCCTTCATTGACTGTTTTTAGCCTGTTCCTGCGCAATGCTCAGTGAAAGCCTAGGAAACAGCAACAATATTCTGAATAAAGCAAGTTGGCTCGTATCTTAGGGAGACTTAAGAGGGACCCATATCTCAATATTTTTGTTCTGTTCAGACTTCTCTTGGCCTATTTTAGCAGATGAACTAAAGACCTTGGCATATGTGAATCTGAAGCTGCAGCTAAGTTTTTGCTAGCAGATCATACATGTTCTGGTGAGGTTTCCACTGGCTATATCTTAATCACAGTAACCATATTTTGATTCAGGAGCGTAGGAGTGGTTATAATATCCTGTATTCTCAATCAGATTGTCAGCTCATTCTTTGACCTATAGCATAAGATTTTTTATTTGTTCTATATAAAGAATATTTTCATCAGAGTTGCTAAGGACTTTGCTTGGTGCATGGTAGCAAGTGCACCAAAGGAACCCCCAAGTAGAATGGGTGAGACTCGTGAGGAAAATCATTAAAAGGTGCAGTTTCCCTGAGAACAAACCTGGGTTTTTACAAAATATGTCCTATTTAGGGCTTTTTGTTTTCTTTTCTCTGACAGATTTTTGGGGGGTTGGAAATAGAGAATAAGCAGTAATCTTCCTATTGCAACCCTTAAATGCAGCTCTGCTCACAGAGCTTTCACTTATTGCATCAAGGAAATTAAGGACGGCAATTAGGTTATATACCCTTTGCTGGTTCTTTTAAAGGAAAGTGGAACCTTTTGAGAAGCCTGGAAGCTGAAGATGTAGCCACAAAAGCCCCCAAAGCTTCACTTCTTGCGGTTTGCTTGTTTTGTAACTAATTGAATGTGTGAGGTTTCAAGTACTCATCTACGTAACATGAAATATTTCTTCACTGGTGGCCAGGTTTGCATAACCTATGCAGGCCCAGGAGCAACAGAGTAAGGAAAGCTGTTGGTATCTAGGCTGAGGTTATTGCTAATATTAGGCACATGCAGCTACTCTATCAGGTCTTGACAAGGTGGTAGTTAGCCACTTGGCAAGCAAGACTATTTTATGGTGTCTGTGTTATATTCTGCGTTACGAGCAGTGGTGGAGCTAGGCTGGTTTTAGCAGAAGGGGCCTCTAAGGGCACCTCTAGGTTGCTTTGGAGAGGTCATTTTGCCTCTGTATTGCCTGCTAATCCAGTGTCTATAATGTCGGTAATTTTCCAGAAGCAAAGCAGTATTGTTTAAGTAAGAAAATCGCACAAGTAATCCACATACTTGAGGCTTCAAATATGGAGATTGGAAAATGATACCTCGTAACTGAATTTCTTTTTAACTGTGTGTGTCTGCAGTTACATTTACACTGTTTGAGTTTGGTTGATGTACCTATGATTTCTCTCTGTGCAAGTCTGCTCTAATCTTATCTGAACAGATTCACCCTTTACTTGTTTGCCCCAAGGGCCTACATGTGTCTTTAATCCAAGTATGTGATCTATTAATGTGAATGACTATTGTATGTATTGTCTTTATCCTGCTATTGAAAAAAGACATTGTTTATGAAAACACATAGTGTTCCCTGTTTATAGCTCACTCTCACGTTATAGATTTGGCATGTAGCCGCCTCATTGTCTTGGCAAGGCAAGAATTAAACAAGAATGCCTGTGCCCCGATGGGGAAAAGGATGCAGTAATTATTGCAGCTGAATGACATTGATTACAGCAATTAAGTTTTTTTAAAAAATAATGGAGCAAGAAAGACTTATATCTTCCAGTCTACATCATGTGCTAAGCAATCGTCTGGCTTTGTTTTTATTCTAAAGTGCAAGAAAAAGCCTTATTTCTTATTCAAATAACACTGTGCTCTCTCCAAACAAGTTGTGCATAGAGCACAGTGAAAAGAGCACTCTCTCTCTTTTATTTTTTTATTTTTTCCTTCTCTTACTATTAAGAGAAAAACATTAGATACCTTTTGGGAGCTTATAGACATATTCCTCCATAGGCATTTTCTAGATAGATAAAATTTTAAAGAAATGCACCTTCAAATTCCTGTACAATCTGCTATCTGGACTTCATTATTTGCCATAGTTTCAGTCTTGGATAAAACGCTCTTAGCAGTCCTACTTTTGTGCTAACAGGACCTACGTTGTGTTTACTCATGGGGAATTCTATATAAAGGAAACCATGTTTCCGTGATAAAAAACTGATTTCCTTTAGAATGTGCAGTTCACTAGGTGACAATTTTTAATGTATTTTTAATAAACTGATTGTGGAAAGAAATGATTTTGCTTTATTGTGAATATTCCCTCTGGTGTGCTTCCTAAAATTGAGTCCTGGGATTAAGAACAAACTTGGGTTAAACATAACAACAGTGCCATGACTTGGCTGTAATTGCTGTATTTATAGTGAGACTTATTTATCTGAAAATGCAAAATAAACAGCCGTGTGGGTAGTGATTGTTGTGCAGAGCTGTGATGCCCCATCTGATGAGAGAAAGGGGGAAAACACGTGCCTGCTTTACATGTGCACAGTGCAGTACTTCTGCACTGTAAAATCTTTAACTTTTTGTTATATGTATCTTTCTATAACTTTGTTTTGTAAACAGAAATAAACCTTGATGATTCAAGGGGCGTATCTTCTATTTTTTGGCATTATATGACACAGGGGATAGTTTAATGGTTTTCTCAATAAAGCTTCTGTTCCTGTTGCTTTTGAGAATTGCAACACTAATGGAAAACACCGGTTTTAGTCATTAAAACTTCTTAATCATGTCATGGGTTTTGTCACATTACGTGTGTGAGTTAGGGGTAACTTTTGGACTTGTGGTAACTTTGGTAACTTGTATTTGGGAAATCATGATCTTTCAGTCTCTTTCCTTGAGACTGAAATGTGTGAAACCTCTTCCCTAGATAAGCGTGCCTTCATGCAGAACACACTACGCAGATTGAATCACTTACTTAAGAATAGCCTGCCCGGAACGCACTGTAGGCTGCGGTCATCTGAAAGATCACAATTTAGGGTATTGTTCAGTACAGGTTAGATAAATGAAGCTGTGTGCTTTCTGTGTTTGTCTGCTGGGTAAAAAAGGGGGTGAAGGGAAATGCATATGGGGTGCAGGTTATTTTGAGAGGAGATTTGAACTGTGGACCTGTTAGGAGTCCCTGGTGATCTATCGGCCAAGCTGTTAGTAATAACAGTTTTTAATAGGAGCTTAGCTAAGCAGTAAAGCATGTGGGTAATAGGAAAGGCTTCGTGTGCTCAGTATTAACATACTTCCTACTATGATACCAGCATCCCGTTTAGTTTATAAAATACTTAATTTTAGATAACAATGCCATGTTCATAAATAGATGAAATTTCCAATGAAACTTAGTATTTGTGCATTCATAGTGTTGATTGTCTGGATCTATGTGTTAAATATATGCTTTTTTTTTTGTTAGAAAATTCAGGATATCTTTGATGTGCTTCTTTTCAGGAACAGAATGTGAAGACCTCATAGAAGAGTTGCTGTGTTGCCTCATCCAGCTCATTGTTGAAATTCCCCTTTTGTAAGTTGGGTTTCTTTTCAGCTTCTGCTGATAAAACAAACTTTTGAGCAAATATAAAACTTAAATTATGGGGCTCTTAATGTTAATTTTTTTTTTTTGAATGTGAATGCTCTATGTTGTTGTAAAGTACTGATAATAATAAATTGCTGCCAGTACCAGCCCTGAATATTTTATTAGAATGAATAATGATCAGCATCTCATAGTCAAACTGAGTGAGCAGGAGTTATCCCATTTGTTTCGTAGAAGCTTTGTTATTTTTTGGGGTAGCTCTATCAGCACACAGAAAATGACTACCAACTTTTACTTGGGAACGGTTATGCTCTGAGCTTCAGTCATGTGTCTTGTTCTCATTTAATACTTGTTTCTGAAATACCAGTGAATTGATGTTTGAAGAAGAAAGACATGACCAAATGGAATGTTTCTGTAGATCTCCAGGGCAAAACTGATTTGCTTGTTCTTTTTTTCAAAGGCATCTGTCTTATTTGAGATGTCTTGATTCTGCATTCTATTGGGATGTGTGCCATGAAACTTCCTTTGCTTTTCTTGCTTGTGGTCCTGAGGATTAAAGGGAGATGACCTTATTTGTTTCATTTTTTGAATAAAAATGTTTTTCACACCTGTCTGTTTTTGTTTCACCATTTCCTTACAAGATAAACTTTACTAAAGATAGTGTTAGCAATATCAGTTTTTTTAATATTAATAATTTAATATTGCATTGTAATCTGTACCTAAAATATGTATTGTTGCGGTTAAAGCATTACAGCTTTGAAAGAGTTTCACAGATTATCTGTTACAGTATAGTACATGTCTCTGATTTAGTTTTCATACTGCTGATTGCTGTTTTGATTGGAAAGCTGACAGAGATACAATAGTTTTTGAAACATTGCTCTCATTAAATACAGTGCTGTCAGCATTACATGAGGATTTTGGATAGTCTCTGTGTAATGGATTAGCACTGTGATTAAGTGTGCCATTCTCCAAAGCTTGTCAGTACTTCCTGGAACAGAGACACTTTTTGTTTGCAGCAGATTAGAAGACATATGAAGGGGTGAAAGGACTGAAATATATAGGCAAGTTCATAAATCCTGTGTGTGTGTGTGTTTTCTTTTTCTTTTTTTTTTCTTTATTTTGGAAACTTTCTTGAAGTCCTAATCATTATATAGAGTCAAATATCCTTTATTCTGCCTTTCTGGCAGAAAAACAGCGATTATTTTACAGCCGTAATTGTTCTTAACCTTTTTCAACACTTGAACCTGTCAGCATCTCCGTTCTGTGTGAATGTGTTTGCAAGGAATGGAAATAGTTGTTGAAAACACTTATTATACAATATGATAGAGTAATAATAATGATCCTCTTAGAGTTATATAGCTTCTATATAATGTTTAATGTTCAGCTATAGTGGAATCATACACTTGTCTCATGTTAAATGTGGAAAGATTTTGTGAGAACATGTTTTCTTGGCTGATTTTTCACTAAAATAGTATGCTATTAACTGCACTGTTAATTTGGCAAGGTTAAGTAAGGTAGTAACACTAATAAAAATGTGTAATATTGTATTGTTTAGCATTGTAATATGTTTAACAATGTAATAATGCCTTAACAATAACTTTTTTTCCCCAGACCATTGAAAGGAAAGTAGGGAAGGGGTAAACTATGGAAAAATTTGCTCTAATACACAATGAAAAAAAGAAGTTCCTAGTAAGAATTTTCATTCAGTTTGATCTCTCCTGTTGCTGAAGGTTATCTTCTATAGTTAAAATTATAAATCAAAAGTAGCTGTATTTAAAGTCAGAAGACAAAAGGGCCACAATCTCCTTCTAGAGAAGGGAATTAAGATCTGTTGTTCTTCATAAAGATGGTATGAAATTGAAGCATTTTTGCTTGATAATAATCTACATATTTATAGATATATATAGAGAGGCTTTTTTGCCATAACTGGAGTAGATTGAAAAAAATTCAAGCCTAATATGTGAGTTTTGGGAAGGAATAGGTTGTTGGACTAGACTGAAAAGTTGTTGGTGTTGCTGGACCAAGCTGTGTAGATTGGGTTGTGGAGCAGAGAGAAATCTGATAATAAGATAGAAAGATGATATCATTGCTGTTCGGTCTTGAACAGCACATTGAAAAACTGTACGTGTAAGATGGGGGTGCTGCTTGGAGGAGAGTTTATGGGTACATCTGCATGGTGGTATTCAGGCAAGTCCCCAGTCTTGGCCTGAGTTCCTGACTGGGCTGGACACTGGTATAACCAAAGCCATGTAGGACCAGGTCTTCCTTGAGCATGAGCAGAGCCTGGGCTGCCCTGAGCTCTCTTCACCCAGAGTCCTGGAGAAATGAGCTCATGTCTGCCTACAAAATAACGCGTAGACACGTTTGGAAAACGCAAGTGGGCAGTCGAGCTCAAAACTAATAACCAAGGTGTGTGAGATGGAGAAGAAGACAAATCACAAGTCTCTGTCTTCTCCTGTGAGGTATAACTGAAGATCTGAAATGTGTTGATTTTTGTTTGGAAAAGTTTCAGAGGTGTACAGCCATGCATATGTGGAAAAAGCATCCCTGAATTACCTGTAAGGAATGAAAAAAGCCATTTCTCTGTGTTAGAGCTTGTGTTGAGAAAGTCGAAAGCACATTGTGAAAGTTGTCCTCAGCACAGCTAAAGCAGGTGGTAGTGGGGACATGGAACTCAACGGCTTTGTGACTCTCTATGTGAGACTTATTAAAAAGACCTTAGATTAATTACCCTTTTGCAAAGCAGACTCTACAAAATGCCGGAGGGAAGTTTCACGTATTGACATTTAATTTTGAGAAATTTTACCTAAACTGCATTATTGCTTTTTAAGGATCAGAGCTGTGCAGTCCCTTGTAAGACTTGAGTTACAGTATGTTGATCTTTTGATTTATGGCTCCTTTGGGTGTGTTACAGATACTCTGCTTTTTCTTTGGTCTTGTTAATGTTAGCACTCCTGGGTATACATTAATGATCAAAACTACATAGTCAGCAAAAAAAAAATACAATTTCAGTATTTAATCATATCTGTTTTGCATAGAAACTATCGCTAAAATTTCGTTGCAAGATTGAGCTCCCAGTTTTAAATAATAAAGGCTTCTTTCAGCAGCTTGTTGAGAACTGGTATGCATAACTGAACATCTGGTTGTTATCAGTACATTTTTTACTTCATTTAAAAACTATAAATGCACATGGAGGAAAAATGAAATACTATGATCCAGTTACATCATTGTTAAGTAGCACCCTGGTGCCACTAGAAGTTAGCTGATATTTCCATTACATTCTGTCATTTTCTGTAGTCAAAATAGTTTTGGGTTGCAATTTTCATTGAGATTAAATTTGAAAATGAAAGAATCAGATTAAAAATATTTGACTCTTTTAAGGATGATCTCTGCTTTTTCTGGGAGCTGCCTCTTTTCTCCATTGCCTAAACATGCATTAGATCAAAACAGGGTGTTATTGCCACTGAGTGCTACAAGCTTAAGATGACTCTGTGTTGAAATCAGAGCAAGTTGGAGGAAAAGTGGTGTTATTAGGAGACCTTCCTCCGCCAGCACTGGAGCAAGGCTCCTTTTCAGCTGGGCTGCGCAGCCAGAAGACCTGACACGATCCACATGGATCCAGCACCAGCTCTCTGCACAGGTTTTGCAGTAGCTTTTTCAGCACATCCTTCTGCTGAGAATGTATTTAGCCACATAGTCTAGGAGGATTTCGGAATAGACCAGGATGTAAAGGTCTTGGATCCTAAAACTGTTTTAATTACTTAAGTAGTAACTTCAGAATATTTCCAGCTGTGTTAGGTTATTGCATCTCAATCTATAATTCCGTCTCCCAGCGGTGGGAAGGTGTAACAGGAGAGGTTGGGATGCCCTCTGCTCCCAGTCGGAATTGCTCGAGTGCCTCTTTGGGACATTTCCCAAATGTTCGGAGTCAGCTGTGATGAGTGTGGTGTGTTATTAGCCACCGCGGTGCCTACTTGCCAGCAGTGGGTGTAAAATTAGGCACGAGTCCAAGAGGAAAGATTACGTTCACTTTGAGTTGTTGTACTTGTATCCTGGGACTGATAACCAGATATTCTACTTGCTTTTCAGCTTCCAAACCTGCTCCTATTCTCTATGGTGACTCCTCTTTCACCTTCCTGGTGGGCCCTCAGGAAGCAGGGAAATGAAACCTGGTTCCTGTATGATTTGAGGCTTTTTGTATGAATCAGCCCTTTTGGCAACTCTCCGAAATTAGCAAATGAGTTGCCTTTTAACCTTTTAAAACGTAGAGTAGACAGCTCTGGCTGGGTGAAAGTTCAGGAAAATATTTCAGCAGGGAGGGGGTTTGGTCTTGTGATTTGTGCGATGGTGTGAATTGAAGTTCGGAGTTTTGCTTCTGACCGCTCAGCCCATTTGCTCTGTGTGTGAAATCATATGTTAGCTCTCAACCTTCCCTTGCAAAGGTGTGGAAATAGCT
This sequence comes from Crypturellus soui, assembly GCA_032275445.1. NCBI lineage: Eukaryota > Metazoa > Chordata > Aves > Tinamiformes > Tinamidae > Crypturellus > Crypturellus soui. Next base: position 650,660 of record JAUBNY010001030.1, read on the forward strand.
GCGTTTCACCGAGTAATAAAGATTTTTACAAAAGCGTGTTAGTTGAGGAGTAACTGGAGTTCCTGGTTGGGATTTGTTGACCCTTTGTTTAATCTAGTCATCATAGTCCTCTTCCCCCAGCAGGAAACAAGGCTGGATGATGGGGATAGATACAGAAAACAGTTCTGAGCATTGCCTGGGCTTGGAGAGAGGCCACCAACTGCAGCCTGATGACACCTGGGTAGATGGTTGAGTTCTTGGTAGATCATCGTGGCCAGATGTCCACATTTGCTTCTGAGTTCTGAATGGAGGAAGCAGATGGTTTGGGTAAATTGTCAGATCTAGGAATATATTCTCTAATGGGAACGATAAAGAGGAGGGGAATTAAAAAGGAGAGGAAGAAAAAACAGAAAATGTGTCAATCTCCTGAAATCTCCGAACTAGATAATCCAGAAAAAAAGAGCCCTGTACAGTATGGTACATTGCTCTATAAAGTTTATTTACTTGGGGTGTGGAATCATCATGAGCTTTATCTGAGGTCTCTAGATTTTTTTTGTAAGGTATTTGGGAAGAAAAAAATGTCCAGAAACTCAAACCATCCTACCCTTCTGATTTTCTGAAATAATAAGGAATTCTGACATGTAATTGATACATGAGTTCATTATTTCTAGTTTCCTCCTTATCTGCAAGCAAACAATTTTAAGAGGAAGTCAGACATCAGCATAAATTCCATGTAAAGTCTTTCCATATGAACGACAGCATAAAAAAAAAAAAGCAAAACCTCCTTTTTCTATAGTCTCTCAATATAAATAAACAGTATTTTCTTTGAAGTTGAAAGAAGTTCCTGGTGGTTGTTGGGACCCTTTAGAAATGCTTGGCTTTCAGAAAATGGTACATTTGACCCCTAGAGAAAATGATTTTGCTGTGAAGATTAAGGATGACTCTATCTTAGGAGTTACCTCAGTATTAGGAATCATAACTGCATTTATATGATAGCAGGATTAATTTAAACAACTTCTGCAGGTTGAGGGGATTGGATCTGCAGTAAAATGTTATTTAACTGGATTTTGAATAGATACAAAAGGAAAATAACTTGCTAACTGGAGTTGCATAAACTTAGAACTCTGGAAAAAAAGAAAGTAAGTTATAAAGATTTTTCAAAAGTTACAGTAACCCCATTATTTCTTTATACTGAATCTTCTAAAAATGGGAAAGAATCTTGCAATGTCCCTTTAGATTTGCATTTCCACTTGTGTGGTTGGTCAGAAAAGTAAATGAATGACTGAAACGAGGAAAGACTTGGTGCAACTTGTTTCCTCCAGCAAAGCGACCCAGGTGTTGCAAAATGCCATGAAGTCGCATTTTATCTCTCAGAGCAGGTTACATTGAGGAGCAGAGATACTCAAAGGGGCAGCCGTGGGGAAGCGTCGCAGATTGGTGGGAGCTGGAACCGTTTCTAGCCCTGCCCGGTCCCTGGCTTGGCCGAATTTGCAGTGGAACCAGATCACAGCAGAACCTCTGGCCTGATCTAATTACCAACATTTACCCTGGCCAGCGCTCTGAGCAGTGGGCAGAAAGTCAGGTAGCTCACCAAAACCCAGGCGCGTTAAAACACTCTTCCTGATTTTAAGGAAGAATATTATTTAAGCAGTAAGTCTTTTTCCTGACATATAACTTAAAATGTTATGGATTCAAAGGCTTAAATTATGAGAGAATAAAAACAGTGGTTTGCATAACCTTCTCTTTCAAAAACATTTTTGTATCAGTGTGTGGCTCAGTGGACTTGTGCACAGCACTGCGAGCCAGGAAATTGTGAGTCCAGCTTGCTGTTGACTTAGGACAAATAACTCGCACTCTTTTCCCCCAGAAATTCTGGTCTCGAGCTCCTACAAAAGTGTTTAAATTAAGCTGTCTCTGTGCTATAATGTCTGAAACTGTTGTTCCTTGTATTTTGCATACATGCAAGTTATTTGCCACATTTCTAGCAGCACACTTGACACGCAAACATAGTTGTGCGCTGAAAATTAAACTGAATTCTTCCAAAGGAAAATCTTGTCCTCTTTTTGTAAGGACTACATGAATTCTGAGACCTAAAGCAGCAGTTTTATTTATTTTCCTTATGCGTTTAGATTTTTTCTAGACATACTGCACTACAGGTTTTAAATCATTGTTTGAAAAAAGTCTCAGTTTTCTATTTACACTTGCTTCAACTGCTAAGCATATAATTGTTAGAAAGTGGCAAGAAGTAAATTTAGTGAGACTGATGGAGGGTTTTTTAAAAATACAGGTATTGTAAAATCTTTGAATTTGGGAAATATAAAAAGACCTTTCAGTTTCTGTAAGCTCCATGGAAAATGTCAAAGTAACTTGCTAATTGTTATTATCTCCTGAAGCATACTGTGAAAACAGTAACAGCGGAGGCAACTTTAAAAACGCTTAATAACAATCTCTCTAATGGCTTAGGGGATGTTTCTGGTGCACTTGAGACATCCATTTGGAGGAGGGGAAAAAAGCCCATACTACTCGAAAGCAATAATCACACTGGTTCATATTGATGTGACCCGTTGTGTTTTAAAAGTATTTGTGTAATTTGTATTATTTTTTTTTTACTGATTGAGAAGGCAAAAAACATTTTTTCTCACCTTTTTTAGAAATATGATGCGTAGTAAGATCACTTGCGGCAGAGTTAGGAAGAGAAACTGTGCAGTGTCCAAAACAGCACATCACTCTCCTGTCCTGTTTCCTGTGCAGCTTTTCCTAATTAACCTGTCCAGCTTAATGAGCTCTGCTAATCTGTGTGCAGCCAGTGTCTAACCATTGCCATACATTCGTTGGAATTGACAGTAGAAGTCAGCAATATTCTGAAGTTTTATATTTTACCATTGCCTTGCAAATACCATTTAAGAGTTGGACAACTGTATGTACGGCGTGTTGGTGTCCCAAGCATTTCTCATCGTTAAGAGGGGGTTTGTGTGTTACCTCTTTCTTAGAGATCCCAATTTGCTGCCAAATGAAGCAGTGTTTGGGAAGCTGAACCTTTCTGTGACCTGGAATGATGCTTTAGTGACAATTGTGTTCAGCAGGACAAAGAACAGTCCCCTTAATGTTCTGAGATATTTTTATTAGTATTAGAATGAAGCATAGTCTGAAAATCGAAATCCCAATGCTCTGGGTAATATGTCAGTGTTTTTACACTGCGTTGTCCTTTGGCACATCAGAAAAACGCTTACATCTAAGAAAAATAATCCATTGTCCGTATGAAGTGTTTCTGGTTTTTGAACTTGTTATTTCCGTGTTCCCGCTTGAGACTCGCTGCATAGCGTATAACCACATGGGATCCTCCCATGTGTTCCTATTGCAGAAGGCAGCTTGTAAACAGAAGTGGTGGATTAACCTTTGTAAAAATATGCCTTTTCTTGCAGAGATATAACGTACAGCATTTCCTTGGAGGCTGTGACAACGCTTATCGTCTTCCTCTCCTGCCAATTATTTCACAAGGAAATTCTGCGAGAGAGCATCATTCATAAATACCTGATGCGTGGTCGCTGGTATGTCCTGTTCTGGGGCTGTAGCTAATGGCAAGACAAATCCTTCGGATGGCTCATTTAAACTCTTTCGTACTGAAAAATAAGACAGGGTGAAATGCATTTTGATTTGCAGTTTTTGTCCAAGAGAAAACAAAACATCAAAACAAATCCATCCTAAAAGGTTGTTGGAAGGTTTCAAGTTTATATCTTGTAGTCCTTATTTCAGTAAAACTATATTTAATTACTGATTTATTGGCATTAATTTTATTCACCACTTAAAACAGCTTTCAAAGAAACAGTGGTATGTGCAGGCTCTGGGTAAAGGGATGGAGATTTGGGGGGTAAGGAATCTAGAGTAATGTGGGGAGTTCAAAGGGCATGAGTTGAAGTGGATTAGAAATCATCACCAGAGATAGAAACCAATTGTTTCTATAAAATTCTCTTCTGTTTTAGAATACTTTAGTCTATATTTAAACCCAACAGATTTCGTTTACACCTTTCAGAATCATTGAAGTCAGATATCTCAGAGCTTCTTGAAAGTTCGTCCCCACCAAACACATAGCTGAAAATATTGTGGGAATAGAGAAATGTTATTATTGCCTGCTTTGTATGGCCAAAGCATAGAGGGAAAACCAAATGAATACTATGTTTTTTCCTTACATAAATATTTTTCCCTTTGCGTCTTGGGTAAAAGAATACAATCATTCCACATATTAAAAGATTGATTTAAAATGATATTGAAAACTGAAAATAAATGAAAAAGGCTTCCATGATCCTGCCTTTGAAGGTGATCCCAGTGTCCTGCTAAAGCCAGTGCAATTTTGAGTGGACAAAACCCTGCTGTTATTTCCCTTGCCAACCTAAAAGTGGGTAGATAACTCAGCACTAAGAAAGCTGTCTATGCTTAATGCCAAGCATCAGATTTTGTGCCTTACCTGGACTTTACTAATCAAATGCGTGGCTCCCAGGTCAGATAACAAGTATCTGTTATTCCTTAGATGGAAAAAATGATCAGATTTTTTTAAAAAAAGAAAAAAAAATCCAAGCATAGCCTAGTTCCAGAGAACAAAACGGTGCACAGCCTTGACTTTGTAGCTGAGCCAAACTTTGCAACTTCTGAGTCAATTAAAGCTGTTTTCTTTTCCTTTTGCAGTCTCCCATACACCAGCAGACTTGTGAAAACTTTGCTCTATAATTTCATTAGACAAGAAAGAAGCCCTCCTCCGGGGACCCACGTCTTTCAGCAGCAAACCGATGGAGGGGGACTGCTTTATGGCATCGCCTCTGGGGTGGCAAGTGAGTCGTATTTTCTATAAACAATTTTTCAAACATTATGAAGTATAGAGCCCTCTGTGTGACCACTCTTATAAACACACCTGTAGCCCATTTCTTTTTCAAACAGTGATATCACTGTGTCTGCCCAATACAGAAATGCTGACCTATCTGCTGTAGAGACCTGTCAGGTTTCTATATGCTACAATCTGAAGCAATTGTACTTGCAGAGATGTCATCCCTGCAGGGGAACATGCCATAGAAGTAGCTCTAGTGCACTTCTTGCTTTTTTTCTTTTTCCTTGTGTTAATACATCAAACAGAAAAAACAAATCGTTACCTCCACCTCTTTTGATGAATTCAGCACTTCAAGTTATTTAAAATGTTGAAATAAATGTTCTTTGAAGTCTCTGTTGTTGAAGACCTATAAACATTTTCAGAGAATGTTCATATTTCATTCCCGGTATCTTTTAAGCAGATATTTGAAGTTGATCTAGATACAAAAAAAGTATCAATCATGAGAGGTTGACTAATGAGTATGAGTAGCTTACGGTCTTTTGTGATTGGACTTTTTGCTCTGAATAGTTTGGACATCTACTCAAGAATATTCAAGATTAATATCATTTTTGTAAGAGAAAGGTTTCTCGTGTTTGTTACAGAGCACATTGTTTTATTTGTTTATTATTATATGTGTGTGTGTGTGTGTGTGTGTGTGTGTGTGTGTGTGTGTGTATATATATAATCTTGACAAAAATAATGATACCTGTTACTTTTTCCTGCTAAACTGAATAACAGCTTATGAGCTGGTTACTGCAGGAACATTTGCTATCTATTCTGGTCTCTGGTGAAATCCCTTCACTGACTGCATCCCAGGGGAATATTAAAGTTCAGGCCCTGAGTAGTTTGCCAGGAAATGTTTTACAGCCTGTGACGATACGTCTGGATCTCCTCATGGAGGCAGTAAAAGAGCACGGCTCTAACTTGCTGTGTTTCCCTAAACACGTTGCAGCTTCTGTGCAAGACGAAGCCGCACAGAGCTCCCTTCTGCTTTCCAGCTTGCCTTCACGGGGCGTAGGACGCGGCCGTGTTTGGGCTGTGCCCATGGCGTGTCACAGAAACAGATGTTTTGCTTTGCCGTTTGATTAATTTCTCTTCTCTTTCTAAATAAATTGCTCACTACAACCATTTTATTCTGAGAATCCCAACAGGTATGTTCTCTTCCTCCTTTTCACTTGCCAGGGAAATTTGCTTTTCAGTTGATTTTCCAAAGCAGTTTTCAATATGTGGTTTGTGCTTTTGCTTATGACTGGAGAGTAGTTTTCACTCCATATTCTGTATTTGCCTCATCTTTTTATTCAGCTTAGGTTCTAATCTCTCTAGTTATGCTCAAGTATATTTTTGTTAGTGACATCGTGCACAAAATACCTTTTTATTTATTCTTTCTTTCCTTGCGGGCCCACCTGGAGCAGGTTGTATTCAGTAATACTCCTTTTAACCCTACATATTTCCAGACCCTTCATCCTGAGGTTTGCCCAGGAGGTTACTCACTGCCTACCCCTCACTCTGTCCAAGAGAGAGTCTTGCTGCAGAGCAGTGCCTGGCCTGCAGAATTAGGCCACTGCCACCTCCAAGTTTTGAGTCCTCTTTTTCTGCCTTCCACAACAGGCAACCCAGGCTGGCTTCACAGGCACTATTAGATCAAGAAAAGCTAATGCAGGGCATCTTTTCATAGATACCCCATCCAAGGCTTGGGAGAAGCAGTTGTAAAATCGCATTCCTAGTCATATGAGTGATATCATATCTCTTCCTTACTTTTTCCTTGCTGCTTGTATATGAAATTTGCATTTCTTACTGCAGACTCTTAAAGGCTTCTGCCTACGTCTGTTCTCGTCTCTTCCCACACTTACGCCCCCTTCCCTCCTCTTGAACCGCTCTCTTGAGCGCTCCCTTGGCATACTCCTACACTTGTCTTGTTGCTGCTTCCATGAGTACCTGAAGTGCCGTATCATCTTCTGATGAATTAAGTATCTTCACTTAAAGCTCCATGTAGAGCACGCTTTTGAAAAACACTCTCAAAGGACCCAGTCAGAGAAGGGAGAAAAAATAAATGCCACCATGCAGTTAGAAAACAGAAATATTCCTCCTGTTTGTGCCCAGATGTTTGGCTATTCTTTATTTTATTTTTTGTGTGTGTCGGAATTACCTGCCCGCATACACTGTTCAGACTCTTTGGACTGTAAATGAAACTTGGATGTAATAGCACGGGGTAGACTAAATGGTGTATTTGTCCATCCTTAGTATCTCTGACTATGATTTTACAGGAGGAAGTAAAAGTGAGCTTTCCGTTCTTCCATGTAAGTTGTTCTGCATCTTTTGAAAGGGACATAATGCTTAAAAAACATCTTATTGAAATATCCTACATGCGATCTATGTAGGATGAAAATAGCCATTTTCTTTTGTCATCTTTTATATTTTGAAAGAACTTTTGAAGATAATGTTTGCACTTGGCAAATTGTAGTTACCAAACTGGATGTCTGGTTCACCCACCTTACCATATATGATGTTATGTGTATTTGTAGTCAGTCATGTGCACCGCAGCAGCAGAACAACAAAACTTTATAAGCGCCGTATTTTTAATTCCTCTCCTTCCCCAGCCTTCCTGATGATTGAGCAGGAGCGGTAACTATGTACGCTGAGATGTCTACCCTGTGGTCTCCTTTCCCACCATTAACCCCCTCTTGCTTCTCATCCCTCATAGCCACTTTCCTTCTGCTCATAATCCTGTGTCCTCCTACCAATCACTTCTCCTTGCCTTGGCCTCTGATTGCGTACGAGCTGTTTGTGTGTGAAAACATGTTTCTCCACCTTGTATATAAAATACCTCGATTAGAGTTTTGTTCCCATTAGGTATCATCCAGTAGACCAGTAAGCAATTGTGGTTTTGGAGCCATGGGAAATAACAATATTCTAGCTTTTTAACTCCATAGATGGCATTCTTGTGCCCTTTGCCTTTAAGCCTACCTTATACCATTGCAATCTTTTCTGCAGGTGTGCAAAAAAAATGTGAAGTGCCACTATCTCCTAGCTACATTTTATTGTTGTGTTGTAAAGGCATAAATGACTTGTGAATATGTGGTAGGTGATATGCTAAAGCAGAAAAATGTTAGTGCTACTCAGAGAAGACAAAAAAGAAAAGTCAGTTTAAGTGTTTTCACTTGAAATAGCTGGTCCGGTTTATGCTTTCTGTTATTTAAAAAACAAAACAAAAACAAAGCATCTTGAATTACTTAAGAATAACTTAAGCAGTAGTCATATTTGCTTTGTACAGTTCAGATGATTGTGGATGGAATAAGTTGAATGTTGTACATGTAAGAAAATAATGAAGAGCTGTACCTGATTTGACTTGTTTAGTTATGAAAATTAATCAAGTGAGTAATCTGGCCCACAAGTGCCCTATTGTGTCAGTAATATAAATTGCAGAATTTGGTGTACAAAGATCAACAACTATTTGTTTTCTCATGAAAAGTGCTCTTGGGTTGGAGCTGCACAAACATTCCTGCCTGTTAATGACTTGCCCTCATATAGGTGTGTGCTTTGGCCTGCATTATGTCGTTTATCATTAGTGCTCTTGTAGGAGAGTGATTACCTACTTTAATACCTCTGTGACTACATATACTCTGATTTATTCTTCTTTTTGTATATTCTGTATTATAGTTAATAGCAAGAATTGCGTGGTTATATTTAATATTACAAGAAAACTAGTTATTTTACATATATATAACTGTATATAGATAAATATATATTTTTTATAAATATATATTTAAAATAATTTATAAAATATATATTTTATATATATATAAACTATATATAGTTATACTAGTGTGTATCTGCTATTTCTTACTATGCAGTGAACTATCTTTGATTATGCTTGAACTTTGTTTTTTAAGTTTTTGAAGTTTCTCCAAAGGTGGATCTGAACTGCAGCAAAACCTGTGTCTGCAGTTCAAACATATCTTTAAAATTAAGTAGCTGAATAACAGCAGTAGTGTAGCTGTGGCAGGTTTGAACTGCAGGATCTGCCCCAGGGAGTGGGCAGCTAGATCCTGGCCAAAACCTGTGGCATACAGTGTATAGTGCTATGAGTACCGGGGAAGCTGCTTTAAGGTTGGAATGAGCTAACATCAGCCGCTGCAGGAGGAGCCTGACTTAGACCCAGCCTTGCTAGAACCTGCGGAGCCCGAACTCTCCCTTCACGCCGCCTGTGAGAAACTGCATGAACCCGAAATGCTTTCAGCATCCTTTCCTCATTTTAGGATTAGAGGTAACGGGGACAAGCTGAAGCGCAGGCAGCTCCAGCTCCACGTGAGGAAGAACTTCTGTGCTGTGAGGGTGCCCGAGCC
>JAUBNY010001030.1:659936-670455 GCA_032275445.1 Crypturellus soui
GAGGCAGCCTCGCCTCTTGGGGTGGTAAGGGAATCCGGCGCCACAGTGTGGAGGACGGAAAAACATCACGCAGCCCGTGGACGCCTCGCTGGGACGGCCAGCGACGGGCGTCTTCAAGTGACAATTGTGTTTAGCAAGACAAAGAACAGTCCTGTTAATGTTCTGAGATATTTTTATTAGTATTAGAATGAAGCATAGTCTGAAAATTGAAATCCCAATGCTCTGGGTAATATGTCAATGTTTTTACACTGTGTTGTCCTTTGGCACATCAGAAAAACACATCTAAGAAAAATAATCCATTGTCTATATGAAGTGTTTCTGTTTTTTGAACTTGTTATTTCCATGTTCCTGCTTGAGACTCGCTGCATAGCGTATAACCACATGGGAGCCTCCTGCATGTTCCTATGGTAGAAGGCGGTTTGTAAACAAAAGTGGTGGATTAACCTTTGTAAAAATTTACCTCTTCTTGCAGAGATATAACATACAGCATTTCCTTGGAGGCTGTGACAATGCTTATAGTCTTCCTCTGCTGCCAATTATTTCACAAGGAAATTCTGCGAGAGAGCATCATTCATAAATACCTGATGTGTGGTCGCTGGTATGTCCTGTTTTGGGGCTATAGCTAATGACAAGACAGATCCTTTGGCTGACTCGTTTAGATTCTTTGTACTTAAAAACAAGAGATGGTGAAATGCATTTTGATTTGCAGTTTTTGTCCAAAAGAAAACAAAACATCAAAACAAATGCATCTTAAAAGATTGTTGGAAGGTTTCAGGTTTAAATCTCATAGTCCTGATTTCAGTAAAACTATTTTTATATATTTATTTATTGGTGGTAATTTCATTTCCCTACTTAAAACAGCTTTCAAAGAAACAGTGGCATGTGTAGGCCCAAGTTAGAGGTACCTGGGCTCTGGGTAGAGGGATGGAGATTTGGGGGTGAGGAATCTAGGGTAATGTGAAAAGTTCAAAGGGCATGAGTTGAAGAGGATTAGAGATCATCACCAGAGATGGAAACCAACTGTTTCTATAAAATTCTTTTCTATTTCAGAAATATTTTTAGCCTATATTTAAATCCAACAGGTCTTGTGTACACCTTTCAGAATCACTGAAGTCAGAAATTCCAGAGCTCCTTGAAAAATGGCCCCATCACACACACAGCCGAAAATATTGTGGGAATAGAGGAATGCTCTTGTTGCCTGCTTTATACGATCAAAGCATATAGGGAAAACCAAATGAATGCTATGTCTTTTCCTTGCATAAATATTTTCCCTTTGTGCCTTGGGTAAAAGGATACAATGATTCCACACATTAAAAGGTTGATTTAAAAGGGATATTGAAAACTGAAAATAAACAAAAAAGGTTTCCACGATCCTACCCTTGAAGGTGATCCCAGTGACCTGCTAAAGTCAGTGCAGCTTTGAATGGACAAAATCCTGCCCTTTCGCTTTCCAACCTAAAAGCGGGTAGATAACTCAGCACCAGGAGAGTTGTCTATGCTTAATGCCAAGCATCAGATTTTATGCCTTGCCTGGACTTTGCTGTATAGCTAATCAAACACATGGCTTCCAGGTAGGATAACAAGTATCTGTTATCCCTTAGATAGAAAAAGTGATCAGACTTCATTAAAAAAAAAAAAAATCCAGACATAGCCTAGTTCCAGAGAACAAAAGGGTGCACAGCATTGACTTTGTAGCTGAGCCAAATTTTGCAACTTCTGAGTCAATTAAAGCTGTTTTCACTTCCTTTTGCAGTCTTCCGTACACCAGCAGACTTGTGAAAAATTTACTCTATAATTTCATTAGACAAGAAAGAAGCCCACCCCCAGGGACCCATGTCTTTCAGCAGCAAACCAATGGAGGAGGACTGCTTCATGGCATTGCCTCTGGGGTGACAAGTGAGTCATATTTTCTATAAACATTTTTCAAACATAATGAAGTATATAACCTTCTGTATGACCGCTCTTATAAACACACCTGTAGTCCATTTCTTTTTCAAACAGTAATATCAGTTTGTCTGCTCAATACAGAAAAACTGACCACTGGCTTGCTCTGAAATGTAATATCACGGTCTCTACCTATAGATGTGTTAGAATCTCAAGCAATTGTATTTGCAGAGATGTCATCCTTGCAGGGGAGCATGTCGTAGAAGTAGCACTTTTTCCTTTTTTTTTCCTTGTGTTAATACATCTAAACAATAGTTACCTCTACCTCTCCTGATAAATTCAGCACTTTGAGTTATTTAAAACATTGAAATAAATGTTCTTTGAAGCCTCTGTTGTTGAAGAACTATAAGCATGTACATATTTCATTCTTGATAGCTTTTCAGCAGATATGTGGAATTGGTCTAGATACATTTATTTTTTTGTATCAATCCTGAGAGGTTGACTAATTATTTTCATGACTGATATGAGTAGCTTACGGTCTTTTGTGATTGTTTGGACATCTATTGAAGAATATTCAAAATTATTCTTTTATTATTTTTTTTAAAGAAAAAGGTTTCTCGTATTTGCTACAGAGCACATTGTTTTAGTTGTTTATTATTATATAAATAATCTTGAGAAAAATAATGATGCATGTTACTTTTTCCTGCTAAACTGAATAACACCTTATGAGCTGGTTACTGCAGGAATGTTTGCTATCTATTCTGGTCTCTTGTGAAATCCCTTCACTGACTGTATCCCTGGGGGATATTAAAGTTCAGGGTCTGAGTAGTTTTGCCAGGAAATATTTTACAGCCTGTGACGATGCGTCTGGATCTCCTTATGGAGGCAGTAAAAGAGCACGGCTCTAACTTGGTGCGTATCTCTAAACATGTTGTGGCTTCTGTGCAAGACAAAGCTGCACAGAGCTCCCTTCTGCTTTCCAGTTTGCATTCACGGGGCATAGGATGTGGCCCTGTTTGGACTGTGCCCATGGCGTGTCACAGAAACAGATGTTTGCTTTACAGTTTGATTAATTTCTCTTCTCTTTCTAAATAAATTGCTCACTACAGACATTTTATTCTGAGAATCCCAACAGGTATGTTCTCTTCCTCCTTTTCACTTACCAGGGAAATTTGCTTTTCATTTGATTTTCCAAAGCAGTTTTCAATATGTGGTTTGTACTTTTGCTTATGACTGGAGAGTAGTTTTCACTGCATATTCTATACTTACCTCATCTTTATATTCAGCTTAGTTCTAATCTCTCCAGTCAAGCTCAAGTATATTTTTGTTAGTGATGCCATGCACAAAATACCTTTTTATTTTTTTCTTTCCATGTGTGCTCACCTGGAGCAGGTTGTATTCAGTAATACTCCTTTTAACCCTTTTTATTTCCAGACCCTTCATCCTGAGGTTTGTGTAGGAGGTTACTCACTGTTACCCCTTACTCTGTCCAAGAGAGCCTTGCTAGAGAGCAGTCCCAGGCCTGCAGAATTAGGCCACTGCCACCTCTAAGGTTTGAGTTCTCTTTTTCTGTCTTCCACAATAGGCAACCCAGGCTGGCTTCACAGGCACTATTAGGTTAAGAAAAGCTAATACAGGACATCTTTTCATAGATTCCCTATCTAAGGCTTGGGAGAAGCTGTTGTGAAATCATTTTCCTAATAATATGAGTGATATCATATCTCTACATGACTCATTACTTACTTCTTGTGTATGAAATTTGCATTTCTTACTGCAGACTCTTAAGGCTTCAGCCTACATCTATTCTAGTCTCTTCCTACACTTCCACCCCCTTCACTCCTTTTGAACTGCTCTCTTGAGCACTCCCTTGGCATACTCCTACACTTGTCTTGTTGCTTCTTCCATGAGTACCTGAAGGGCCATATCATCTTCTGGTGAATTAAGTATCTTCACTTAAAACTCTATGTAGAGCACCCTTTCAAAAAACACTCTCAAAGGAACTACTCAGGGAAGGGAGAAAAAATAAATGCCACCGTGCTATTAGAAAACAGAAATATTCCTTCTGTTTGTGCCCAGATGTTTAGCTATTTTTTATTTTTTGTGTGTCAGAATTATTTACCTGCATACACTGTTCAGACTATTTGAACTATAAATGAAGCTAGACTAAATGGTGTATTTGTCCATCCTTAGTATCTCTTAATATGATTTTACAGGAGAAACTAAAGGTGAACTTTCAGTTCTTCCATGTAAGTTGTTCGGCATCTTTTGAAAAGCACATAATGCTTAAAAAACATCTTATTGAAATATCCTACATGTGATCTATATAGGATGAAAATAGCCTGTTTTTTGTCATCTTTTATTTTTTATAAGAACTTTTGAAGATAATGTTTGCACTTGGCAAATTGCAGTTATTAAACTGTATGTCTCATATATGGTAAGGTGGGTGACTGTTACGTGTATTTGTAGTCACAGTCATGTGCACCGCAGCAGCAGAGCAACAAAATTTTATAAGCATTGTGTTTTTAATTCCTTTCCTTCCCCCAACCTTCCTGATAATTGAGCAGGAGCGATAATTACGTATACTGAGATGTCTACCCTGTGGTCTCCTTTCCCATCATTAACCCCATCTTACTTCTCATCCCTTGTAGCCACTTTCCTTCTGTCCAAAATCCTGTGTCCTCCTACCAATGACTTCTCCTTGCCTTGGGCTCTGATTGCATATGAGTTGTCTGTGTGTGAAAACATGTTTCTCCATCTTGTATATAAAATATCTTGATTAGAGTTTTGTTCCCATTTTGTGTCATCCATTAGTTCAGTAAGCAGTTCAGTAAGTGGTTTTGGAGCCATGGGAAACAACAATATTCTAGCTTTTTAACTTCATAGATGACATTCTTGCACCCAGGGTCTTTGGCTTTAAGCCTGCTTTGATTTGTTGCAGTCTTTTTTGTAAGTGTGCAAAAAAAAAAAAAAAAAAAAAAAGTGAAGTACTCCTAGCTACATTTTATTGTTGTGTTGTAAAGGCATAAATGACTTATGAATATATGGCAGGTGATATGCTAAAGTAGAAATATGTAGTGCTACTCAGAAGATTTAAAAAAAGTCAGTTTAAGTGTTTTCACTTGAAATAGCTGGTCCAGTTTATGCTTTCTGTTATTAAAAAAAAAAAAATGCACCTTGAATCACCTAGGGATTACTGCAGCAGTAGTCATATTCACTTTGTACCTTTCAGATGATTGTGGATGAAATGAGTTGAATGTTGTACATGTAAGAAAATCGTGAAGAGCTGTAGCTGATTTGACTTGTTTAGTTACGAAAAACAATCAGGTGACTAATCTGGCTCACAAGTGCACTATTTTGTCAGTAATATAAATTGCAGAATTCGGTGTACAAAGGTCAACAACTATTTGTATTCTCATGAAAGTGCTCTTGGGTTGGAGCCTCACAAACATTCCTGCCTGTTAATGACTTGCCCTCATATAGGTTAGGTGTGTGCTTTGATCTGCGTTATGTTGTTCATCATTAGTGCTCTTGCAGGAGGCTGATTACCTATTTTATACCTCTGTGACTGCATATACTCTGATTTATTCCTCTTTTTGTGCTATATTCTTATTAATAGAAAGAATTGTATGGTTATATTTAAAATTACAAGAAAACTAGTTATTCATATTTAGTGTGTTATGTAAAAAGTCACTGAAGAAAAACACATTATTTAGTCTGGTTTCTAATATCTAGATAAAACATATCAAAGTAGGAAGACACAACAGTACTTTAACCAATGTGTATCTTTCATTTCTTACTATTTCAGTGAACTTTTAGTTACATATATTTCATGTTGGATCTTTCTACCTTCCAGAACTTTTCACTATGCTTTATGGAGCTATTGTACAGTCTGCTACATGTTTGTCTGTTCATGCTCATCATCATGAAAACATAGATCTTTTAGACCTCTCTTCCATTTCTGTTAATCTTATTTCTTGCTTTGCCCTGCAGCATCACCCTGTTGCCACAGTAATCAGGGTATCTTTGATTATGCCTGAATCAGTGTTCAGGTATTTAACTTTGCTTTTTAAGTTTCTCCAAAGGCGGATCTGAACTGCAGCAAAACCTGTGTCTGCAGTTCAAACACATCTTTGAAATTAAGTAGCTGAGTTGTAGTAGTAATGTAACTGTGGCAGGTTTGAAGTGCAAAATTTGCCCAAGGAGCATAGTAAATTTGAGAGCAGCTAGATCCAGGCCAAAATCTGTGGCACACAATGTGCAGTGCTATGAGTACCAGGGAAATTGATGTACGGTTGGAACATTAGGTACAGGTTAAACCACAGGAAGTTCCACCTCCATGTGAGGAAGAACTTCTTTCCTGGGAGGGTGACAGAGCCCTGGCACAGGCTGCCTAGAGAGGCTGTGGAGTCTCTTTCTCTGGAGATCTTCCAAACCCGCCTGGATGCCACCCTGTACCCCATGCTCTAGGTGTCCCTGCTGGAGCAGGGGGGTTGGACTAGATGATCTCTAGAGGTCCCTTCCAACCTCAACTGTTCTGGGATTCTGGGATCCTGCTGCAAAGCCCATGCTCTCACAGCCCAACTGCTAAACTCTCAAAAAAAAAATTGTACTCAGCATTCTCGAAGCTTAAATATTTTTATTCTTTAGGACCTCTTTAAAACCTTTCATCTGTCATCTCTACCTGAGAGTGTCTAGGCTCCTGGTGTGCTGAGAACACCACCGAATATTTACCAAAATGTAAATATTCATCTTGCAGATACAGCAGTGCTTATGGCTTTCCAACTAGCAGCAGACATTTTGCAATTACACAGGAGGTCAGATCTAGTATATGTGTTTGGTATATGGATATAGCCTTAATCTGAGCTGTTGGTTTACTCAATGACAACATTTAAATATAAAGAGTAGCTTACATAAGGAGTTTGCAGTAAACACTTATTTAATAGTTAGACTAGAGTGTTTCTTTCAGCAAGTGATAACTGTCTTTCCAGCTCTTAGAATTGCATACAGATGACTGAAGAACTTGGATTTGGGAGGAAAAAAATCATTACTGCAAGTGGAAAGATGCTACCCTACCTCTTAAATATAAATGTTGGAAATAAATCCACATTTATTACTGAATAATGCAAGTTATTACTGAAAAATGCAAATCTATTACTGAAGCAAAATTTTCACTGATGCTAAGACTCAAAATCAGATTTGCATCCATTTAACCTATACGGAAAGTGTTTGCTTGCCTCAGAACATCTCAGTTTTGAAATTTCACGGTCTTGCAGTTTCATGCAGAAACTCTCAGCCTACACTAGGCTGATGAATCTGTAACTTCTACATTTTGCTATGCTAATTGTGTTTTAAATGAACTGTGGTGTGTTTCTATAATTGTGGACAGCTTGTGAAGAGTACACCTAATTTTAACACTGTGAAGCAAAATTACTTTGGATAGTAAATGAACATGTTACAGAAATCTTAAGTGTGTTCACATTGTAATTCTGCAAAGATGTGGTCTTGCCGGTGTGCCCTGTATGGGCAGGGGAGGTATGTTCAGATGGCCTAAACTCTATGCAAAATCCCTGTGCATTATGTGTATAGACTGAAGTGTTTGTTTCTGATTTTGAGGATTGATTTTTTTGAGACAAATTTAATTCCAGCAACTATTTCTAGTTCACATATTTTTGTATGAGAAAATGTTAGTCTTTACATTTGAACCTAACAAGCTTGGAAGTCTTTCCACCTTTATTTATTTCTATGGATTATAGCTGTTCTTTCCTGTTCTGTAGAGCCATGGAGGAGCTAAGATTTAAGGAGGCCTTTGACTAAAATCTTTGTCTTAAACCAACAAAGACAAACCCTAATAAGATTATAACACAGTTATTTTTTACTTAATGCTTTAAAAGAGCCAACCATAATTAAATGTGTTCTGCCAAACTGTAGTTTCCAACACAAGTATGAGATTTTTGTATAACCAGATAAATGGCTATTTTTCCTTTTGAACAAACCATCAAAAACATTTTCCTTCTTTCTGTGAAAGATTTCCCAGCTAATTTAGAATAAAGCCAAAGAGAAATCATGTGCTTTGCAGCGAATTAGAAATTTTTGCAGAAACAGTTGCAGAATAAATTTTATTTCCTTCTCCTGAAGTAAGTAACTATTCTTCAGAAGGTGTGGAACTATTTTTCTTACTGAAGTTTAAGTTATTGGTGTGTGGTAGCTGCAGTATATAGCAGTGAAAGTTATTTTTTCATGACATCTGGGTTTGTCAATTTTTCTCTTTCAAGTAAATGGTATTTTCCAGTGACTCATTATGGAGAAAGAAAAATACTATTAACAGGAAAAGAAGGTGGCACCTTGGTGTAGACATCCTGGTGAAAGAATGGGCTTCTATTATTGAAAACTAAGTTGTGATCTTACGTGGAAATGTAACAGTTAGTTACCCTTACAGGAAAGTGGGAGTTTTTACTTGATTCTCATTAATTTGGTTTTTATTTAGGTGTTCAAAGAATGCTTTGCTGATGCTGGTATAATGTGGTTGTGTGCCTAGAGCTTTCCACCCAAGAAAGCCTTTAGATTGTATGAAAATGGCTTTAAAGTTGTCCTGATGTCTCAGTCGTGATCACCTAAGCAGGCAAGGTTTGTAGGGAGAGACAGTATCTTTTATTAAAGCACTTACTGCAGTGGGAGTAACAGAAGGAGGTCCACAAAGTGTAACACTATCCATGTGCTGGCTAGATTGTCTTCAGATGGTATAGCTTCCATGAACTGATCTTATTAGAAAGCTCAAAAACATTTCCCCCTGACATCCAAGATGAAGATTGTCCAACCATTTTCCTGGGATCACTGCTGGGATCCGAAAATGGATTTTTTTTCACCATAATTGGAATACAATTTTCTTTTTTTAATTGCTAATCAACAAATATTCAAATTTAAGCAAACTAAGCATTATAAATCTATAGCTGTAACCCTTTCACACTGGGACGTAAGACGACAACTACATAGATGAGAGGCTAGAGAAGCATACATAGAAGCAAATCCCTGGTTGCACAAATGTCTCGCATTATCTTCTTATCCTTTCCCTCTTTGGTTTCTGTCCTATGTGATGGAAGGAGTGGAGATGCCTGGACCTGGTGAAGACAGAATGTGGATGTAGGGAACAGGGATGGCTCCCTCATATGCTCTTAACTCAGCTATGATTTGTGGGCTGACATGAAAGTTCTTGCCTACGTGTATGTGGTCACTGTGCATGTGATCACTTGCACCAGAAATGTTTTTATATAAAAAAGAAATTAGTCTTGAAGTTCTGATACTGAAAAATAAACATGACTTTTTGGAGTTTTGTTAGGTGTTTGTTCATGCAAAATGTCAAGGATTTTGATCCAACAGGTTCTTGGACTTTATTTTTGTTTTGTGTTATTTTAAGCAAAACTTTAATGTTTGGACTTTCTAGATAGGTCTCTGGATGTTACCTCTTCCCTTGTGCCAAGCATTGCCCTTGTTCCCACTGATTTTGGAGCATTTTGTGGGGCTTGCAGGGGACTTGCTGTCATGGAACTGCTGGAGTTCAATGGACAGATTTGTTCCTTGGCAGAGATCCAAACCTTGTCTTCCTGTTATGGATATTAATAATGACAGAGTTGAGACCTTGTCACTTTTCTTCTGAATAGCGAAGGTAATAAATTCGGAAACTAAATTTTTTAAGCAAGTGAATTGTGGTCAGGAATAAGCCAAGTTTTTCCTTCCAAGTGAAAAATTTCAGGATGAACCGAACTCAAGTAATTCCTAACAATTGCACAAAGGCTAAATTTCTCATTTTTCCTGTTAATATCTGGAGTTTTACTCAACATTATGAGAATGTGTAAATAGTAAATATCTAGACCTATAATCTTGATCTGAATCAACTGACAATGTTTACTTTTCTGGTGGTTTTAGTTCAGCAAAAATGACATTAATTAGCTAATTCACTAAGTGAGATAGTTTTATACTACCATTCTTAACATTCAAAGCCAGATAAGTCCACTTATTTCTGCCATGAATATAAATTTGAGTGTTTTGTGTAAAACGGTTGTTATGACAAGACTTTTGTAAGTTTTAATAGGTGTCTAGGGGTTACATATAAGTCTTTATATTGCTCACGGATGGCAGAGCTTATATCATTAGACTTTCTTAAATCAGCTTCAGATAACACTTATTTAATAAGGTTTTAGAAGGTATTTAAGGCTAGCTTCCCAGTTTTATTTTGCACTTCATACCCTTGTGAAGAAAAGTATACCTTATATACATAGACATTAATGGGAAACCACATTCCTAGAATGCATGATAATGATAACGGGATGCGCAGGGATATTGAGAGGGCAATCTGGAGTAGATCTCTCTTCTTTCCCCCATGGGACTATCTAGTCATTGTCCTGTGTGATTTCTAGCTGTATCAGGTGTCATCTAGATAAATGAGATGTCAACGGGCATGCCTTACAGGGGACTCTGTTTCTGATTTTGGGGGAGTTTTTTTTATATCCCTAAATACACTGTTTGGTGAAGTGAATTTGAAGGGAGGGGGAAGAAAAAGAGGACTAGCAAATGGAATATTTGAGAAGAATTTTTTGCTGAGAGCCATTGTAGTTATGTTTTCCTCTGTACTCTCAAGGAA
>JAUBNY010001030.1:670555-692064 GCA_032275445.1 Crypturellus soui
ACCCCCTGGATGGAGCCTGTGCCCCTGCTCTGGGTGTCCCTGCTGGGGCAGGGGATGCACTGGGGGATCCCTAGAGGGCCCTTCCAGCCTCAACCATCCTGGGATTCTGTGATCCTGCTGGAAAGCCCATGCTGTCACAGCCCAACTGCTAACCTCTCAAAAAAAAATTGTGCTTAGTGGTTTCAAAGCTTAAATATGTTTATTTAGGAACTTTGTGAAGCCTTTCATCTGTCGTCTCTACCTGAGAGTGTCTAGGCTCCTGGTGTGCTGATAACACCACCAATTACATTGACTAATACATTTTTTTTCTCTTTCCAATCTTTCTGTCAATGCATTTTTGCTTCTTGTCCTGTGCGTGGATCATAAGCTACTTGGGGCAGGGGCCACAACTAGGTATGGACAGGATGCAGCACGGTGAGGTTGTGGTTCGTGGCCACCGCTGCTGAGTCCTCTGGTAATGCAAATCCTAATGGGAACCATGTGTGCTCTCGTGTTTACTAGGCGCTCTGCAGCAATTTTCACAAGGTGTATTGGTGATTTATCTCCTTGACATTTATCTTAATATTGGCAAACACGGAGCAGCCTCAAATAACCCCTTATATAAAGCAACAGCCAACTCCTATTGCCTCCAAACTGATAATTTTTCTTTAATTTTATGAGAGCAGCTGCTTGTTAGAGGAAAACAAGAATCAGGTTGAGGTATTGTAGCATTAAAAGTTTTAAAGCTTGGTATCTTGCAAAAGTTAGGGCTAGAAAAAAAAATTACATTGTTGAAATAATTTCCTATATTTCAAACTCTTAACTCTAGAGAAATACAGGTTAACTAAAATTGTGATAAAATATTTATATAAGTACAGAAGTTTTCTTATAGCTAATTGTTGAAATTTTAAGTTTGATCTTTTAGAAAAATCTTTTATACTTCAACTTGGGAATGTCAAAAAAGCTGTTTATGCTTCTTCGCCTAAAAACCCAGAATCAACAAAACTACCAATCCCTACATAGCACGTTTAAGCCACAAATCTGACAATGCTTTAAAAAATATGTAAATACTATAAAATCTAAAAATTATTTCCAGTTTGCTTTTGAAAAAATTGCAAGGCAGTAAAGTGCGTTGGCTGTGTTGTCCAAGAAATGGACACACAATCTGGGAATTAAACTGATTTTTTTTTTCAGTTTGGTTCAGTATTATCTTCGAGCAGATCACGGACCTTTGTTGTCAAAGCTTAAATGTTTTGAAAATCACCATTCTGGATTAGAGATAACAGAATATGGAGGGATTAATGTGTGAGCATGAGGGGATTTTTACTAATACTGGATATTGAAACAACACAGCTGGGCTTATAAAAGTGTAAGGCAGTTATTCTTGATAATTTTTAGGGTATTTTTAATGCTTCCCTCAGCATGTGCTGTCTTGCCTTGCGTTTGGGTTTGAGAATTGTTCAGTAGGGCAGGAAAAATGGAGTATTTGGTTTCAGGTACATTGGTAGTGTTTACAAATAGTTTTATAGTTGATACATTCTTATTGACAGCTTTTTTTTTTTTGGCAGGGGATGGGAGGCAGCTTATGAAATGAATAGACAGGAGAAACTGAGCTGCTTTTCTGACCAGGACTCAGGAGTGTGATAAATTATGATTTTCTTGTTCTGTGTCAAAATTCAGTCTTCAGCTCTGCTAACGGATTAATCCCATCTAAACCACAGTTACTAAATTACATGTTTAAGTTGTTTCCCTGCATTCTTCCGCTGTACGACTACTGTCTCTAGCACCTTTTGGTGGTGGGAGGCTCCAAACATCAGTGTTTTTGGGTGAGCCATTGCCACGTTCAGTGCAGCAAGATGGCTCTTTTGCCTTCTCCCTATCTCTACAGTTCAACATGTTGCAGTTGCTGAATTTTGTTTTTCCGTTATTGGTCATATTTAAAGACCAAATAAATGCAAAGAATGCATTGTGGACTGACGCCACTGTAAATGCTGGTTACCTAGCTCCACTTTGTCTGTTCTTTTTCCCTACAGAAGCCTGATGGAATATCGGTTCTTTAGAAAGGTCATTTGATTTTTGTGTTTTCTCTTTAGGATCTAATTGTTCCTGCTTTGTTGAAGAGTTCTTTATACCAAAATATTTCTTTTCTGCTTTCGTTTCACGCAAAACAGTGTGAATGTTTTCCAGTGATTTCAGAGAACATACTTAACTCCTACACAAAGGGAAACACCACACATGGATTTGACTTCAGCTGGGACCTTTTATCTGCCCTGAAAGGAGAGGCAGTCCAGATGACTGTTCTCCAGGAGGTGAAGAACACCACCGAAGCCTTTGCTAAAGATCTGGAAGGCAGTTTTATTTTGAAAGGAAGAACTATTTTCACAAACCTGATCCCTTCTGCAGAGGAACAGGTTATAGACTTCACCTGTAGGTGAAGCTGAAAGTGTGTGTTTGGGTATATTTCTGCTTAGGTCCCTTTCGCTTGCTTCTTCCCCAAATGATTGATAAGGAACTTTCCAGTGTATCTGCCATGAAATCAAAATATTTCTATTTTAAGCCCTTCTGAAAATAAAAGCTAATACTCAGTTCCTGCATTTTTTTAATGGGTACAGGGTGAAAGCAGAAGAGCTTATCCATGGGATGGCTATAACATTGGGTGTAGGAGCAGGACAAATGAGTTGTGCAAATTAGTTCAAGTTCTAATTTTGTTTGGAGAGAAACCTAGAAAACCGTGAGGTAACCTCTGCCTTGGAAAGGCAGAGGAAAGGGAGTGTAATTTAAAAAGAAAAAAGTAAAGAGTGGGTGCTCACAGCTTGGGGCATAATTGTATAAGGCTGCAGATGTGTCACTTGAAGTGGACAGGAGGAGCAATGACTTTGCTTACCTGTTAATTGTATTAAATCTCTATCATTAAATAAAAGCAGCAAAATGTAAGTATTCATCTTGCAGATACAGCAGTACTTTCCAACTAGCAGCAGACGTTTTGCTGATATATTGCAGATATATTTGCAGATATAATGTGTCTGCCTGGTATATGAGTATAGCCTTAATCTGAGCTCTTGATTTACTCAGTAGAGGAAACGGACAGAAACTGAAGCATCAAAAATTCTGCAGGAACTTAAGGAAAAAAAATTTGACAGTGAGGGTGCCAGAGCACTGGCACAGGCTGCCCAGAGAGGCTGTGGAGTCTCCTTCTCTGGAGATCTTCAAGACCCGCTTGGATGCAGCCCTGTGCCACGTGCTCTGGGTGGCCCTGCGTGTGCAGAGGGGTTGGACTAGATGATCTCCAAAGGTTCCTTCCAACCTTAGGCATTCTGTGATTCTGTGACAACAGTTAAATACACAAAGTAGTTTACATAAGGAGTTTGCAGCAAACACTTTTTTAATAGTTTTAATAGTCTTAATAGTTAGACGAGAGTTTTTCTTGCAGCGATAGCTGTCTTTTCAGCTCTTAGAATTGCATGCAGATGACTGAAGAACTTGGATTTGGGGGGAAAAAAGTCAAAAAAATATCACCCTCTCTCTTGAATATCAGTATTGGAAAGAAATGCACATTTATTACTGAATAATGCAAATTATTAGCGAATAAAGTTATTACTGAAAAATGCAAATCTGTTACTGAAGCAAAATTTTCATTCATGCCAAGACTCAAAATCAGATTTGCATCTATTTAACTTATATGGAAAGTGTTTGCTTGCATGAGAACATCTGAATTTTGAAATTTCAGTCTTGCAGATTCATTCAGAAACTGTCAGCCTACACTAGGCCAATGAATCCGTGACTTCTACATTTTGCTATGCTAACTGTATTTTAAATGTATGTATTTTAAATGAACTATGTGGTATGTTTCTGTAATTGTGGGCAGTTTGTGAAGAGGACACTTAATTTGAACACTGTGAAGCGAAATTACTTTGGAGAGTAAGAGAACATACTAGAGAAATCTTAAATGTACTAACTTTCTAATCCTGCAAAGATGCAGTCTTGCTACTCTGCGGTGGCGGTATGTTCAAATGGCCCAAATTCTGTGCAAAATTCCTGTGCATTCTGTGTATAGACTGAAGTGTTTATTTCTGATTTTGAGGAATGATTTTTGAGACACATTTAATTTCAACAACTATTTCTAATTCACATATTTTTTGTGTGAGAAAATGTCATTCTTTACGTTTGAACCTAACAAGCTTGCAAGTCTTTCCACCTTTTTGTATTTCTGTGGATTATAGCTCTTCTTTCCTCTTCTGTAGAGCCATAGAGGAGATAAGATTTAATGAAATCTTTGACTAAAATCTTCGTCTTAAACCAACAAAGACGAACCCTAATGTGATTATAACACAGTTATTTTTACTTAATGCTTTAAAAGAGCCAACCGTAATTAAATGTGTTCTGCCAAACTGTAGTTTCCAACACAAGTATGAGATTTTTACATAACCTGATAAATGGCTATTTTTCCTTTTGAACAAGCCATCAAAAACATTTTCCTTCTTTCTGTGAAAGATTTCCCAGCCAACTTAGAATAAAGCCAAAGAGAAATCATGTGCTTTGCAGTGAATTAGAAATTTTTGCAGAAATAGTTGCAGAATAAATTTTATTTCCTTCTCCTGAAATAAGTAACTGTTGTTCAGTAGGTGTTCAGGAGGAACTGTTTTCCTTACTGAAGTTTAAGTTATTGGTGTGTGGTAGCTGCAGTATATAGCAGCGAAAGTTATTTTTTCATGACATCTGGATTTGTTTGTCAATTTTTCTCTTTCAAGTAAGTGGCATTTTCCAGAGTGACTCATTCTGGAGAAAGAAAAATACTATTAACAGGAAAAGAATGTGGCACCTCAGTGTAGACATCCTGGTGGAAGTATGGGCTTCCATTATTGAAAAATAAGTTGTTGTCTTGCATGGAAATGTAACAGCTACCCTCACAGGAAAGCGTGAGTTTTTGCTTGATTCTCAGTAATTTTGTTTTTATTTAGGTGTTCAGAGAATGCTTTGCTGATGGCAGTATAATGTGGTAGTGTTCCCAATGCTTTCCACGAAAGAAAGCCTTTAGATTGTATGAAAACAGCTTTAAAGTTGTCCTGATGATGCAGTTGTGATCATCTGATCAGGCAAGGTTTGTAGGGAGAGGCAGTGGGAGTAACAGAAGGATGTACACAAAGTGTAACACTGTCCATGTGCCGGCTAGGTTGGCTTCAGATGGCACAGCTTCCACAAACTGATCTCATCAGAAAGCTCAAAAACGTTCCCACTGACATCCAAGATGAAGATTGTCCAACCGTTTTCCTGGGATCACTGCTGAGATCCTAAATTGGAATATTTTTTTCACCGTAATTGGAATACAACTATTTTAAATCGCTAATCAAGAGATATTCAAATTTAAGCAAACTATGCATTATAAATCTATAGTTTTAACCTTTTCACAATGGGATGTTAGAGGACAACTAGACAGATGAGAGGCTGGAGAAGAATACGTAGAAGCAAATCCCTGGTTGCACAAATGTCTCGCATGATCATCTTGTCCTTTCCATCTTTGATATCTGTCCTGTGTGATGGAAGGAGTGGAGAAACCTGGGCCTGGTGAAGACCGAATGTGGATGTAGGGAGCAGAGCTGGCTCCCTCGTCTCTTATCAGCAATGATTTGGTGGGCTGACGTGAAAGTTCTTGCCTATGTGTTCGTGGCCATTGTGCACATGAACACTTGCACTAGAAATGTTTTTATATAAAAAAGAAATTAGTCTTGAAGTTCTGATACTGAAAAATAAACATCACTTTTTGGAGTTTTGTTAGGTGCTTGTTCGTGCAAAATGTCAAGGATTTAGATCCAACAGGTTCTTGAACTTTGTTTTGTGTTATTTTAAGCAAAACTTTAATGTTTGGATTTTCTAGATAGGTTTCTGGATGTTACCTCTTCCCTTGTGCCAAGTATTGCCCTCGTTCCCACTGATTTTGGAGCATTTTATGGGGCTTGCAGGGGATTTGCTGTCATGGAACTGCTGGAGTTCAATGGACAGACTTCTTCCTTGGAAGAGATCCAAATATTGTCTTCCTGTTATGGATATTAATAATGACAGAGTTGAGACCTTGTCACTTTTCTCTTGAATAGTGAAGGTAATAAATTCGGAAACTAAATTTTGTAAGTGAATTGTGGTCAGGAACAAGCCAAGGTTTTCCTTCCAAGTGAAAAATTTCAGGATGAACCGAATTCAAGTAATTCCTAATAATTGCACAAGGACTAAATTTTTCATTTTTTCCTGTTAATATCTGGAGTTTTACTCCGCTTCATGAGAAGGTATAAATAGTAAATGCTTAGACCTATAGTTTTGATCTGAATGAGCTGACAATATTTACTTTTCTGGTGGTTTTAGTTCAGCACAAATGACATTACTTAGCTAATGCAATAAGTGAGATAGTTTTATACTACCATTCTTAACATTCAAAGCCAGTTTAAGTCCACTTATTTCTGCCATGAACATGAATGAGTGTTAGTTTTGTGTAAAATGGTGGTTGTAATTACAAGACTTTCATAAGTTTTAATAGATGTCTAGGGGCTATGTGTAAGTCTTCATATTGCTCAGGGGTGGCAGAGCTTATATCAGCAAACCTTCTTAAATCAGCTTCAGATGATGGCACTTATTTAATATGATTTTAGAAGCTATGTAAGGCTAGCTTCCCAGATTTATTTTGCACTTCTACCTCTTGAAGAAAAGTATATGTAATATACATAGATATTAATGGGAAACTACCTTCCCGGAGCGCATGAAGAGGCTAACGGGATGTGCAGGGATAGCGAAAGGACAGTCTGGAGCAGATCTCTTTTCCTTCCCCCATGAGACTCTCTAGTCGTTGTTCTGTGTGATTTCCGGATGTATCAGATGTCATCTCGATAAATGAGATGTCAACAGATGTGTCTTCCAGGGGGCTCTGTTTCTGATTTTTGGGGAGATTTTTTTATATCCCCAAATACACTGTTTGGTGAAGTGAGTTTGAAGGAGAAAAAAAAAAGGGGGACTAGCCAATGGAATATTTGAGAAGTGAATTGTTTGCTGAGAACCATCATAATTATATTTTCCTTTGTACTCTCAAGGAAAGTCTTCTATTACGATAATCAGGCTTACAAGCTTTTATTTTAGACTAGCAAAAGAACATGTCCTTTTTTGAAAGAGAGTTTGACTTTGAAGATTTGTTAACATCCTGGGATCTAAATAGCTCTCACTCTAAAGAGAACCAGCCCTGAAAATTGTCATTGATCAGGAGCTGATGGCGAATTCCAGAGTATGGGATGCTTCCCTTCCATGTGCTCTATGGGGCACAAGGTATATATATTTATGGCTTTAAAACAGAATAGGGCTCTGATGCCGGGTGTGATTGCGCTCATGCAGGATCCCATTAACCTCAGTGGAAACCTTTTCCCTTTTTTAATTTGAGCTCATGCTAAGCTTTCAGCTTTTTGGTAAAGGTACTGTGTCCTTGTAGGAATAGGCTGAGCACAAACCGTCCCCATCCACTTTTGTTGGTTCAGGTTGGGAGTTCAGAGGGTACTTAGAATGAGTAATACTAAGCCAATAAATTGTTTAAAACTACCTTTCAGAAAGTAAATGATAGTGAGTAAGTGATAGTGATAGTGCAAGCAGTGTTGGTATAAAGTGTTAACTTCAAAATTCCCAAGCTGTTATGCTTAAGATATTTATCAGGAGCCTTCTAAGTTAATTTATACAAAAGAAAACATACAATGCTACTTGGTCTTTTTGTATGTCTGTAACATCTTATTCCTTCAGACATAACTGAGTTGACTTTCTTGAAAATGAGAAACAAAACCAAATCAAAGCAGCTTCTGGAAGCAGATTTAAACCTATTTAAACCTATTTTAGAAACAAAAATGCTGCACGATCACCGCTATAGTGCAGCTGTAGTGGAGCAACAGATTCCATGCAGTTGGGCCTTGAAGCCATCACTGCCATGCAGCAGCAGAAAATCTTAACAAAGTAAAATGTAGCTGGTCTTTACATATGATATTTGGTTATCTTTAGTTACTGCATGATTAAATGTAGATCCTTCTATCCAGAACTACAATTCTGGTATTTATGGAGGATTTTGATACAAAATTTGAGAAACGCTTGTTTTCTTGCTAGATACAAATGCCTGGCATGGAAGTATCATTTTCTCCCAAATGTGTTTCCCCCAAACTCTGCTTCCTCTCGGGATCCTCCTCCACATCCATTATAAACATTTGTCTTAACCTCAATATATATGTTTCACATTAAACTGTGATATTTTAAACCACTTGATAGTGGGATAATTAAATAACACTCCAAAGAACTTGTGTCTCAAAGAACTTGAGTCAGTGCCGAACACTTGGCTTTTTCATATTAGTTGTTGTTGCATATGGAAAAATATAGAAAATGTAACAAAATATGTCTAATGGAAGCAATTTTACTGAACAGAGGACACAACTATACTCAAAGTAAATTTTTTGGAAGTCTGTTGGGTTTCTGTAGTGCAAGATTAAGCATAACATGATGACATGCATAATGAATTACCTGTACAAGAAGCTGTTCTTTGGGAATTTTTAAAGGTCTGAATTATCATGATTGCTATTAAAAAAGTCTAGAAAATGCGATTTTCAAAACGTTACGAGATTAGCTACAAAATTCTTAAAGGATGCTTGGCAGGATATACTAGTAAACTGCTAATTAATTTTGTGGTGAGTGGTAAGCAGACCAGGAACTAGAATGTGTTAGACAGCTCTGTGCAGTGCAGTTCAGCATTGCACTTTGGAGCCTAAAAGTTACTGGATACAAATCCCAAAAGGGATTTGCCCAGAAGAAAATAACACCTGTACTTGTTCAAGCACAGGTTCAAAAACAGAAACACAGAAACAAAGGTTCCTTTAGGTGGGAAAATGTTTCCTTGGAGAAAAAGTAGTTGTTATTAAGTCTAAAGCATGTTGCTAAAAACATGCTTATTCTCTTTATCCAGAGGATTTGCTGGGAAATCATATGTTCCACCGTGGAAGCAAGTATAAGATTATAGCAGCAGACTTGTTCCCAAGCACACGTTTCAAAGAGCTGAATAGACTTAAGTGAAACTGCTGCTTGCAATGCTGTCAACTACAATTCAAAAAAAATCCCTAATAATGGGAGGCGACAACCAGCTGGTTGGCAGCATGTTTTCCTCTATGACTCTTCTTCCTTCTGAGATATATATTACCCCCTGTTGAATACTGTTGGTGCTGTCATTTCTATTAAAGGTTAAATTGTACGTTTGCTGTACGATACAGTCATCACTCGGTATCTTGTTTGTTGCTTCTAGTTCAGAGCAATCTGGGAGATAAAGCAGAAAAAAATAAAGGGCCTTTGAATTTATAACAATAATTCTTGGCCAGGGATTAAATGCAATCTAGGTTACACAACTGCTTATTATGAATGGGCTTTATGTAATTGAAAGTGCACAGTACATTTTTGCAGTTAAGAAAGTTGTCCTAGAACAGTCTTAGCGTAGACAGAAAATGTGTTCATTAGCTTTGAACCTATTCTGGTCCCATGATCTTTATATTTTTCTTTCTGTAAATTTCCAACTGCGTTGCCTTCTGTCACTATATTTCCTGCTGGAGTAGCTCTTTCGGTTGTAATTGCTTATTGGTGAGCAAATACATGTTTTTCCCTGTCTGAGAGCTCTAAGCTACTCTGAAACTTTGCAAAAATTGTTCTGTTTCCCAAACAAATGTTTTTTAGTTTCCGTAGTGGTCGGAAAAGAAAGTTCTGGTGACAGCAGTTGATGTAACTGCGTAATTTAATTTGCAGCACTAAAATGAACAAATGCAGAGAGAAAGCCATTGTAGGGCTGAGTGAGTGTGTTTGTCATTTACACTAAGGCCATTTCATGAATTGAAAATATGTTTAACGAGGACCCCTTTGGGACTGTGCAAGTTTAGTAAACAAGTATATCAAGGGATACGAAACAAAAAAAAAATCTTAGCAGATGTTGTAAGTCTCTTGTTTCCTTCTGCAGTGTTTTGCTTTGACCTTGGTGCGCTCTCTGTTCTTGTCCGAGTCTTTTAAGAATGATAATTTAAGTAACTTTATTTTGAGCAATAAACAGGGAATAAATCTTATCGGTAATTTCTCTGTCAGTCGCCTTAAAAAATTAAAATTATAATCTCATGTAGCACGCCTAGTCAGGTTAATGCATTGTCACGTATTTTGTAGCTTCTTCAAGAATCTTCCTTCTTGACAAAAAGAAAATGTTTATCTTGATCATTTGGCTTCATAGTATTTTAACTGGAAGAAGAGGGAAAAATAATTTGTGCAATTTTTTTTCCGTTGGTATAGTACAAAATAACTTGTTCTTAATTGCTTTTTCTTTCTGTCTTTTTAATAGCATCTTTTTTTCCCCTATATTCCTGTACCTTCCCCTGTTCTCTTTTTACACCATCACTCTCAAACTCATGCCATCTTTTGATATTTTAAGTCGCTTTCAGCATCTTATCAATATGTCAAGAACTGGCATACTTGCAGATTGCAGTGCTCAATTCATGGAGCATGTGAGCTGTGTAATAGTTTGCCTCGGTATATATTTAGAACCCTCCAGTTAATTAATTTTAGATTAAATTTTCTCTGTGGCTTGGCACATACTTTAAACAAGCACAAGGCAACTACTAAAGTGAGAAACCTGAAATACTTGTAATTATTGCACCTTATGTACAAATTAACTCCTCTGCCGCATAGGGCTGGCGCTTTTTGCTGCGACTTTATCCTCCTTAGGAGACAGACTTTGGAAGGAAATAACGACTGTATAAATTAACATGCAAATTGCTCTCCGGTAGTGTGGGTGTCGTGCTAGACACAATTCCCTACCAAGTGTGGTGTCCGTTATGGAAATCGTCACTGCATCCTTTCTCAGACGCAGGAAGGGATTTTATGGCCTGCTGGAATGCCAAGTGCTTTTAACTAGAATTGAATGCGGTCCCCTCTCCATAAATCAGAGCCGTGCATGCGTGTGGGTGTCTTATCATTAAACTCTTGTGTCTGCGTGAGAAGTGTGGGAGGTAACAAAAGCTTGGGAGATAATAGTTGATATATTGTACATGTCTTTTAAAAATTTGTCCGGGATGCACTTTGGAGTCCTTTTAATTCGCATCTTCCTTTAGGACAGGAATGCTGTGTTTGCTTAAAGAATATTAAGTACGCACCACAGTATGTTGTTTTTATCTTTCTGGCTTGTTCCTAATGGTGATTTAAAAACTAGGTGATGTCCATAACTCTACTTGAGCGTGTAAGGCATGGCTATGCAACTTGGTCCTGAATTTAGGTTTTTCCATTAGGAGTAAAATTTGCTCAAATCTACTGGGATAATCTGAAGATGCCATATGTCTAGACCACCAAATTATATAGTTATGAATCTGGTGGGCTGTTGCTGACCAGATGTATAATTGGTGATAATTTAGTTAAAGCAGTCAACTGGATCAAAAATAAAGTCTACTTAACCAGCCTGATTGCCTTCGCAGTGGTCAAACGACAAGGTTTGTGGATAAGGGAAGTGGGGTGGAAGTTGTCTGCGTTGACTGAAGTTAGTTTGGACTTGGTCTCCCTCAGCATCTCTGAATGGGATGTTATGGTCTAGGCAGATGTCACGGTAAGGCCTGAGGAGGGACATGGTCAACTGCTCTCTCCACTTCTGCATCGAATCTGGTGCTCCTGTGGCCACCGTGTATTGCAAAATGCACCTACCAACCTGTCATCGGTGGTGACATGGAGCTGTCCCCCGAGCCTGCTGTGTGAAAAGTTCCCAAAGCTTCTTGCTGATGATGGAAATTCTTCCTTTAGCTCTTCTGCTATAGCCTGATCTTTTCTGAGTGCTGCATTAACACCTCAGTCATCTTTTGGCCTCTCCGAGAAGCTGTTTAAGATTGTTCATAAAAGCTTCTAGTGTTAATTTTTACAGCTCCAGCAAGCTGTTCCCAAGTTATTTTTTGGCCTGCCTTGTTGTGAGGTAGCATTCAAGTTGCCAGACTTTATATATCTGTTTTCTTTCATAATTTGGAAAAGAGAGAAAATCTAGGTTGAAGTAATTTTGTTAAAATTGGGAGATGTTTCTAGGCATCACAGCAATTGGCAGTTTATTGTTACCTAATCACTGTGTCTAATACTGCATATATATGCATACATAAGTATAGGTAACTTGCACAATTTATATGCAAGTTTAATATAGAATATGCATTATAATTCTAATACAATTATATATATAAAATAGACAGAAATGCACACTTGATATAATACATAAAAATATTAATACATCTGGAAAAAATTACTTGTGTAATATCAGTCTTCCCTCCGGGGTTATTTGCATAATTCACTGCATTCTGAATTGAATCTCAATATTTTAAGTTCATGGAACTGCTACTCTCTGCTGTTGGGGTTCTTGGACTATATCTGTCTCTTTGATCTGCATTTATTTTTTGTTCAGTTTAATTAAGAGTTGTCTCAGAACCCTATCGTAGAAAGTTTTCATCTCTGAATAAGCTATTCTGTGTTTAGTAAATCACATATTTCTTAGGTGGTTGTTACCTTAATACTGAATTTTTCACTGCAGCTGTAACAGTCAGTCTCATACCTGTTTCCTACTAGTCTGACATTGTTTGTTCCTGATGCATTCAGAAAGTTGGGCAGCTGGCTACTTGCTGATATTTTAATTTGATCCAAATTTCAGAATCTACTCTGTACACCTGTGGATTGTTTCTAGAAATATTATTTTGCTCCCTGCTTCCGTGAGAAACTTGAATTGTGGTAAAGCCAGTGAAATTGTTCTTGTGCTGAAGTACCTTGCTAAGTTGGGTTCTCAGAAAAGATTATTAATGTTCAGTGATTTAACAAGATCAAACAGAGCATATTCAGCCCATATATAAGTAAATACTTCTATTAGGTCAAAATTTCTTATTTTTACAAATGAAGAAATAAATAAAATGCTTGCTTTTTGACTAAAATTATATAATGAATTGACATTAGAATGAGGAACAAAATTCTACTCTCCCCTTTATATTTCTAGGCATCACTTCAAGGTTAATAAAATATACTGCTTTTTGTGTGTGATAACTTGCATAAGAGTCCTCCTCAGCTAAAACAGCTTCACATTATTTTGTAAGGTATATGTATGTAATATATGCATGTCTAATCTTGCCAATAGCAGTTTTTGTTAAGTGGAGTTTGACATATGCAATCAATACCCATTTTTCCCTTGAAAGGGAGTGTATTGCCAGTAGTCTGGAAGAACCCCTGTAATAAGGTAATTAAGGTAAAATGATCGACTGTAATTTTGGTAGATACAAATACCGTTGAATATTTTGGTTGATGAATATTTAAGTTCCTGGAGCCTGCAAGTGTGTATTGAGAGAGACTGTACGATCAACCAGCCTCAATAACGGTGATTAAGAGCCCAGCCCTGCAGGAGGGCGAGTGAAAGGAGAGCTTGCAGGTTTTGGATGAGTGTCCAAAACCCCGCCAAGGCTCAGCGCCTGGAGCCTTGGTCTCGTCTCTGTGGTGCCAGTGATGTACAGGGGTTGGTCACAAGATCTCGCTGGCTTGACTCACGCTGTCAGTCCTCTGCTAAAGCTGGTTACTGCTTGTGGGACAGGGGATCACAGAATAGCTGAGGTTGGAGAGGACCTCTGGAGAACGTCTAGTCTAACCCGTCTAGCCTGGCTTGAGGAGGGCCTCAAGCTGGACCACCTGGAGCAAACTGCCCAGGAGCTTGTCAAGGTGGCTTTTGAATGTCTCCAAGTCTGGGTAACCTGCTGCAGTGCTTTGTCTGGAATGCTCCGCATATTCAGGTGGATCTTCCTATGCCTAGTGTCTCTCATGCTACTGCTTGCACCACTGAGAGGAGTCTGACCTCGTCCTCTTGACACTCTCCCTTGACATATTTGTACACCCTGATCAGATTCTTAGTTTTCTGCAGGCTGAGCAGCCTCTCCTCACAGGAAAGATGCTCCAGTCCCCTACAAAGATGATCAGGGATCTTTGTAGTTCTACATCCCTCTTGTCCCGGGGAGCCCCAGACTGGTCACAGCACTGGAGATGTGGCCTCGCCAGAGCTGAGCAGAGGGGCAGGATCCCCTCCCTCGACCTGCTGTCAACGCTCCTCCTGATGCAGCCAGGACACCACTGGCCTTGACCACAAGGGCATGTTGGAGGCTCCTGGTCACTTCTCCAACAGGATGCTCTGCAGCAGGTCAGCCCCAGAGTTGAGCAAATATTGAGTGAGTGTTGAGGACAGTTTGAGGATAGTGGAACCGTGTTCACAAAACCCACTAAAATATTCCAAATGAGTTATCCAAAGAGGGTTCCTTTAAAAAGGGATGTGCTTCAGAAACAGCGGCTGCAGGTGCTGAAGATCTGGAGAGCTTCTGTGTAACGGAGGAGTTTGGGTTGTATTGCCTGGCCAAATGCTTCTGCCAGAGCAGAGATCTCAAGGGAAATCTGAAGCCCTCAACTGGTCCCAGGTGAGCTCTGTGGTAGCTCTGGAGCCCCAGTTTAGTGTCACCTCTCAAGACATTAATGCTGCTCCAGTCGGTAGTTTAAAGCCTGCAAAGTGATGGAGATGGAGCATTTTGAAACAAAGTGTACTCAAACAGAAAGAAAACACCTTGAAATGTAGTTCCTTGTATCTGGGTAAATCCAAATCTTTACGTGAGCAATGCTATCCAATAAACAATTAACCATCAGCAAATTGCTGGTGTGAAACAAGGTTTCCCTAATATATTTTGCTCGCTTTTTGACTTTATGGCTTAAATTGACAAGTGTTTCTGTACTTTCAATGTTAAACATTGATCTTTTCTGTTGGAAGAAACTATGTTTCTTAAAAAAAAACATTTCTGTGTATACGTGCAGAGATAGTACTGCTTAAAGTCTGTTTTTGAATGCTGCCCGTAGTGTATTTTTGTCGTGAGCAAACCCGACACGCTGACGCCGCCTCCGCAGAAGGCGAGCGGGCATTTGAGGTGCCAAAGCCCTTGCGATGGGCTCTCCCCTCCGCTGCGCTGTGTCCCCCCGTGGTGTCTGGTGACAAAAACCTTGTCGCTTGACGGTGCCTCTGGAGTCGATTTCAGCTCGCCGAACCGAGCCAAGGGGCAGGTGCTAACACGAAACAGCTCATCACCGTCCGCAGTAATTTATGGGCTGCTTTGACATGGAGCAGGGAGGTCAGATCCTTTCGGTTTAAGGGACATTTCTCTGCTGCTGAAGATCGTGAGGAACCTCAGCATGGGTTGCTGCACTTGGTCTAGGGATGGCACTTCGGGCCCATGAGAGGGTTTCTCATTAAAAACACTTCTTTAATAAAGTTTTTGTATACATGTAGGTTAGGCTGCATAGCACTTTCTTCAGTGAAGTCCAATTTTCAGTTGCTTGTAACTTCTCCAAACGTCGGTGGGTTGTGATGAAACTTTTCATGCTGAGCGCCTTCCTTGGGCTGATTTTCTGCACCCCCTCCCTCCCCCCACTTTTCTTTTTTTTCTTTTGGAACTGCTTTAATTAAAACCAGTTCTTCTGTTGCTGAGAATGAGGTTAGGGAAAAATGTTATTTTACCAAAGCTGAATTCTTACGTCTGTTTTATTGGGGCGTTTTAGAGCCTTCATGCCTTGGAACGGGCTCTCGGGATTTGGAGGGAGGCAGCAGGGGCTACGCTGTGGACGGGGCTGCGTCACTCACAAGCCCCGTTGCAGTTTGCTAAATTTGACTGCACTGCAAGGTCCTGCAGTTATGCAGAAAAATGCATAAGGGCATTTGAACTTTGTGTGCTCCGCTGCGTGTTTACGTGCAGTCGATGAAGAACAGCAACCGGGAAGATAGAAATCTCATTTTAGGTGCCTGAGCCTGGCAATGGGGCGCTTTCCCTCGTCTCCTCTATGTGTGTTTTGGATACCGGGCAAGTCAGTTGAAAGGGAAATCTTCTCAGGAACCTCTCGCTGTATGTTCCTCAGGCTTGCAAAGTGCTTTAAAATCCTAACTTCTCTAGAAAAAACATGCTAGGTGCCTTTGACTGGTACAGTTATAGAGTACTTCTGCCAATGGACAGTCTGAATTTCTCCTCCTTCTTTCCCTCATATGTAAAGATGAAGTTTTTTCATGTTCTTGTACTTCAAAAGCAGTATTTAGCATCTAATACCATGATTATTGCTCCTTACAAATCATACTGGTGTCCAGGAAATAAGGCATGTGCGGTTGGTGACCAGATAGAGAACTTGAGAGCTTTCCTGCATGGTAGGGTAGTCTAGGACGTAGAAAACATGGATGTCTGTGATGTAAATATTCGTAGCATATGCATAAGTTAGAGTAGTTGATGAGCAGCCTTAACTTTTACAGATTCCTAATGGTTACCAAATAATATTGTGTACTCATTGGTTTCAACAGCAGCATTTCCTTTTTCTATTTTTTTCAGAAATGCTGAAATATCAGTGATTAGAAGTAACTTGCATTATAGTAACTCTTGTTCATAGACATACTTCTCCAAAATTCATCCTTTATGTTTCCCTTATGCATGTATTACAATTATGAGCTTATAAATAGAAATACTTCATAATTCTGCTTTTTCACTAATATAAAAATATGTATTCAACATAATTATAAAAACATTTTACATGCATATGTTTATATGCATACATATGTATATGTAAAAGAAAACCTAGAAGTTAATGTAATATTTGACCATTTTGATAAAGGAGCGTGTGGGTTCATGCTGGCAGCCCTGTCCTCGACTCAAGTCAAACCTCTCTGCTAAGTGACCTTTAAAAGGTGCCCCCTCTGTCTCTGCAAGGGAGGTTAGTCAAGGTGTGCAGGAATGTTTGCTGTCAAATACTTGCCGTTCGGTGAGTGCACTTTATACCAAGCATAACTTGAGGACAAGGTTATCAGGATAAATCCAGACTATTCTGCAGTATGCTGGGAGCTATTTTAATACTTTTGGCTGCAACTCTCCAATAAATAGCAGCCAGGCTTCCAGAAATGCCTGGCAGTCAGCGGCTCCAGTTGTTTCTTATGGGGCTCTATGTTCTCTCAGACTTGCTGCTTGAAAGGCTCAGACCTCTCCCGTAGGGCAGAAATGGGAGAGAGGCTCTCCTGAAAATAAACCCGGTCTGGTGCATGCAACGCTTCTGAGCACCGGTCCTTTGAAGGACTTCTCACTTTTCATCTTCTGGAGTTCTGTTAAATTGAAAACATTGCCTTAACATTGTGACACTTCCAAACGTGTAAGACTGACTACTCTCAATACACTGGTTTTCTGTCTGCTTTTGACATAGCTAACATAGATGCTATGATATAGGGGAGTGTTGGGGTAATCATTGTGGATTTTTTTCTAATAATTTTTTTTAATTTAATTACTGCTTTTGTCAAAATATTCAAGCTGCTTCTAGCCATTCTTGTATCATAAATTCACCTTGATCAATTACACTGGAAGTTAATTAATCAATCTTAACTCTTTTATAGTTCATGAACATAGGTGTCACTATGTCCAATTTTTTTTTTCTAAAACTGTAATTCCTTTCTAAAAACAGGTGTAAGATTGCAAGAAGGATTTTTTTTTTTTGCTATTTTATAAATGAAGAATCTATTTGAAAAGAAATTCTAGAATTTTATCAAAATATCTTATTTCTATAAATATTTATGAGCAGGGACCATGTTGCCATCTTCATCCTTGGAGGCTTTCAGGAGCCACCTGGGAAGAACCCCCATACCTTGGGCGGGCAGGTGGGCTGGGGTCCTCCCGAGCTCCCTTCCAGCCTGACTCATCCTCTGAGATGATCCTCTAAACTCTGAAGAAATATTTTTTTTCCTTTTGCCTAAACTCTTAGAACTGCTCTGTCTTTTCCATCCTCTTAGTCCGGTTTCTCTGAGGCAGAGCTTTGCTCCTGGCACCGCTCTTCTTCAGTGGACTAGCACGATCCTTCTCTTGTCAAAACCAGTGCTGCTCTTGTCTTGCCAGGACAACTTTTGAGCATATTTCCATGTTAGTTTCTGTGCCCAATTTTGTCCGATTATGTTGACAAAAAATATTACTGATTTGTCAGTGCAATTACATATTTTCACAACGCTCCTTCCCCCTCTGTCCAAACCACTGCAGCAGCACGGTACTAGGACAGTGCACTGGGCAAAGGCCCAGTTTCCAGTTAGAAAGGAAACAAAACAAAACAAAAAAACCTCTTAAATTTCTCACAATGTGACTTTCTTGTTGGCTTGAGGTTTACTGCTCCATGCTGATAGCTGATTGAGTCAGACAGTTGTTGTCAAATGGATTCCAACCCCGAGTAGGCTTCAGTTTCCCACATTTCTCATGTTTGCCTCTCTCTGCTCTTCCTCTCCTTTTCTAACCTGTGTTTAATTTCCCAGGTTTCAAATAGTCATAATGCTGTGGTATGGTCTCCGTAAGTAATCCTATAAAACTTTTTTGTGTGTGTATGCAATCACATTTATGGCTTTTTTTTCCTTTTTTTTCTCCTTTTTTTCCCCCACTAGACAGTCCTCAGGTGTGTATCAGAAATACTGTTCCCTCTCAGAAATCATAGCTTGTGTGCAGAGGGCCATAAGCAACATCTGTAACATCCCAGCCCTCTGCCCTGGGGCCATCGTGGCTGAAAAGCAAATAGGGCTCGAAAGATACTAAGCTTCTAGTTAGAGGAGCCAACAAAAGTGTGCAAAATTTTCCATTCTCATTCAAGCAAGTCATTCTTCTTCTATAGTTCTTTTTAATATGTGTTGCTTGAAGGGAATTGATGGTTTATTAGCATTATTTTCAGCTTTATTTGGCAACCTTGTAGCTTTTCCAGAAATTTGGTGTGTAATTTGCTTAATTCTTCTGTGTGTCCATCCCCAGGTAGGTCGTCTGCTCAGGGTAATGATGCAGCTATCAACAGTGTACCGAGGTGTTTCTGGGCTGTTGATAAGAACAGCACATCCAAAATGCTTTGCTAGGACAATTTAAAGGTGTTGAGTTAGTTTATAAATGTTTCCTTAGAGTTTTTGAGATATAATCAGACTTTTAAGGCTTGATATACCCAAGGTGGGTTCCCATCCAAGCTTTGACACCTCAGTAACCAAGCTTCAAATCCCGTTTTTTTTTCTGGATCTAAAATCTTGTTTTAGATGTTGCAAGAAGGGATCTCTGAGATCTGGTGACCAAAAAGAGGCTAAATAGATGAAATGAAATAAATGCTATTTTGGGATAGATGAGGAAGATGCTTGTATATTTATCTACATACTTTAGTATTTGTGTACATTTCACTATAAAGATGTTGAAGAGGTCATGCAAAGTGTCAGGATTAATTGCAGGAAGCAAAGTGGAAAAGACTTGCAAAGAAATGAAGGAAGAATCTGTATGTATAATTTGGCCAGGCAACAAAGGAGCCTGGTGACAGCACCTTTTATTTAAAAGGGTGTAAACACTGAACTGGAGAAGAAATGTTTTATGGCATTACACGGAGAGAACCACTTATAGGAATAAATGGATGCAATTGAACAAAGTAAAAATGTAGGCTGAATATTAGGAAAAAAATCTGAATGTTGAGGTTTAGATTATGGAACACTTTTCCCAAAGGATGTGGTCCAAGCTCCATTACTAGTCCCTTAAAATTAGGCCGGATAGAATAACAAAATGTACTGGAGAGAACAGTTTTGCCTGGGTAGGGGATGAACGTGGTTACCTAATATGTCTTTGCATTTCATTTGCTTCCATGATTCATTTCCTGAAGACCTACTTCCAGAATGTGCTAATGACATCACTGCCTCGGCCTCCTCTGACACGTTTGGATTTCTTGGTAGTGCCACTTCCAATGTAGTTCATTTGGAGGCTGCAAAAGGCAGCTCTGCAGGATCCTCTGGCAAGTCGTCTCTGCGTCAGGTTAAATTTGCTGCTTTGGTGATTGATGACGGAGCTTTCCAGTTGCGAAGGAAGTGCCCGTCAGGGCTGTGCCGGCTTTTCCCGATAGCTCCCCTCCTCCTCCGATAGCTCCACGCGCTTCTTCCTGTGGTCAGGAGCGGGTCGAGTGGCAGAATTTGCCATTCAGAGCTGGGCTTCTCAGCCACAGGGTCCTTCTGCTTTCCTTGGCAAGCAGGAGGAAGCACTGATCTCCTCTAGAATCGCACTGTTAGGTGCAGAAAAATATCTAACAAATAACCCACGGGTTCTCTCACCAGTCGTGTACGTGTATTCGAATGAGCTCATCTCAGTGATTCCATGACTTGTTTTTAAAAAACACGCCTTCCAGAAAGTATCTTTGAAAAATGTAGTGCGTTTTTATTTAATCTTCCCATGGCAGTAGAGCTACCTTTTTGGGCAGTGTTTAGGAATTTCATACTGCTTGCCATGGTCTTTTTCCTACTTAAAACGTGGAGAGACAAACAACCTTAGCCTTACATAGGGCTTTGGACCTCAGGCTAAGTGATAACTTGGTGGGATTTGGATCCTGGATCGCTGTATTATTTCCACCAACCGTGTATTCGTTGTGATCTTCCACCGTTGCCCTACCCCAAACCATAATGAGGTGAAGGGGACCTGCAGCTTGGCCGTTGTCTCAGCATGCAGCACTGCACGTGCGTCATTCAAAAACCAGGCGTCTCCCACCTGGGAATTCTTGTTGTCGTCTGCTGATGGCTTGAAAAAAAGCCAGTCTACCCGCACTCAAAATGTGAATTTATTTTGCTAGACTGTGTGTCGCCTAGAAACTGTTCATTCATAGTTAGCTTGAAAATGCCTCCTTCTACATTGCAAACTCGCTTTGGTTAATTCTGTTAGGCTAATGCCAGACAGTGGGGAGTATGAAAAATACTGCTGAAAACACACAACTGCTGCTGTTGTTTGTATTGCCATGTCAGGTATAATGCTAGGTTTCAAAAATCTGTTATTTACAAAAACTTGCGTCAGCCGATCTCAGAAAAAAGTTATTTTACAATATTTAGGACAGCCGTTTTTACTTTTAAGTAAATAATGGTTTAAAGACAGTTAATACTTTACTTTCCTGCCTAAAAAACTACCAGCTTTGACTTTCCTACCTAAAAACTCCTTAGTTCTAAACTTTTGGTTTAGACCTAAATAATCTGAACCTTTATCAGGTCGCTGTTTGTTTTCTTATTTCAGTGGTGTGATTCATTGCTGTAGCTTGTGTATATATCGAGGAGTTAATGCCCCTTGTGGGTTTGAAAAAGTGGGATACTGGAGTACTTAATATACAGATTCATTAACCATTAAAAAAATATTCCGTGTTTTGGAATTTTGGTTTTACTGATTTCTGTCTGAATTTTCCAAAAACTTGCAACAGGCCTTTTCTAAATTAGTATAGCTAGTGTCTTGTAGTCATTTAAGCGAATATACCTGGAGCTCACAAATATCAGTTTTAAGTTCCCAAGAAGCTTAAGCGAATGCTTATAAAATATAAAATG
Source organism: Crypturellus soui (assembly GCA_032275445.1). Taxonomy (NCBI): domain Eukaryota; kingdom Metazoa; phylum Chordata; class Aves; order Tinamiformes; family Tinamidae; genus Crypturellus; species Crypturellus soui. The sequence continues at coordinate 691,944 of JAUBNY010001030.1, forward strand.
ACTTTGACTCGTAAGTTAGTGAGTGTCACCTTGGTGCAGAAGTTGCCTCGCTGATCCTACCTCTCCCATTTCATTTGTGATTCCGTGGACCACTTTTTCCTCTCCCATTCATTATCACATA
>JAUBNY010001030.1:705638-796068 GCA_032275445.1 Crypturellus soui
TCCTGTGAGAGAACAGCCTCAGCTTTTGGACACCACTGAAGCTCTCTGAGGATTTAAGGCCATTGGTGTAGTAGCTTTGAGTGATATGTTTTTATCCCCCCTTTCTTACTGTGGTTGTAGAAAGTATTTCATCCAGAGATTTTTGTAAAACAAACATGTAAGTAAATATTTTTTGTTAAATATGGGGTTTGGTTTCTTTATTTCAGATAACACGGCTTTTTCTTCATCGAACCCACATGCTTTCCAGATTAACTTCAACAGCCTGTACACAGCCTTGTGCGAGCAGCAGAAGTCAGACCAAGCAACCCTTCTCTTGTACACGCTTCTGCATCAGAACAGCAACGTGCGCACGTACGTCTTGGCCCGCACGGATATAGAGAACCTTGTGAGTATTGATGTGTGGTCTGATGCTCCAGAGGGATTGATCCAGGGAAGCTTTCACGCCGCTGGCTGTTCGTGTTCCCTCTTCTAAGGCAGCCCCAGGTCCGAGCAATTCATTCACCTTCGTTTTATCATCTCAGCGCTGTTGTGCAGCCCGTGGGGCTACAGCAAAGGCAGCTACCCGAGGCTGCCAGACTGCTGTCCCTAATGGCACTGCTGTGGGAAGCTGGTTGCGGATATTCATGACTTCGTTTTCCATTTTTCAGATGTCCAGGCCAAAAGGCAAGCTCACTGTGTGTGTTTATGCAAAACAGTCAACTGAGTTAGAGAGTTAATAAAGAGCTGGGGCTTCACTAATATGACAGATGTCCTCCAGAGTTGACCCATGCAGATATCTGAGACTGAAGTTCCTAAAGGACTAGTAGTTTTTCTTTAGAAACGCAACTGGACCGTCATTTTAGTTGTTTTGAGACAAGGTTGTAGTTTATGGCCAACGTAAAAGCCACCCAGCATGGGTTTTTTGTAGGTTATAAGCTAGCTTTTGCCTCCTTCTATGTTTAGTAATGCCACAAACCACTAAGAAATCTTTCTTATTAAAAAGCTTTGCTTTAAAAAGATAATGGCTGTCTGTGTGAATTGGTAACAGAATAGGGAACCTTTTTCATTTTAATAATTGAAATTCTGCCAGATAATTAGATCCTGTGCATGTTTGATGGCAGCTGTGCAATGAGTTTGGTTGCAGTCCAAGCTCTAGCAGATAAATAGATTGCTAAAATCAGAGCTGATAGACACCACTGTTGGCGAGCTCAAAGAAGATGGTTGATAGTGAACGTATTATTCAAGACTGAACTCCTATGTGGTCTGTTGCAGGCTATTGAGGCCGGGGCTGAGTCATTTTGCATGAATACTGTGGACAAATTGCCACGTTTAGTTTTCTGGGCTGTTGGTATGTGGCATGACATGTTTCACAGCTGCTAAACTTACAAATTTATTCTCTCTCTGGAAAAATAAGGGCTAGGGGTGTGTGTGTGTTATTTTATAATTATGGTATTTCATATATTGTAAAGCTTCCAGAAAAAGCACAAGGTGTGTATGTCAAAACAGCTTCAGATGCAGATACTCAAGTGTTCTGCCACGGGGGAGATTATCGTATATTATCACCTGTCCTTCCTCCCACTCTCCCCAAAAAAAAAAAAAAATCGTCAAAAATCTTTCAGCAATCCCAGAGGTAAAAAGCAACACAGAAAAGCTGGGTTTCTGAAAAAGGTTGAGAAAATTGAAAAAAGAATTATTGCAGAGTTAATATTTAACTGCATTTTTAATACCAAAACGTGAAATCGGTCTGATCTGTCTCATATTATCCCTTCTTTTGTGTTACTTTCCGTGCATGGTGTTGGGCTTTGTGATCATCGCTGACGCCTTGGTGCAATCCACTCACCTCTAGCAGGCTGACAGATAAGAATGAGCAGGGAGCAGTGATGAAGAGCAGTTTTCCTAGGGACAACAAGACTGGAGCGCATCCTGGAGGATGTGAAAAGGGTTGGGGGCCAGGGGAGTTTATTGGGCAAAGAAATCACGATCTCCCTGTTCCAACTGTGTGCTAAAAGTGGCTAATTCAGTCTTGAAATTGTAAGACAACAGGGCAGGAATATGAAGCTGCATTTTCTGCTGCTGTATATGGCAACCACAGGAGTGGGGTGAACATACTCCATGCTATTCTGGTGTTGCACTAACATGTTCGTATGTACAGACTATTGAAAAAATGCAGGGAGTATAAGCAAACATTTTTTTGCTTAAAAAAAATAAAAAGAAAGAAAACAAATGTGAGGACTTTCTGGTTGAGGCTCAGAAAGCTAATTTTGTTCAGTTTGTCAGCAAAAGGTAGTTTGCATATGAATCTACAACCAAGCTGAATATAAACTTAATCTTCAATTATTCTGTATATTGCTTTATCATTAATAATGCAGCATATCTTTTTTCCCCTTATAATAACAGTCTGCCTAGTAGAATTAATTCAACTTTTTCTGCCTTCCCTAACTTTTGTATGTCGCTCTGTATAATTTTATAAAATAATTGTTTTAAGCCTCTGATGCTTTCAGGGATGTGCCTGGCTGGAATTTGGCTCTGTTACTGAAAGTGCAAAGATTCCAGGAAGTAATGGGACCAGTGAAATAGGGGCAATTAACAATTTTTTTCCTCGATCTAGTGCCATGGCTTGCCGATGGGAAAATACCAAGCCTTCTCCTCTTTGCAGAAGGAGTTAATGTCACTATTTCAGATAAAATCGCTAGTGGGATATCTAGCTCTGCAAAACGAGTGATTTCAGTTGACCACTTTTTGCTTTGGCTGCTGAGCTTGCAGTGATGTTCTGTTTGCTGCTGTCTTGTTGCTACCCAACATGGTTAGATCAAAATGATGTATATGATGATGCATTTATATCAGCTGATGGTGTGGCACTACTTTCTCCAGTGGCATAGCCAGGTGAAGCACGTTGCTCCTGAGTGGCTCTGCTGTCTTGTGTTGGGTCAATCACTACCCACCAGACTCTCTGTCCTTGACCTTGCACTGTGATTATCACTGCTGGCTTTTTACCTGCCTCTTGTTTTGAGCTGCTTATTAGTGGGGGCCTGCTTCTTAGTAAAATGTTAGCATTAAAAGCTGCTCCTAATGGAGGAGTAGAAGTAGAGTAATATTAGTTTCATGAGAATTGACAAAGGAGTCTGCATTTCAGAAAACGTCTTTTGCATGTTTTTTGTAGTTTCAGAAAGCACAGAATTGCTCGTTGGAGAGAAAGTTGGGATGTGCCCAATTTTTCTGAATTAAGAGCTGAATCATTGTAATATTTCTTGTAACCAAGACACCTATTTGCATGAGTCTTTCTTGCCTCAAGAGCCTCACCAAGTGTGATGGACTCCCGTGATAGGGGCTGCAGACTGCCCAGCACTTGGCCACCCCATGTCTGTTCCATGAAAGATGTCCAAATTTTGCTCTGTGTGCAAAATATAAAAGTGTAGAAATGTGTTTTAGTTAAAGCTCTATATGAGTTTTATCATCATTAGAATTCTCTCTTTATCTTATGTCGGGATGCTTCTTTTTAAATGCTGTCTGGTTGAGTTATTTTTCTTCTGGTAGTAGCAACACTGAGGTGCAAGGCATAACCAAAGGTCTGGATAGGTCTTTTCCTGGCACAGCAATTTGTGTGCAGAGGAAAAAGTGTTTGCAGGAGGAAAAGCTAGAGGATCTCTATGAATGAATCCAGTTTTTGTAGATGAGAGGTACATGCAGGGAAGGAAGCCTGGACACGGGGATTTAGAGAGTTGGGGCAAGGCTGGCCAGCGGATTTTGACTTGTGTGACACGTAGACCCTCCCATCATTTAACCAAAGAACTCTGGTGGCATTATGCCCTCTGGAAATATCTGCTCCTTCACCCAGCATACTGGAGTCTTCATACAGAGGAGGGGGAACCCTGGAAGTTACCTATACAAGGTCACAGAGAAACATCCTTTTCTCCAAACCAAGGAACAGCATAACTGTTTTTGCTACACTGATGTTCTACAGAAACAGCATTTTACCGTTGCTATCAAGATTTATATTCAGAAGGAAAGCTTAAAAAAAATCAACCTCAATTTTAATAGGAAAGTTTCCTAAGGATCCTTGGAAATTGTCAAGGAAGGACTTTGGGGAGGCACAACTACTTCTTTTTTCCCCTCCCACTTTGCTGTGGGATTGCCTTGACCTTGGGCAATGCATCGTCGGAAGGTTTTGTGTCCTGCAGGGTTCAGATCAATCTCCTCGGGCTGAACAGAAACTGGGCGAAGCACGTTCAATGTGGTCCAACTGCTTTGGAACTTGTTGATTTTTTAACAGAACGTTCTGGCCATCGCAGAGCCTCGCGCTGCACTCGAGAGTCCTGGCCTAGCCCCAGAATAGGTTTCACATGATTCATCCGGCTTCACTCGGCTTGTTTTTAAAAACAGCAACTCGTTAGGTGGCTCGATCTCTTGGAATGAGTTTGGCGTCTCATTCATTATCTTGGAATTAAGAGGTGGAAGAAAAAAAAAAAACCTCTGCAAGTTCCTTTTTAACTTTTTTTCCAGGGTATTTGGTGATTTAGGCCTATTTCTGCAGCTTGGGAAGCCACATCACCCTGAGCCAGTAGAAAGCTAATTTACTATTGGTAAAGAGACAATCATCTGGATTAAGTTTAGAATAATGTTCAGGTATGCTTGCTGTGGCAATGAAATCTCCTTTTCGTTATTATTGCAAGACTTTGGCTGAAGCTGTTCATCCTGGTGGAAATGTTGCAAGACCTTGGGCTGAACTCTCGTAATAGTGTCAGTTCTTCTTGGCTCCGTGTCATCTTGAATTAGAAAAACAGACCTTTTCTAGCTTTCAACCCAACCCAAACTGGTTCGCTCCTCGGGTCATCTCCATACCCCAATATGGGAGCTGGGTTAAGGTCATGGAATGAATCTGGGTACCCGAGGTGTCATACATACACCTGGCCGTGTTTGATGAAGATGGTCATTTTAGGCCACGTTTGCATTAACAAATATGGTCAAAAACAACTGCTTCCCTGCTCAAACTGATGGAAGTCTTGCTTAATAATAGTTTTTTCCCCTCCTATATTTCAGAGGGAAAGTGAAACTTTGAGCGCACGCAGGAACGGGTATGGCTGGAAATCTCATTTATTAAGAATTGAAATTCCAGGTCTCGCCACAAGAAAGAATTTGTTTAGACCTCATGGTGGAGACCGCAGAAAACAGATGGAAGGTGTTCGAAGGGTTTACATCAGTGCTTAGAGGTGCTTATTCCTAGAGGGAGTGATTGCAATCAAGGGACAGGGTGATACAAGGGAGGTTTCCAATCTCCTCTCTACTCTCTGAGGTGCTTGAAAACCTAAACTAATATGCACTTTTTATTTTTCCTTCCCTAAAGGTTTTGCCAATTCTCGAAATCCTGTATCATGTTGAAGAAAGGAATTCACACCATGTTTACATGGCTCTTATAATTCTGTTGATCCTTACGGAGGATGATGGCTTCAATCGATCCATCCATGAAGTGGTGAGTTGCTGTTTTAGTAAATATTTTTGCAGAAGTATGAATCATTTAAATGCCTAATTCTATACAAATGCCTCTGCATACCTAGAAGTTTAGGAGTTGTATATGTTCTTCTGGATTTGATGGCATATGCATGTTTTTCTTCTATAAAAAACAGTAAACCAAAGTTAGAAGTGTCTTCTCCAAACTTTCTCTGGTAAAATGAGCAAAAACATTCCCTCTTAGAAAGGAGATACTGCAGATATATGTTATTTTTCCTCTTTCTGGTATTTCCTATGGCACATTAGTACAGTAATAGGCAGGCTGTCTCATAGGTGCTGAAAGTTTGCCATGGAAGTGGTGAGGAGAGTGGAGAGAGAAAAACAGACAACTTCTTAAAATTTCTCTTTAGCAAAAAAACCTTTGCTCAACCAGTTTGATTCAGCTGAGAGAAGCTTTTAGCTGGAGTTTTATTTTCCAAACTGAATGTTACTTCCTCTCTTGGCATCCCTTTTCTGTCTTTCTGCTAGATTAATATCTCTTTTATGTTGTCCATATAATATGAGTCAAATTTTGACTAGCTTTGGCCCTTGACCATCTGTGCTGGAGAGTACCTTGGATAATTATGTTCTAGTTTCCTAGCTTCTAAAGCTTCCATAATGCAGATGATGTCTGTGTTGATTTTATTTGTTTCTCTGGCTGGGACTTGGAAACTCTATTTCGTGATTATGTGCAACTAATGAAATGAAAAAGCTGGAAGCTAAATATTTGGGCATCTAAACAGATTATTTCTCTCAGGTAAACTCCAGATTGAAGCCTTTATCGGAGGGAATGTGACATTTTCCTTTGGTGACAAATGCCAGAGTTGTGCAGTATTTAAATAATCTGAGATTTAAGAAATTTATATACTTCTGTATGTAGAAAGTAAGAGTTGTTATTTATATGATTTTTTTTTTCAATGAGCGCCTTTTAGAGAGAACTCCTATAGTAAATATGCAGGTAATTGAAATAAATTTTTTCTGAAGACTTCCCTCTGCACCACCTTCACATCTTGCACCTAGATGTGCAACTTGCATGTGTTTGTTTGGATGTGTATGTTTCGGACACATATCACCTTGGATCATAAATTGATCTTTTTCAGGCATTCAGCCCACAAGTTCTACTTCTGCCTCATAGTCTCTTCCCTCGTCTTTCTTCATTTGCTTGAAAGCACATGGTCTTTCAACAAATTCTTTGCTGGATAAGTAAAAGTGGAAGATTTCCCTAAAATTGTTAATGAGAATTTAGCTGTGGAATGAAAGCATAAATCAAGTTTCTTTGTCCAATTTGTTTTTGCCTTTGCAGCTCTCACTGCCAATATAGTTGTGGTGCTTTCTGTGTAATGTGGGTTTTACTACTTCTATTTTAATGGAGAAAAAAAAAAGATATTTTGTTTCTCTTACCCTGCTCTTACCCCATATTGTTAGCCTCAGTGTCACAGAGATGGACTGGTGCAACAAAAGAAGAATAAGTCTTCTTCTTGTGCAAAACTTGGCTTTGTACCTCGAAAGTCATCTGAATAAACGGCGATGTAAGAAAAAAAGAGTCAGTGACTGTGATACCAACTCTTTAGGATTTTTTTTTTTCAAGAAAATATGTAGTATGTCACACTCTAAAAACAATAATAAGTTACCTTCTTGATCTGCTATATTGATGAACTTTGTAGAGGGCTGTGAATATTGAAATGCAAATGTGAGCATTATATCTCAGCTGGGGAAGAGCTAGTGACTGGATCTGCTGGCGGTGGGAACCTGTGGACCTAGGATGGGCTAGAAATATAGTTAGTGATCCACTTTTTGAGTGTGAAGGAGATGCAGAATTTGCCGGCACATGAGGTCCCCTCACCCAGCCTTTTGAATGATCATATGAATGTGCCTTCAGAGGACAGGGTTACCTTTCAAAAATGTAGTATAAACTAAGGAATTAGTCTCATATATTCTTAACTGTTAAGGACACAACTCTTAGAGGCTGAGAGGGCATCACAAGGAAGCAAAGCGTCAGTTGCACGACTACAGTTCAACTCTATTTCACTACAAGTGTTTACCACATTCTAGCAACTGCATCAGGAATTTCTTTTTCCATCACTTGGCCGAAGTATGAAGAAAAATAAGGATTTGATGTATTTTAGGTCAACCTGTTTTTCCCTCTGCTTCCCTGTGTGCTGTGTAATGTTCCTATAAGCAGCATGACCATACAGTCCATTTATGGGATATATTGCTTTGTGGTATCACACCCGCACTTATTTATTGATTTTTTTTGATTAATTTTAGTAAGCCCAGTTTTGTAAATCTTGTGATTATAGCAACTGGTAAAGAGCTCAGGAAACCACAGAAACTTTTGACTGCTGAAGCATTTTTGTTTAAAATAAATGTGGTCCCAACCGCCTGGAAAGTATGATCGGAAACATAGGTCCTCTTCCTGCAACTGCTTGAATGCAAGATGTCACTGTAACCACGCAGAGACCAAATTCTTTCTCTAATAACAACAGCAGGATAAACTAACCAATGCGAGAGCTCCATAAATGGACAAGTATTGATGTTTCTCTAAAAAAGAGATCAGATCTCAAACTAACTGAAATAGTAACCTATAGTACTGCTGTAGTACTTCATGTTGTAGTAAATGGTGGCAAACTGTGGAAATCACGATGCAAATGTTTTATTTTCAGTATGCAAAAACAAGCAAAAACCTCACTAGCTGTTAGGAGAAATTAAGAATGGAGGTCTCAGTACACATAGGAGTGAACCACTGGCCAGTTGCTGTGATATGAAGATACCCACAGTTGAGTTTCTTGAGTTTTTGACTGAAAGGATGGATTTCAAGTGATGCCTTTGGAGGTCATTGGGCATGAGGATCAGCAGATCTCGTTTTTCTCCTCACACTGGGATAAAAACAAATTATGAAAAATTGAAGTCTTCTGTGAAACAAAATTCTGGGTTTTGACCTAGGTCCACCTGCAACTAGCTGTTCACATATTACTTTTTCACCTGCCTTCAGTGAGAACAGAAAAACAGAAACTCAGTTTTTAAGTTATTGCAGCTACACCTACTGAATATATTTTGATGGACTACTTTGCAAATTTAATTTCAATAAAAATAGCTGCTGTTGAAGATATCACCCTTGGTATATTTTTATTTAGCCTTTTCAGTATTTGTTTCATTTTTATTTTCCACTTTAAAATGTGACTGCTGAGAAATGGTGATTTCTTAATTTCTGGAGTTGCTAAGCACTGTTGTTGCTTTGGTACCGGTTGGTTCTCTTTATTCATTATGAAAAATAAGCTGTAAAAGAATTACTTTTGGTCACAGTGGATCCAGAAAGGAGCTGGTAAGAGGAACCAGATTTCCTAACTACCCGTTGCTTTCTGCAACTGCTGCTAACTTCTCTGCAACTTTAATTATTTAGGTGTCATGTCTGTAGTCTGCCTTGTGTTTCATTATTGTGGTTTCAGAAGCTGAATACATTTCTTTCCATACATTCTGCAGATATAATAGTTTGGGCTGATATATACTCTTTTAGGATAAGAATTAATATTCCTGGCTGCTTTCTTTGCTTTGTGTACATAGAGGAGCAAGATATATAGGATTTTATTTTTGTGCATTTTTTGTATATCTGTATATCTGAGTGTCTTGATACTCTTGAATTCGGTGGATGTTGCTAAAGCCTCTGTAGGTGGGTTGCCGAGGAGAAGGTGTGTTCAGAGCTGGAGATGAGCAGAGCCGCACTGAGTGCTCTCATCTCATCACGAGGTTGTATCGGGGATTGAAAACACTATCTTGCCGTCTTCCAAGTTGTCTGTAAGCTTTTCATACATAAAAAGTTTGATGTGTGGTTAGGACACGGGATTGGATGCAAACAGGGAGAAAGAGAAGTTTGTCAAGAAGCGGGTGAGGATTGAGACTGCTGAGCTAGGAAATGAAAAAAAGAGAGAGGATGGGAGCAGAGTGACAAAGTGCTACAGGAGGTGAAGTCAGACCACTTCTAGATGAGGAGAAGGGTGGGAAGTGAAAAGGGAGGCTGGGAAGAGGCAGATCCGAGAGGAAATGGGTCAGCCGGCCAGGGAATGGGGTGCAGGGGGGGAGAATGGGGCGGCTGAAGGAATAAAGGACCTGGTGGGGCAGGCAGGCCTGTGCTTCACTTGCTGGGAAGGATTCTCCAGGTTCTCCTGGAGGAACCCCCTCCAGAGAGCTGGGAAGCAACATGAGCCCAGGTTCATTCGTGGGAGGAGGTTGCCGTCCCTATTTCTCCCCTAGGGAATAGCTTCTGGGTGATATCATCGGTAAGTTGATATTTTATCCCAGGATAAGTCGACTTCATCTCGGAGATGGAGAGAGGAAGGAAAAAAGCAATCCTTGGGCATCATTTTAGAGCACGCCTCTGTATGTTTTCAATAAGAGTCTGGAAATACTTCCTCTTATGTAATTTTGGCCTGGATTTACATTGTGCATGATGTCAAAACAAATAATGTTTTTACTACCCATTTTCACATTTACATTTTGTTTAAAAATGTTAAATTTCCAGTACACCAAGCATTCAGAAGTCAGGAAATGAAATGTGCAACCACAACTTATCCCTGTAATATTTACATACTACAGTAGGTGACCATTTTTGTTAATGATCACCTGTGGTTCTTCATCTAACACTACATTTTTCTTCAGGAGATTTCAAGGGGGTACAGTGGTCAGCTTTGGATATTTTTCACGGTCAAGGCAGTTCATCTATCCCTTGGTATAAAACCTGCTCCTGAAAATGGATATATTTACATAGATACAAATTAGCTCTGATTAAGAACTCACAGCCTATTAACTGCAACCAAGGTGACTGTGTCTGTTCATTTTAACACTCTGCAGTGGTGAAGAAAAAAAGAAATCTCTTGCAGCACCTCGAAGCCAGGCCCTTTGCAGCCAAGCCAGGCTGGAACATGCACCCCAGCATGTACTGCAGCTTCACCTCATGGCAGCTCCTTAATTTGCTGTGTCCCATCATCAGTTTCTGCTTAACAGCTGCAGGATGTCCAGATGCTTCCCGTTTGGTCAGAGTCCCTTTCTTGCAGCAAAGCGTCTGTTTAGCCTGTTAATTACACAACTGACTTATCCTTTCTACTTTTTAGTTGCCTGTTTCATGAAAATGTTACTTGACTTTTTTGCTCTCTTAAGCTTTTACTTTTAATCCTCTAGGTTATGAGTCCTGACTAGTTGTCCGTGTTTACTAGAACTCCTTGCTTTCATGTTATATCCTAATCAATTTATCTGAAAATAACAGTAGTGACTTATAACCAGAAACTCAGCTTTCCCATTCTCCCATACAGTCTGCTCTAGCTGGAAAAACCTCCTCTGTACTGATTTCATATTATCTATTTGTTCCTCAGCCTTGACTATTGCTCCCTTATATATGTCTTAAGTCTTCCCCTCTCATTCCAATTTCTCCCCTTTTAGCAGAAGATGTTTACCAGAAACTTTCACACTTCAGCCTTTCGCTAGTGACATTTTTCACCCTTGCCAGCACTGCAGGACTATGAAACAATATGATGGAAAATGCTTTTTCCCAACTATAGGTTATAGCAGTTTGCTTTGCTTCAGCTCCACTGTGGGAAATTGGAAGGTGCTGACAGAACTTGTCTACTTTTAACCACTACCTCATTCCGTATTTGTTTTTGTGTCCAGCTATGCTGGTCACAAGAGGTTTTCAAATTTCTGGGTCCTATTCAGTTTTTCTGAGCAATAGTCTCTTATTTTGCTGCTTCTGGTTTGAAAAACCACCCTTAGCCTTTTGTAAAGCAAATTTAAAAACATACAGAACTTTCCTTACCTCTGGTCTCAAGCGTCTGTTTCCTGCCTGCTGTGTTTCGGTGAGCTGCTGTAGGTCTCGTGGTGACCATTTCACACACAGCTTCACGCAGGGCTCTCCATGAGGCAGCCAGGGCTTCTAGTACTTATCGTACTTTAAAGATTCAGCTGCTGTCAGAGAACTAACAATTTTTTAGCCTTTCAAAATGTAGCTTACGTCAATGAAGGTATCTGTATGTATTTCATACATGGTGCAGAAGTGATCTTGTGTATCTCAGGCTGCATTAGTTGAGGCATTGACACAAGTTTCATGAGCCTACCAAATATTTCTCATGGTGGCTGCATCTGTTTTTTTACTTATTAATTATAATCCTTCAACCTGTGATGATAATTGGGATGTTGTTCTTTTTCCATGGGCCTTCGTGTATAGTCTTTGAAAGCATAAATGTACTAAACAGATAGGAATCCTATTTTCTAGGAGGCTAATCTGAAAAACACCTAGTCCTTTCAGCTAATGCAAAACACAGTTATTTGGAGAAACGTGCTCTTCATGGGAATACTCTGTGAAAGAAGGGCCCCAGGAGGCTGCCTTCCTACTGAAGGAATAAAGTGTGGGAGAGAGGTTAATCATAACTAGGAAGCTATTTCAAATGTCTCTTGTGGAAAGGAATTAGGAGACAGAGAAGGAGGTACCACAAGAAGAAGGGTGGGAAGTAAATGGAGAAGGGGGTAAATAAGTGGATAATGAACAGAGCCTGGAAGGTTATTGGGTAAACATTTTAAAGACTGTTCTTACAAAGCATTACCTCTGCCTAAAATAAAGTTTATAGGTTTCTTCTTTTTTTCACTTGAATTTTTCTTTAGAATCTACTGACTTAGAATTTTGATAAAACACATGTTAGTTCTTGCATTATTTCCTGAGTATTTCATATGACTTTTCAGTAGGATGCTACAGTGTACTGAAGGAAATTAAAATCTCCCAGAGCCTTGTGTTGACCAAAACCCAGATTTTGCAAGCAATACCCATCCTACAAATGCTGGGCAAATTCACCCCAAAGGAGAAATTGGGTTCGAATGCTACTACCTTTAAAATATTTTTTTCCTCTTAAGTCAGCTGTTTCAGATGTTTCTGGTAATCACAAATGTTCTGCTGATGCTTGAAAGTTTGCTGGGGATGGACCTGTTGGAATATGCTTCTCAAAGCTCCTTACTGCCGTGGGGCTTTCAGTTGACCTTCAGCAGATGGGTCTCACTCTCCTTTCTGTTTTACAGCTGGCAAAAACACTTTTTAAAGGCCTAGATGGGATTATTCTGTGCAAGGCAGGGAGAACTCTACCCCAACCAGTAATGAAATAAAGCCTTCAAAGCAGTGAAGTACCTGTGATGTGCTTTTTGCTTGAGATTTAAGGTCAGAAGTTGGCATACAAAACCAACCAGGATCATTAGAGCTAGTGCTCTGATGGTAAAAGGTTTGTGTGCTTTTATTTTTATTATTAATGTAGCACGTGGTTGTGATTATCAGGTATGCAGGGGATCCGAGGTATACTTTTGGACACATTAATTTCAGTGTATTGTGTAAATTAGTCATTTAGCTTCTATAGTGATAAAGTTGCCACCTGTAAATATGATCTTGCTTTAGAGAGAGAGAGATTTTTAATATGGAGACAAACCATGTTAAATCAGGACCTCTGGCAATTCTGAGTTTTGCTCCCAGAGCAAAATGAAGTAGCAAAAATGAAAAGATATCCTATTATTAAAGACTTTGCTTACTGATGTAGACAGAGATACATGTGGGCTAAGAGTCTGTCTTTTAGCTCTTGGTAGTGTTCAAAAATCCTCACAATTTTGAAGTCTTTAGATAGTGATATTGTAATATTCTTGGAAGGGTATTAACTGTGACTTCAGCCACAGTGTATAATTTAAGAAAGACTGATCTGGCAAATGGAAAGCTTAAAATAAATACAAATAAAAGTTTTTGTTGCAATGTGCCCCTAAATGACATTAAACAGAAGAATATGGTAAAACTAACTAATTTAAATCTTAAGGGGGAGGCAGTGCTTATGAAGATCCATCAGAGTACTATAAAACAGCAGTGGGATAATAATAGGTAAAGATGGAAAAGCAGATTGAAAACCACAGGGAAAAAATTCTAGTATTGAGATGTTTGAGCTCTGGAATATCTACCAAGTGGAGGCTTGGTTGCTTGAGTCATTTAAACCAGCTCTGAACAGGATTTTTGAGTGTGGGCCCCAAAAAGCAGTCCTGTCCTGGCAACGGGGTGGGAGAACTCATTTCATTCCAATTCCAATACAGTTCAGGGATTCATAATTTCCATAACAGTTTTTAAAACAGACCAAATCAGTATTTAAACGTGCTTAGTGTGTGTAATGCCATGAGGAAACGAAATCCAGCTTTAATGATGAGTGGTAGAGATTATGAAGTATTTGTAAGCTCAGGTCTTCTTAGTTGCAAAATATCTTTGCTTTTATTTCTGTTCCTTGTCATAATAACCTGCCACTACCTTGATTTAAAGTCTTTAGCTAGCAGATGGGCAAATGGTCAGCTCTTTCCACTAGTTTTGGATGGTTATAGTGGCAAATCAGAGCAGAGGGAAAACGGGGAGAATGGGAGTAAGAAAGAGCAATATGTCCAGTACATATTTCCATGTACTCTTTTGTAGAGGTAAATAAGGTGGCAAAGAATGCTGAATTATGAAGCCAGCCAATAGGCACTTTATGTGCTCTAATGATTTTCTTTAATTTCTATTTAATTTATGGTTTGAAGTATAACCTTAAAGTTCTTTTAATAGAAAGTGTTTAAGATCTTAAAAAACATCAGAGGGAGCGTAACCACGTGGAGTGTCTGTGATCTGTAAGCATGTAGAACAGTTTGTATTACCATAATTATTACTCTCCTTAAACGCATACCATACAGAATTCTAAATGACAAATTTAACTCTGTAGAAACTAAAAATATGTGGTGACCTTTTTGGATTCCAGTACAGTGCTCTTTTAGTGATTAGTAACCAAGTGATGACATCACTTAAAGCCTCAATTACTGTTGAGAAGTAAACACCTGATTATCAGAGAAACTAAGTAACCCTTTTGCATTCCCATGAAGGAGAAGAGTGGGTGTTTTGCACCTCCAACAAATGAATCTAGTACCTGGCTATTGCTTGTACGTTTTTCTAGGCTAGCTCATGCCCACGCCTTAAACGCATGTGTGAGCACAACCCATTCTCCTGTTTTCAGATGTGGAGTCATTTGGCAATGTTGAATTCTGGAGGAAGATTCCTGTGTGGCCGGAGAGGGATGCGGTGGTGTAATGCTTCTCTGCAACAGATGACTGAGCGTTGGGCCTGGACATTGCTGCCAGTATTGCAGAATTTGCAACTTTAGTGTTATGTTCATCGAGTGTAGAAAACACTGTGTTAGATAATCCTGTGCAGATAACATTGTGTAGATCTGGGGGAACTGTACAGGGCTTTGGATTCTGAAAACATCTGTAACTGCTGTTCTTTAAAAATATTGCAGAATTTCACCAAATAAATATAGAAGGGATGTGTGTAAATATATCAGGCTGTGTGCCTTCATCTCAGGCAGAAGGGTAAATAGTGTAAAAACAGCAACAGCTTTCAGTGGTTTCCACTATTCTGTTTTCTTTGTTTTCTGCAAGTCATTCAGTGGCCAGATCTCCTTATCTCTTTCTTACAGGAAACTAGTTACTAGTTATTCATCCCTTCTCTTACAGGAGGAAGAGGCTTTGCTAACTTAGTCAGCAGGAGGATGTGGGAATCCTAAAAGTAAAAATTATGAAAATTGAACGGCAAGAACCTTTTTGAGGTCAAAGAAGGGGTGGGAAGAAGGGCCACAGTCAGAAGATGATCCTCATGTATGACTTCTTGAGAGAAGAGGTTAATTAATGACATTGGTCAATGAGATTGATTTGGCATAGATTTGGGATATCCAGATTCTCGTAAAACATGGTGTTTCATTGAAATTTGCCTCATATATTAAAGAAAAAAGTGATGGTGTGATAGCTTTGTGTGAAATAACCCTTGACAGCAAATTCTTGTTTGTACTCCCCAGAGCAACCCTGGGTTTACAGAGGATGCTCTTATCCATGTTTGTTAGAGCGGTTCCTGTAAACTCGTTTTATGGGGCCTTTAATTCATTTTCAGGACAGGTCTTGGGTGCAAGTCTGCTATATTGCTCCAAGTGAGTTGGCTGAAGGTCCTGGGAGGAAAGAGCCTGTTAATTCTCCTTATGCAGAATCTTTGGAAATGGTCGACCTGATAGTGGAGAGCATGCAAAGATAGGAGACTCCACTTGGTGAAAACTGTCAGCTAGGTGAAGGGGAGCAACCTGACGACCAAGAGAGAGGCATCAGGATGAAGCAAGCAGTTCTCCCGCTTGTTGGCTGGGAATCCAGCGTGTCATGAGGGAATTCAGTGCATGTCATGAGGGAAAACAAGAAGGAATTGGGAACCTAAAGCAGGTGGCTAGTGCAGACCCAGAGACCTTCTGATCACAGAATCTCCCATTCGTTGAGGCTGGAAGGAACCTCTAGAGATCATCCAGTCCATCCCCTGCTCCAGCAGGGACACCCAGAGCTCAGGGTAGACCTGAGCACTGAAGAACTTTCTGTTCTTTTTTTTTTTTTTCAGATATTGAAAAATATCACTTGGTATGCTGAACGTGTCTTAACAGAGATCTCCCTTGGAAGTCTTCTGATACTGGTTGTGATAAGAACCATCCAATACAACATGACCCGGACAAGGGTAAGAGTTATATTGAGCACTTACAAGCATACTGTTGAAGGTAGAAATACACATGACCAATGGAATTGCAAACAGGGTATGGGATTTTTTATGGTTCTGTTGCAACCAGTTGGCATCTGAAGCTACAGGAGGAAAGGCAATGGGAAGATCAGCTGTGTTCACTAAACGCAGTATTGAGTGCTTTTCAACATGTAGCACAATTTCTGTATTATTATTCAATTAATTGGATAAAATTTTCTAGTCCAAGTGCAGAGCTTGGACTGCAAGTGCAGTCCAATCCAAGTGCAGAACTACATATATAATTCTTAAAAGAAACAGAGTTCAGATAAGAAGATAAAAAAATCCACAAAAAGGCGTACACCCTTTTTTCAACCTGCATGAAGTTATTATGAAGGAGAAATTTCAACTCAGTTTGCTATTAGATTGTTCTTTCTTTTTAATGTACTAGTACAGTGACTGAATAAGATCTTTTTCAGTTCTGACAAAGTTCTGTCAAAGCAGAACATTTACGATAAGATTACAAAATTTAGGAGAGGAAAACTTCTTTCAGTAATGGTTACATTCATGATACTGTAAATCAACATCCCTAAAGATATAAGGGCACGCACATTAAAATCTCTATAAAATCACACTTAAAAGCCTTATTGAAAACATCCCCAAGTGCACCAAGCAGTTCTGCTGTGCAGCTTTGACCACTACCTACAACATAACAGGTATTTTGGGTCTTTTGAGTGTTTTCCTTTAGCAGGTAACTCGGGGTATAGAAGGGAGAGCTTGATGGTTTATTCTCCTTCCTCTTTTCTTTCCAACAGGACAAGTACCTTCACACAAATTGTCTGGCAGCCTTAGCAAATATGTCAGCCCAGTTCCGCTCACTTCATCAATATGCTGCTCAGAGGATCATCAGGTAAATATAAGACATCTGAAACAGAGTTCTGTTTAAACTCCTCTTTCTTTGCTGAAAGCCAGGAGTCGAGGAGCTTGAATTTTATGTGCCTTAATAGATATGGGT
The DNA here is from genome assembly GCA_032275445.1 of Crypturellus soui. NCBI lineage: Eukaryota > Metazoa > Chordata > Aves > Tinamiformes > Tinamidae > Crypturellus > Crypturellus soui. The sequence continues at coordinate 722,675 of JAUBNY010001030.1, forward strand.
GAGCTGAGTAACAGAAATTGGAGCTCAGTTAACCCTGAATAAATCTGATGTGCTTCTGGAGCCTGGTTCTCTTCTGAATGCACAAACAGTGCTAACTTCTCTTGAGAAATATCTGACTGTTCTCTTGAGAGAATAGCTCATCAGCTGCTTTTAAACTGGAAGATTTTAAGTGGTGTGTAGGAACTATGCTTTTTCAGTCATGCATCAGTTTATTACAAAGATGCCCTGTGGGGTGGTTTTCGTGTAGTGCACACACTGGATTTTCAGCTCCATTCAGTTCTTCCTGTACGATTGGCAAAAGATTTTTTTTGTTAAATCAGACAAAACATAATGATTATTTTGTGACAGGGTCCTGTAAATATGGACCATAGAACCTACAGCTGTAATTTTCAAATGTTTATTTGTAGTGGTAAGTTATGATCTGCTCAGGTTCCTAAAACAGCATAACTCTGAAGAAGTAGATATTGAAGTTGGTCCTTCACTTTTTTATTTTATATTTTTTCTGTGCTCTGCTCCAGTCCACTGTGTAAAGGCAGGTGACCATGTATACTGATATCTTTGTAGCCAACCTGCTGCACACCCCAAAGCAAACGACGAAGGTCCTTATTAAAGCAACGTAGAGTTTTATAGAGCTTAGCAAGTATAGAATGTGTGCCAAAAACAAGTGAATGGTAATTGTGTGCCTGTGCACTTCGTAAAGGCCTTGGTTAACAAGAAATACATTTTGTTCCTAAACCACTGCTATTAGGATGTAATTCTCTCCTTGCCCCTTGTGTTCTAGAAATGCTTGCCTCCTCGTGTATACTTAATGTATATTTAGCTATCCAGCATGAGTGTGTCCTGTTATTACCTTCTCCCTGCTCGACACCCACAACTTTTTCATACCCTGGCAGCATTAATGGGTGTTCAGAGTTTGAGTTAGAGGGATTTTTTTTTTTTCTACTTGTCTTCTGATAATGTCTTATATCTGTATACGAGACATAGAAAAGGAGAATATCTGTACTTCTCCTTTCTCCGGTGGCAGGTTTGGAGTATATGTGCATTTTTTTCTCATCTTTCCAAGCCTTTATTGATACAGATTTCTGAAGTGAAACTTTTCATAGAATCCCCTGCCTAATTGGATGTGGGTGTCGTGAGATACGACACCCTGAAGCTCCCAAAGCTCAGTCCCATGCTTAGGGTGATATATCACTGCCTGCTGCAGAGTTCTTTTTTTTTCTTTCTTTCTTATTCCTTCCATTTTATTCTACTGCTGCTTCCTCAGACCTAAATGAGATGCATTTCCCTGACTGTATTTTGGGGCCCTGAAGAAGTGACCTTGCTAGTCTTGGTATAGCTGCCTGTTGCCACCAGTCAGCTATTTTGTAGCTGTCCTCCAAGTTGGCAGACATCTGCTATTCAAAATTTAAAGCTATGGGTCAAGTGGATTATGGAATGACTAAAGATGCTCTGGTGCGTTGGCGAATGCATGGGGTGGAAGGAGTAATCTCAGTGCCCTTCCACCCATCTGACCTCAGCCCGTCTGCTTTGATTGAATCGCAGCAGGAGCGTTTACAGGCTGCAAGACTCCTTCTGGCACCTGCATTTTTCCTAATGGGCTTTCTAGCTTTCTCATGGGCTGTTTTCACCATCTGTAGCTGCCTCTTTGGGGCACATCGACCCCCCTGAGGGTTAAGACCCATCTCAAGACCCAAAGAAGGATGTGCAACATAGTGAAATTCTCTTGCACTCCTTGCACACAAGGTGTCAACAGCTTGGTGTATTCATCTTCTGAACTTGGTGTATTCATCTTCTGTCTAGACATGCAAAGTTAAAAAGTCCCCGTAACACTGACTGCTTGAATTTAGTGGTGAAATAATTGTGCTAATGTTCTGACTGGCAGTATAATTGCAAACCTTTGCTGTTGCTTCATGCTGTTATGTGCAGAAAGGAGGCCCTAATGGTGAATGGCAGTAAGCAAAGAGAAAAAACTGCTGCACTTAATTATTTGTGAAATTATCAGGGTCTGCTCTTTGATTGTATAAAGAATAGATTGTATAAAGAATAAGATTGTATAAAGAATAAAGGCACATTTGAAATATAATACCTAGGAAAAACAGAGAAATCAGAGCAAAGAAAGTAGTAGTGGCATATTCAAAATCCTTATTTCTTCAAAAAATGAAGGCTATTAGTAGCCTTGATTGATTTCTGTACAGCATTTAGCAGAGACTTAGCACTGGGGTTGGAGGCAAAGAGTTATTGCCATTAATGTTTGCAAAGGCTCAAATGCTCTGAGAATTGCTCTGCTTTATCTTTATTCAGAGAGTAAGAGGTGCTTGAGGCCAACCCCTCCGTGATCCTTGGGGCAGATGGAGAATATTTGCGTTAATGACCCTGTAGCATTTGGGGAAAAAAAAAAATAGACATTAGTGTGATGGAGGGGTGGCCTGAGCAGGGTGCAGGTTGTGCCGACCATTGGGTGTTGGCAGGGCTGGAGTCCTGCGTGGGAATAACGTGAGGTTAGACACAGAAAATGGGCATGTTTATCAGCTCCAAGGGCTTGCGAATAAAAGGACAGAATCTTTATTATAGTTCATATCAAATATGATATTTAGATGTACTCTGAAGATATTCTGCATGAATATTTTTAAGCGACTGCCATTTTGTAAGCAAACGGTCTTTATTGCTGTGTTATAGAAACTGTAATGAAAGCAGTTGACCTTAAATTTGAAACAGAACCAGAAAGACAGGAGGAGGTTTAAGGAATATACTGGATTTTTTTTCCAGTGTGTGATATTGTCCCCAAAGCCTATAAGAAGCCGTACATCTGGAGTGTAGACACAGAAGTGGCCACCAAGGTTGTGATTTAATATGTCACTGTGATCGTGATTGCTTATAAATCCAAAGACCTTACTGTAAAAAATGTATTAAATTCTGTAGTAAAATGTCCTGTGGGACTATGGCATGAGGAGCAGGGAGAAGTAAGCTCCAGAGAGGCATTTCTCCTGTGAAGTTTTGCTGCAAATATAGTAGAATTTTCTTCTCAGGAGCTTTCTCATGCCCAAGCAGGCTTAAGCACCATAAAGAAAGATTTTTAAGACTGATTTCCTCTCAAGATGATTTCCTCAAGTTGAATCATTTATTTATAACTTTTAGTTATCAAGAAAAGCAATAGGAATAAATATTTATGAGCACATGTATTACATAAGAGATATTTTGTACTTCCTTTCCCCAGCTTATGGAGCCTGTTAGTCACTATTATTAAATCTAACCATCACTGATGAGTGCAAGTTACTCCATGATCCCAAAGCAGAGTATTTACTATTACTTATTATTTAGATGTTGACCCTGTCATCAGAGTGCAAGCATCTCTGTGAAGGAATAAAACCACAGTATTCATAATGGAAAAAGCATTTTCTCTGAAGGAAAACCCTAAAAAGAAAACAGGACTTTATTACTAAATCTTTTATATAGTTTTTAAAATTGTAATAGATGTTAGGCCCTTAACTTAAAGTGTGCTTAGCAAGACAAGTGAATAGACAGTCATACTTCAGGCCTCACCAGGTGCTCTGATTTCTTCTTCTTAATGTGAGAAGTAATTCCATTTCCATGCAAGTGTTTTTTCCATAATCCTCTTCTGAGCAGAGATTACCAATTTTTACAAGTTACATAGTCTCTTTTCAATGGAAATAGAGAACATGAGAATATTGAATAGACTATAGCTAGAATCTCAGTAAAATACAACTTCATGATGTTGAGTGATTTATATCACATTCCAAAAGGCAAGAAAATTGGCAAATTTTTGTGACTGTTTTTATCACAAGCAGCTGCTGGAAGTAAAAATAGATGTAATAGAGTTTTTTTTTAATCAGATACTGAGCAGGATGCAATTAATGTTGTAGACTGCCTTGACTTTATGTGTGCGGAGAGCCTTCCACTCTGTCTTCTGGTATCTTAACTGTGGAACCGTTTGCTTATAATTATGCAGAAGTTATTTCGGCAGCATAGCATTAAAAATACCACCTGCACTGCACTCTCCCTCCTCTCTGTAAAGTGCTGACACCTGTGGTGTGTTTAAATAATCCTAGCAGACCATTATAAAAGGATCTTGGTATTGTCACAACTGATTAGACTTCCAGAGGCAGCCTGATAGTGTCTGAGCAGCAAGTTGCAACCAGGTGAGGAGTTGCCCACTGCGCCGAGGACACGGTTTTCCTTTGCTTGGCTTATCGGACAGGCAGACTTTTACCAGTTTACTCATACCAACCTCACTTGCCCTGCCGGTACAATTGCTAATAAGGAAAACTGTACAGCGCAGTGGCATGTTACTGCAAGAATTCAGTGGGTCACTTAAAGCCACGCTTCAGTCAGCAGTAATTCCTCTAGCTTATTTGAAAAATGCTTTTGTGATATTTGACTTCTCTATAGTTAGTCTGCTTCCTGCAGCATCCTGTGACATGCCAGGAGATGGATGCTTGCTCTTTTCTAAGCAGGCACGTACCACTAGAGGTTGCCATACACCTCACTAATTAAAGACATGCACGTTTAACGTTAAATGGATTTATAGAAGTAGTAGCCTCCTTTTTCCCTTTTTTCTGCCCTGTCACCACAGCTATTCACATGCGTGGCTGTGAACTGCTTAATAACATTATATCAGTTGTACCTCTCCCCGTTAAATGACAGAAAAGTAGGAACTTAGGAGAAATGTCAAAATAAGTATATTAATGCAATATTTTGCTGATTCCATTGACTATCCTAGAGAGTTAAATGGGAGTTAGAGGAAGAGAGAAAATAAAAGGATTTTGTCATTTTCATGGAAATAAAATGGGATAAGGAAAAACAGGCCAGTTAAAAGGGACTGCGTGTTAGCAGATCAGAGACTTCTTTGACTTGTGTATGCTAGTACATATACAGTATGTACTGTATATACTCATGACAGTATAGTGTGTTTTATGTGAATATCATCCTAACTTTGCTGTACCTTTGCTGTACCAAAGTGAAGAGTGAGTTATGTACAACCAGCCATACTGATCCCGCTGAGTATTTGTAGGAAGCAGAGTTCCCAACCCTAATTCTCACTGATCAGCTAGCCTGGAAGCTCTGGCTGGTGAGGGATGGAAGATATCCTGGAGCATCATGCAGAACTTCAGAATAACACAACGTTACTTCAGGGCGACCTTCAGGAATCTCAGTCCCATGGGACCAGAGGGAAGGTCTGGAGATAGGAAGACCTTCCCATACCCACACTGTGCGGCTGGAACTACAGGCTGCATCAGCCTCACCTTGATTCCTGGGGAGGTTATTGAGCAATTAATCCTGGGCATCATTTCCAGAGGCATGAAGGACAAGAAGGGGATTAGCAGTATGGTCAGCATGAATTTATAAGAGGGAAGTTGTGCTTAACCAACCTGATAGCCTTTATATTAAATTTATAAGACTTTTCGCACCGTCCACCATTACATCCTGATAGACAAATTGATGAAATGCTGACTAGATAAGTAGCCAGTGAAGTGAATTGAAAACTGGGTGAATTGCTGGGTCAGAAGGTTGTGATCTGCAGTCCAGCTGGAGTCCAGTTGCTCGTGGTGTATGCCAGGGAACAATAGATCTGTTAAAACAGATCATAAATAAAGATTTTAAAGAAGTTCTTCTTTCCTTTAGAGCCACATGTTTGTAATGTTCCCCAAATTATTTGTTGCACTGCTTGACCACCTAGTTTTCTTGAATGTGCTTTATGTCTATCTTTTTATAGGCACAGTGTAAGCAGATGCAAGTGTCATATTTTATAGTTCTTATGCGAAGCAAGCTTATTACCCACCTGTACTTTCTCCCGCACTTGGTACTTTTACAAAATTAGGGACAAGGAGGAAATCCCTAATTTTTCTCATATGTCACTGTGTTGATGATGACTCTGAAATGCCTGTGTTGGGGAGCTCTCTGCTTCCCAAACTTGAGTTTGAAACAGCGACAACAACAAAAGTAAATTCAAAATAGTTTCATGTCCATCATCAGCTCCTTAGTGGTAAGTCATAGCAATGTGGTTTGGGGCTTGGCTGTGCTTTTGGTTTTTGTTTTGTTTTCTAACTCCAAACCTAAACTTCCTTCAAAACGAATCTCATAGAAGCAGAAAACACTATGAGTTGGCCAGGCGTTTACTAATTCAAATAGGCCAGTAAAAGAAAAGAAAAACATTTGTGTAAGGGAAAGATGTGTGATCTGAGTTGCTTATTAGGGGCCACTGAACTGAAAATTCTGGAATTATTAGCGCGTGGATGTGGCAAGATCAGAATTTACCAATTGCTTAATAAAATTTCTTAGCTGTGACAGCAATGGGGTGTAATTGCTGGCTCAAAAATCATTAGACTGCACAGCAAGGTAAACAAATTGCTCTCAAACGTTGCTGTTACGCTGTCTGAGCATTCTGGTTTTCCTGTCTATTATTTTTATGTCTGCAGTACAGCTGAGAAGCTCTTTAAAATGCAGTGTCTCATTGCATTTGTAAACAGCAAACAACAAAACTTGGGGAGGAAAATGCCAGGCTGCTGCATGGATCCTTCCAAGCTGCCTGATTTGTCATTTAGTTCTCATTTAAGTAATAGGAAGAGAGGTTCCTGATACTGATCAGGTTACTGATTTAAGTAATAGGAAGGGAGACTTCTGATACTAGATTCTCATTTCCAAATGGATGATAAGATTTCTGAATAAAAGGTGCTTAGAAACTTTAAATGGGATGTTTGATCCAAGCAAAAGAATTCAGTGAAGGGGAATTATGCCTTCTTTAGGTCTTTACGCCTTCTTTGTTACAACAGAGGAACGAAGTTGACAAGAGTCATTTTTTAAATGTAAATTTTCCTGTTAATTGTTTTGAATTTAGAGGGGAGTGAATTTAGGGGTTCTTGGAGATCTTTCACTTTCTGAAAATTTGTATTTAAAATTTGTATTAAAAATTTGTATTTCAGAAGTGCCAGCTTTCGGTTTTTAATAATGGAAGAGCATCATAATATAATTAAGCTAAATAGAGCTAAACTAAGCTAATAGAGCTAAACTGTAGTAACCCAACCTATGCTTTTGTTAACATGTAAACTGTAGTAACCCAACCTATGCTTTTGTTAACATGTAACGTGGAAACTCTCTCCTGCTTCCTTTGGTAGTTCTCTGTTGCAACAAGATATTTATGTTGCTTGGAGCTATGTGGCCTTGAGGATGCTTTAAGACCTGCAAGTTGGTGTTATACCAAGCACACCGGGAACCCAGACATTCATAGCAGCCTTTTCATGCCGCTGTAAGCGAGATCAATAGCCAAGTCTTTTATATCCTGGGTTCAAACCTTAATTGGAGCATTAAATTAAGTCTCAGCTTACTCATCTCTTATTCATAACAGAGAAGTGTCCATAATAGGAAACCCTGCAGAAAAGAAGCTGCTGATGATTTTGTACCAGGATGCGTTAGGAGACTCTTCAGAAGCAAATTATATAATAATAAAAGTTCAAACTCCAAAAGAGGGTCTTCAATGAGTGTCCTGTGGCCACAGCTCTTAATTATTGAGCCTCCTCTCAACATCAGCTTTTCTCTCCCCCATCCCACTTTTTAAAGAAAAGGTGCAAGAAACAGAAGATAATCAGCAGTTTCACTGGACTAGTGGTACCTGCTGCTGCAGATGCTGGGAGGGGAAGAGATGCAGGGCCTGGATTCTGAGGATGAAATGTAGATGTCTGTGCTCGGGGCTGTGCAAAAGGAAAGGTAACTATTTCCTCTGCTTCACTTCTGCATCTCATGTGAATTGTGCTGGAAGGAAATACCCTTAGTGAGAGTAAGAGCTATGGTAGGACCGGCTTCTTTTCTAGCCATGAGGGAGGCATCCTCCTGTGCTGCCGCGGGACTTGCGTGCCACTCAGCTAGTTTGGTTGATTTTATTCGTTTGCCTAAAGGAAGAGGAGAAAGACCTGTTCATCCTAGCAGGGATCCCTTGTCCTGTCATGCTCTGCCTGGTGAATATATGTAACTGTGGAATATTTGTAGTTTTCTGTGATTTTCTGTTTTTTTTTTCCCCATCACATGGCTATCCTTTGCTTTAGTGGTATTTACCACATGCTGCACGCCTTTAGATTTTTAAAGAAAGCCTCTCTTCAACCTAAATGGCCATAGAACCTGTTGGCCGACAAAGCCTTAAAAATAAAAACTAAAATCCTCAAAGACATTTTGCTTTTAAGGGTTCTTGCATTTGAAATAGTCCTTGAAGCATTAAGAGCCCAGTCCTTGAGATTAAGGACCCACTCATATCTAATCTGGATATACAATGATATTCTGCTTCTGAAAGCTGCTGCAGAATGAGAATGTTTTGGGTGTTTTTCCCCTCTCACACAGTGCGGTTTGTTATAAAAATAAGATTATCATTTTTGTTGGATGTTCCAGAGATGCCCTGAAAATGGTTTTTCAAAAAGTGGCCTTCTTGATATTGCTGTGTTTAAATAAAAAAAAAGCCTGAAAAAATTGATTTTTCTCTGGAGACTATTAGGAGCAGAAGTCGTGTGCACAGCAGGATACTCAAATACATTCACTTTTCCGCCTTGACTTTTTGGTAGTTTTGGTTTGTTCTCTCATGAGCTATTCGCTGGCACAGACATGCTGCTCTGTTCCCAATTGCTTTTCATACTCGTTATTGTCCGTTGCGTTGCTGATGCTTCTTAAAAGTAAGGAGTTTCCAGAATCTCTGGGGAGGCTTCAGTTGGGATACAGAGAAAATATACGAAGATGTCAAGGGTGTTAAACAAAAGAAACATATGCTGGCCTTATTAGTAGCTTGCTGACCTAGATTAGCCGTGGGGAAGCTTATAAGCTGATCAGCTATTCCAAAATTGGGAGGTGTCACCACAATTAGTGGAAAAGGCTGTGACAAAATGAGGAGAGAATAGTTAAGAGAAGGGAAAAGAGAATACTAGCAGCAAATGTCCTTCTATTGCCGTGACTTAGCTAGAAATGCAATTGAGTTAACTTTTGAACCAAATGAAGTATTTTTTTCATTGTTCATTGAGTGTAGCTGTGCTTAAATATTAAAATACCCTTTCAGGTTTTAGCTCTAGCAACAGAAAGAGGGGCACGTGCGACATGCAGTTGGTCTGCTTGCCTGGGAGCAGCATATGGAGGCAAGGTTTTAGGCTGATATCAGCCGTTTCCAGCATGGAAACATCCTTGAACTTGGTTTAAGCCTGGTGGAACCTGCTGGGGGTTTTTGGGCGAGCACCTGGCAGGACATTAATACCCTCGCTGCCCATCTGGGGTAAGCAGCCCAGCGCCACATACCATTAGAGGTGCTCGTGCTCCCGGGGATCTCCCAGATGGACACGCCAGCAGCTTATCTTGACCTGCACTGGATCCGTGCAAGAGTACATCCTGGCAAATACCTGGCTCCGAGTAGTTCCCCTCGCCCCGAGGGGAATGTGGGGTGAGGTTGGGTTGCGAGTTGTTTTGGGATGGGGTTTTGAAGGGGCTGTAGCCCTACTCTTCAACTCTCCAACCCTTCAAGTTGGAAAATTAAATGTTTTTTTTGTTGTTGTTGTTGTTTGTTTGTTTTTGTTGAAACCTAACAGCTTTTAAAACCGTTTATCTTGCACATCAGTTGCTATTGCACAGGAAGGAGTTTGTCACCTGTAGTGTTTTGGCCATCGTTTTCTCTGTTGTGGGCCACCGTATTGTCTTGGGCACCAGTTACCATCAGTTACCTATTGCAAAATTGTCCTTTGCAAGGACTTCACTCCCCCTTGCCTTATTTTTGTTCTTGAGAGCTAAAGTGAAGAGACATGATCCCTACAGCAAGGGTACCTCCAATCTCAAACGCAGGTTGGTTGGGCATTTCCCACGTCTGATTTACCTGGGATCATTTTATAAATGCTCAGTTCTTTGAAAACATCTGAATATTTAAAGGAGGAATAGTTTTCATGGAGTCATGTTTGGGATTTTTGTTTTCATTTGCTATTTTGCCACCACTTGCAGCTTGACTCCTGCTAATGTGCCATGGAGTTGAGAATAACCTGGCAATCAAGTGGGATATATTTGAGAGGGGACTCATTGGTAGCAAAATGTGATATTGCTACCAGTGTATATGTAACTTTAGCAAGGTCCAGAAGAAAAGCCAGAATAGAAATTTACTGCACTTCTTTTCCATATTTCCAAAGAAATTGAGCAGTTTTCCTCTTATTTCCCCTTTCTCTCCCTGCTTAGTGTCCCAGGCCACAGCAGTTTCCAGGTGGGACATTTAGCTCTCTTTTCTATTGAATCATATTGAATCTAGCACCTGCTATTTTCACTTGATAGCTCTTATTTTTATGTATCTGCACATTAAAGGTCTTGCATTTTAGAAAATATGTCCTGTGATACTAAAATGCCTGGATTTTCTGAGAAGAAAAGGCAAGGGGAAATAAAGAATTTACATAGTGATAGAAACTACTATTTACTATTCTGGTAAAACCTTAGAAACTACAGTCTTCTCAGTTGGTTTTGAACAAGATATATTTATAGGAGGGTGTTCTGTAACTGAAATAAAGACGTGACTCAGGATAGGACTTGCTCAAACCTGTCTTTTGTCTTCCATTGTAGCCTGTTTGGCTCATTAGCTGTTCTATGCAGATACAACATGCACTGCTTCCTTTTTAGAAATTTTCTCTTTGGGGAAAGATTTAGAGTGATGTCTAAATAAATGCATGAATAATGCTGCAGAGATTTATCTCTGATAAACTAACATTGTGTTATTGCTGTAACAAAAGATTAGTATGAAACAAAATACCATTGATTATAACATTGTTTTCTTGTAAGACTGCTGCTTATTTCACATTTAACTAATGCTGTTATTTGTGCATGTCTGATGTGCACAAATAACGCTGTGCAGTTAGTAAGTAGTAAGCTCTGCAGTTCAGTGAACTAATTTCTACCTCCAGGTGTGTAGAAGCAGGATAGATAAGAGCAAGGGAGTAACTGTTGGAGAGGAAAATAAACTAGTTACTGATAAAAATGTGTATGAACTGAATCAGGCCCTTCCGAAGAGCACCCTCTTCAAAGAGCTTTTTCCTTCTATCACACATGAAAATTTTGAATTTTGACCCCATACTTAAGTAAGTATTTTCAAATAGACTTTCTAACAGCATTTAGGAGGATAGGATAACTTTGTATGGAATTCCTGCGTCCACAAGTACTTGAGTTAAGGCATTTTCCACGACCATGTTCTTTCACCATAATTTACATGGCTCACAGGAACAATATGGAGCTTTAAAACATCTGGCGCTTTTAGTGGAGAATGAACCAAACAAAAAAAAAGCATCAGGATTTAACAACCCTAATGTGCATCAGGTCTTTGTAACTGTTGAATGACTCAACTTTTTTAATGGTAATGGCCTTCAGCAAGTTTAGGAAAGAACCGGCTTTTAGGTAAAGCAAATACACTTAGTTCTGCAGTGAATAAATAAATCTGCCGTGAAGCTGTGTAGAGACATGTTCCTCTCACTCATTAATTGTGCGCTCGAGTTTCTGCGAATGGCACAATTTACACTGGGCTCGGATTAGAGCAGCGTTGCGAAACGCGGATGGGCTGTGCCGAGGGGGATCCGAGGGAGCCCCCCTCTCGCTGCGCATCCGCAGGGGCTGCTCCCGATGGCAGATATTCCGCTTCCAAGGGGCTGCAGACCCGTGGCTTTTGCAGGGCTACAAATGTCTGTATGTAGAGCTGTGTAGCAGGCATCTCCCGAGGCTCTCTGTAGGCTTTAGGATCTATCGCAAGTGTCTCAGCAAAGGATATCAGTGCAGGACGTTCCCAAAGAAACATTCCCATAATAACATTTCATAAACTGCCAGAGATATATGCTTTCCAAAAAATCTTGTGCATCTGCATGATTAAAACCTTCCTTCTTTGTCTCAGACTTGAGCACTGTATCAGCCCTTCCGTCTAGCCCTTTATATCTTTATTCCTGTGGTCTTCAGTTCCTTGTGTCAGCTTCTAATGTACAAACTTTGGTTCTTTCTGACAGAACTTCATTTGCACAGAGATAATTTGACCTCTCTGCACAATAATCTCATATATCTATTATTTGACCTGCAGTCTAGCAAATATGTTAGGATATCTCCAAAGTTTGTTTATTTTTCATTTCCTTGCTGCCCTTCACAATATGCATAAAGATAATATTGCTCTCAAAAGCCTTTTGTGTACATTTGGCTGGTGCTGTGACAGAGTGCTTCTTCGGGGCATGGGAACTTATGGCTGTGATGCATTATCACAAATAATTGCTTCCTAACTCTTTAAATAATTGTAATGCTTCTGTGTTCTGTGCTCTTACGGCACCTTTAACCCTATGACCTCCACACTGCTGTTTCACAATAATGTAATTAAAAAACCTGTCATCACTCTGTGCAACAAGATATAAATTTATTGATTATTTTTCTTCCATCAGAAAAGCAGGCCCAAAAAAGTGATTTTTTTTTTTGCTGCTTTGTTTTTAGGAAGTTCATTTGTTGCTTTTGAATTTAGGCGAGGATCAAGGAGGATGGGGGCCACCAGTGAAGTAGGATCAATGTAGAGATTACTAAGAATTGATGAGCATAAGGCTGCAGGATCTGAGTGTGTTGAGAGCTGACCTGTGCCATTGCAAGATATACATTTTAGATTTTTTTTGAAAGTTATAGAAGGAAGGTCCCCAAGCACTGGGTAAAGGCAGCAAGAGGGGCATCTGAGGACCTAAAGGCTGGGCTGTCTCACTTGAATCCTGGAGAATATCCTTGGAGCCAAAACTTCTTGGAAACCAGTTCTGAGTACACGAAAGAAAAGGTGATTGGTAACAGCCAGCATAGATTTGTCAGAAGTAATTTATGCTTGACCTACAGTGGTAAAATGACACAATCTGTGGATAAGAGAGGAGTGATGAAAGTTGTCTACCTTCCCGTAGTCAGGCTTTTGACACAGTCTTCATCAGCATGTTTGAATTATAATCGAGGCAGATGGATGAAAAACTGACTGGATCATGATGTTCAAAGAGCGGTTCCTAGTGGTTCGTACTCCACTTATCTTCCTTCGAAGAGGTCCCTTCCAGCCTCAAGCATTCTGTGATGCTGTGGAGGGATGGTGAGGGAGGATGGTCAGATGCTGTTTTTAGTGCACCCCAGGCTTGGCCTTCTTGGCCACGAGGACACCCTGCTGCTCATGGTCAGCTTGTCCACCACAGTGGCCAGGTCCTTGTCTGCAGAGCTCCTCTCCAGAGGGTCGGGCTCCAGCCTGTGCTGGTGTCTGCGGTTAAGATGACCCAGAGCATCGTTCAGCCTCGAAGCAAGGAGAGCTAGAGATATGGGACAAGGGACTAGAGATATGCAAGGAGATCTAGCAAAAATGAAAAATCCTTCTAACTGAAATTGGCAGAAAAAAAGAGGTGAAATGATTTAAATGCTTTTTCTATTGACATCCCCAAGACCAACTTTTGTAGCATCTAAAAGACCGTAACTGTGCTCAGAGTGGCAATACCCCTTCCTCGCCAACCCCTGAAAACCTTTCTGTCGATTCATGGTTGTCAATTTTTCATGATATTCTTGGTCCTACAAAACAAAGCCAAAAAACAGAACAATGACAAAAAATACTTTTAGATAGTTTCTCTTGTGGTTCATCAATACCATATTTTGTTACCTCATAAATAGAGTGAAAATGAAAACTTTTGGCCAAAATTCTAATTTATTATGCCATGTTTTGCTACTGTCAAGAAGGCAGATACATTTGCATTTGTGCTGTTTGTACCATATAAAAGAGCTTTAATAAGAAGTCATAATTTAGACAGGGTAAAGCAACTGTTCTCATCTTTAGGCATCTTTAGGTTATATTAAGTGCAAGTCCTAGTCTCCCTACATGCCTACAGGTAACTGGGATACTGGCAACCATGTACTAAAACTTATAAGCTTGTACTTCTATTGTTCATCTTTTTTAAAAGGATGTTATGTTGGCTTTCCCGTTGAGCCATATTGCAACAAAAGAGGCTGTTTGTATGTTTTTTCAAGTTCTGTTGCACAAATAATATGACCTAAATATTTAATCAGGCTTAGCAAAATTGGCTTTTTTTATGACTGCAGATTAATCTTGTTTCTCTGAGATAATACATGTGGCATGTATGTCCTGAAGACCTTACTTTTTCTAAATAATGTTAGAAGATTTATAGCCTTCTTAAAATCTGGCGGGCACTGAGGGATTGTGAATAACAATTACTTAAATATTCACATCGGAAGTTTATTTTGTTTTGAATCCTGAGCATGTGGCTTCAGAGTATTTTGAATTTACTGACAGGTTAGTGGATACTATCTATTAACTGACTACTCTTCTATTTCATTCTCAATTTGCTTCACTTCTGTATTAGAAGAGGTGTTGACTTGGTTCTTTTTGTCTTTGATATGTTTAATGTTAAAACTTCACTTGTCTTGAATGTAGCAAATATCTACTTTCTTGTTAGGTAAGGAGGGTTTTAGGAGGCTTTGCACGTTCCTCTTGGTGCTATTGTCTTGTTTAAGAAAAATGCATCTTGTATGGCATTGAAAAGAGTTAACCTTGGACTGAGTTCAGAGTTGGGGGGGTTCTGGAAGCAAGGCAAAAGTCCCATGTGTTTCATGCATGGTCCTTGGGGTATTTCCAGACCCTCCAGGGAACCCAGGAAAGCTGCAGGAGGCCAGTGGTTCACGCACAGTAGTAGAGGTATGCAGGTATAGTGAGGGTGAGAGTGTACATATATATATATATAGATAGAGAGAGATTTTAAAATCCTATAGGTTTTTTTTAATATAGTCTGGAGATGTTTAGCCTGAAATACGTACTGAGGGTTTCTGGTGTGTCTGTTATCTTGTGTCTGTCCCTCTCCCCGCTTTTGCTGCATTTGCCCAGCAGTACTGAGCCTTCCTCCCTGCCATCCCCTTGCCTCTAGGCCAGCTTACAGAGCGCCAGCATCAGGGCAGGAAAGATTCTCACAGCTGCCAGAAACTCCAGTGGAAAGATGACACGAGGAGGTACTTGACAAGGTAGTTAACAGGTCTGTCCATGGGCCTCAGGTTCTCTGTGCTGTCTGGTATAGCACTTTTTTTTTTTTTTAGATATGCTTTTATAATATATAGGCACACATTTTTACATGTTTTATCAGATGCTGCCTTCGGGTTCTCAAATGAGCCTTTTCTGTGTTGGTTTTACTATTTTGTTACCAGAACTCAAAAACATCAAATATTGATTAAGTCTTACCCGTTATAAAGGGTAACTTTTATAAGGAGAAAATAATCTCTTCTTTTTCTGGTATTTTAGTAAAGTGTGAGCTGAAATCCTCAGGGTAAACAGAATATATAAATACGTATTGCATACGTATTTATATATATTCATATTATGTATTTGTGCAGACATGCGTGTGCATCTACCATCTACCAAGTATTATCTTAATTTTCTGTAATCTTTTCTTTTCAAATTCTTGTACTATAGTAGTTAAAGATGCCTTTTGCTCTAAAGGAAAAGTAGTACGCCCAGTGAGAGGCTCTGGAAGCAAAAAAATCAGTTATATTTGACCATAGCTGTAATAGCTGCCAGAACATTAATTTCTGGCACACAGAATAAGTCTTCTTTCAAACTCAAGATCCATGATTAACTTAAATCTACATATCTCCCAAGTGAGTTAAGTCTTGTTTTCGTTTGGATTTAGCTTGGGTTGTTTAATAGTGGAAATCCTTGCTCTGTCATTCAAGGTAAGCTATCCTGGTTACGTGGCCGTGGTGTGAGATAGCAAAGATGGGCTTGGGGGATTGGGTTGCTGTTGACATCAGTTTAAAATCACGCCTTTGAGTAAACAAGTTCAACTCTAAATATAGGGCTGGTCTCGCCCTCCTTATTGAAGCCCTGGAAGGGAGATGGTAGCTGGTAGCTTTTGGGTGTCTTCTCCCCTTGGGTGCCCTTCCCATCATCACCCTCACATGCCTGGGATTAAGTCTTCTTTGGGGACTTTGTATCTGTGCGACCTCTGAGAAGAGATTGAGAAGATCGATTAAACATAAGTTAAGCATAAATGTTTATATATGGAAAAGATAAACCAGTATTTCTGCCAATGAGCTGCCGAAAAGGGCTGTGTGTTTCTCAGGGTTCAGAGCAAAGGTAAGCGCTCGTATCAAACCCAGAGTATTGAAGTAACCCACGCCAGGAGCAAGGTGGTGTTAAAAGCCTTGGGCTGGGGCATCACTGGGTGCACCCAGGATGAAGCAGTCATGGCACATCTGTCTCATTTTTGCCCAAGGTATACAAGGAATTAAATCTCCTGCAGGAGTGGTTTAGCTCCACAGAGAGGTCACAGTGAGTAACAGCCCATGAAATGCAGACGGTTGGGACAAGTAGCTGATGAGATAACCTGGAAACGGAGGATCCAGAGTTGGCTTCTGTGTCCAATAAAAGAAGATTTAAACCATAATGACATAAAAGTGTTTCAGCACGCAAGCTTCTGCCACACAATCAGGATGTACCAACTTACGAAGGCTTTGCTGGCTACATGAAATTTCTTCACTGATTGCTTTTTAGCAGAAATACTAGGCAGGTTAAGAGACTTTCTGAAGGATTTGCCCCACTCTGTACCCTGGACAGAACTCATGTGACCTTAGCTATCCCATGTGCATGATGTACACTGCTTTCCAATGCAGCGAGGTATTTTCTATGCAGAATCTATAATGTACTTTGGGGCTAAATGGTGTATGTGCTTCGCCTGTTAGAGACTGCATCTTTGTTTAGCTGTCAACAGCTCTGATTAGTTTATTCTCCGTTACACTGCGTGTGGGAGGACATCCTGTGTGTCAGGGGCAATAAGGTCTCTTACTCAAGAGTATTCAGTGTTAGTGAGCATGAAAGTTAAATATTTTTGCAGTTACTCCAGAATCTTTCCATGAAAATGATTGCAAAAACTTTGTTGTGAGTGAGCGGACCAGGTCTGAAGCGTTGCAATCCTATTGTGACCAAGCACATTGGTTTAAGAATTGGAATTAATTTCTGGGACAGTCTGGGGGTAGGTCATGGCTTGCAGAGCATTTCACAGAAAGCTGTATTGCATATGACTATTTTTTTCCTCCTAAAGTAACATATCAGATTTTAATGAGTCAGTTAAATTTTGTGGATATTCCCAGTTTTTAAGGGGAAACATTGTAAACCAGGTCCAGACTCGTATACTCATGTTTTCATGATATATTGAGAGAGGTAAAAATGCTCCTAAATCCTATCAACCACCACAACAAAATGTGGTTACTGGTGTCTCTCATGGGTGAGATTTGGCAAAATCCCTTTGCAGTCCTGACCAGATCCGTGTATGCCCCCAGCTAACGGTTCCTGCTGCCTTTCGAAACTGTTATTTCATGTCAAACTGCCACGTTGCTTATTGAGGCATCTCCCGTTGCCTCTTGGCGCACAGACGTTCGATTGCATTAGCTTTCCTAAAGGAAAATACCTCTCTCTCTCTCTGTTTTTTCTCCCTTTACCCTTGTCTTTCAGTTATACCTGCCGCCACTTGCGGAGATATGTCTATGTCTTGGACAAACTGTATTTCCCCCCCTCGCACTGCTCGACGCTGCAGCATTGCTTCTCGAGCCTCAGTGACAGTGGAGAGGAGCTCTTGTCTTTAACTTGCTCTCACATTCTCAGATCCTATGCTTCCAGGTTATTAACCTCTGCTCTCCCTTTACTGCATGCTGCATGCCCCGGGACTGCTCCTTGCATGCGTGGAGCCGACATGCAAACTGCGAAACAGCCCAAGGGGACGGTTTGCATCTGCGAGGTGTCTGTGTTGTGTCCTAAAAATGTGATAGAAATGGGGATTGAACCTTTTTTTTTTTTTTTTTTCAGTTCTATTTACTTTTATTGAGCTCGCCTTATGGAATTAATGGGTGGCCTTTGGAAGTTTCCACTGCTTTCTGTGTTGGGATCAAAATATATTAACTTTTTCTCCAAGTCGTGGCTTAAGAACTGTGCAGTGCAAACACTAATGCAGTTTTCGTGCAATTGCTGCAGAGACATAAGTTGCCCTCTGATGCTTCCCTGACACCTATTGTTTCAGTATATATATATATATGTCTCTTATCAAGGATGGGAGCTATACAACTTTTTCCCTCAAATTCAGTGCATTGGCATGGTACTTAATGATAAATTAGAGAACTGCCCTTTTCTTTTAGTATATGTTTTACGAGTTCTGATTATTCAGAACGACAGTGATAATCCATCAGCACAAAATGACCCTATAAAATCATTGTTCCTGATGCAGAATTATAGATACTGCTCAGAAATCATAAAATAGCAGAGATTTTAAAATAATTTTGACTTATGTTATCCAAATGTGTTCTCCAAGACTTTTACTCTAAGTAGAACACAACTTTTACTATGTTGCTGTTGATGCTGTGGTTAATTTCAAGTACTAACCAAGATGCTAGCAGTTTTAGGGACACAAGGAAAAAATTGCATGACAAAATTGACCAGAAGATGGAAAGCATCCAGAGTGGAAATGCAGCTTCCCAGTGAAGCCAGCATACAATGGGAGCGGACCACACAGTAAACATAAGTAAAACCAGCTTGATTGTCAGGGGATGAAAATACGGCATGTGAGCTGAACTAGCTCTTTCTGTACAAAGGAAATTTTATAGTAGTGCAGAATGATGGGGAGTTGTGCTCCCAGGAGGTGAAAATCTAGCCGTCCTCTGGGTTGATTTGGAGCAGGGCTGCAGCATTAAAGCAAGGAAAACCCTAAAATTTCAGAAGTTGTGAATAATAATAGTGAATAATAATAATAATGAAGCCAGTTAGCACAAGACTTGCATCCAAGAAGGAATGTTACTCATGTAGGAATGATTACTGGAGACATAAAGGGAGTGGCTAAGTTATTCCAACTTGTTGACATGTATTTTTGATAACTCTGCGAGGGAGGTGCTACGACATTACTTGGCAAAAGCATCCCTGGGAGATGGGATGTTCCATCTTCCAGAAGCCTGGATGGTGCAGCCACTGGGATGCGTGGTTTGGACCAGATCTCACACAGGTGGCAGCAAGGAACCGAAGGAAAAGGCAGCTCCTAGTCGCAGAAGGAGCATTTCCAACCCCTTCCTTCAAACCCTTGCGACACCCCATGCAACAAGGGTGTTTTCAGCATCCCCACTGATCGCTCTGGATGGCTTTGCGAGATGTGAATTCTATGAAATTCTATGAAATTCTATGTGATGGGGGTCCAAGTGGAGAAGGTGCTGAGCATGCACGCAATATGTTTTCACCACAGGGTTATAAAAGCACATACGGAATAGAATTTACCATTAAATTGGCCCTCGGTACAGTCGGCTTTTTCTTGCAAACAGTAACTGATGGCTGAATTGGGTAGCTGCATTTTTTAAATTGCACTTTGTGAGGAGGTTGGGAAAGCCTCAGGTTTTTAACTGCATAACTTGTGCAGCATCTTCCTCACAAAACTAATGCTATTTAAAATAAATACAAATCTCTGGCAGCAGTTTAGAATTAAGAAAAAAAAATGAAGATGGTAAGAAAAATCGCGTTGCTGAGTAAGTATAGTACACAGATTTATTTTCATAGATGGAGCCATAATTTATTGCTATTATTCTTGAGTTGTGCATCACTTGAGATATATTAAAATATTTCAGCCTGGCAGATTTTAATCTCCGTAGTTTGCTTTAAAAGCTGTGCTTTTATGAGATAAAAGAAGGTTGTTATTACATACAGGGTGGTTTAAATGAAAATTGCTGTGCGGGAAGATATACAGGGAGCAGTTTTTTTTAGCAGGTTTTGTTTTGTTCTGGAATTGTATGGCTTGGGAAGTGACTTGGGAAGTCTTCCAGTGTGTTCAACAAACTCACCTACCTAAGTCTAGGTAGTTCAATACAGTGGCATATATGGAACTGGCAAAAAAAAAAAAAAAAAGATTTTTTTTTCTTTTTTTTTTTTTTCTTGTATGCAGCTGAATATCCACCCTGAATTGACTGTGCACAAATAGCGAGGTTTTAATGCCCCATCGCATGCCCTTTCTGTCTTAAATCTCTTCAGTTTCAGTCAATCCTGGGAAATGCGATTGGGGAAGGAATCTGGCTCCCCAGCCAGCCAAGGGTGGCTCCCCAGCCCCCATCTGCTTTGAGATGCTGAACAATTTAAGGACAATTTTATTTTTGTAGCCAGATATTGGGCATGTGAAAGCAGGAATACGTAAGTTGAGTAAGCACGTTTGGGAAGCAATAGAGCAAAACAGACAAATTGCATGGATTCAGTTGAATTATGCTTTTTGCCTCAAAAAGAGAGAAAAAGCAACATAATGTCAAATCGCGTGCATGTCCCATTCTGCATGTCCGTTATTCCTTAATAATACCCCATGTTAGGATGTGGATTGCGGATTGAGCATGGGCAAGAAGGGTAGCCAAGCACTGTCAGCAGAGGCAAATGAAATATCTGTGCGTCTAACTCGTGTTTTTAGGCACTGGTCTCCAAAGGGAAGCTGGGGAGAAGTGCAAAGCAGGAATATTTATTGTTGAAAGTTAAGTGAATTTTGCCTGGATTTGTGAAGAGAAGCACATCAGTTATTTAGGATTGCCTCAGATGGATTTATGTGGTGCGAGCGTTTCTTTGCATTCTTTTTTTAAGCAGTTAATGTAAAAGTCTCACCATAAGCTAGAGCAAATAAAAGAGATTTTAACAACTCATCGGCGTTTTGTGGGTTAACCCAGAAAATGAAGGACTGAGGTGATGTCTTGAAGATATCCCTCAGCCTCCTGAGATCTGGTGCTTCTCCACTGCCAGTTCAAGCACTTAGGGTTACTTGCTACTTCTGAAAATACCTGAAAATTCTGAAGTTGATACCACTCTGATACTTCCCATCTGTGCTATTTTAAGGAAGAAAGAGCATATATTGATCTTTACATCTTTTAAGTGTCATCTGCCATGGTTAAGCTCCAGAAGTTGCTCATTGCCTAGGAGAATCAGAGCAGTATTGATAAATAAGCAAAATTGATATTTTTACTTAACTCTTATCAATTGCTTCCTACAGCATTACTATTTTGGAAGTCAAAATATTAATATGAAGCTGATTTATTAATATGAAGCTAATATTTTTTTTCATAGAACTTTAAGTATCAGCCATAAATGGTTATAGCTGTCTAGGATGTCATGCGACACATGAAAATATGGAATTGATCTGTGCTCTGTTCTAAGGGGGCTGGGAGGAATCAACAAGATGAGTGATACCATTTCCATCTGACCATATTTAAATGGAAAAGTCTCTGTTTGGTATCAGCCCTTCAGTAAACCTGCCTGTTTTTGCAGACAAATCTGCAGAATGGAGCAGGTTTGGGGTAAGGCGCCTTTCATCCATTTAGGGGTGAAAGCAAAAGATGTTGAGCTGAACGGACGCGGGCAGATCAAAGAGAAATGATTTCCAGAGGTGGCACAATCCTCCTCTGTAGTAGAATGATGCCTGAAGTGCCCATCTCTTGTTTATTATGTAGCCAAACCATTTGTAGAAATGAAGCTCTAGGCTCAACAGATAGAGGAACTACTCAAATCCTTGCCTTGTTGCTAGATAATTCAAGAAATATCTGTTAAAGAAGTAAAATAGTTGTAATGTAGTAGCTGGGCCTTCTCTAAAAGGTTTTAAAGTCTTAATGTTCCTAACCATAGCTTGCTGCTCTTTTACTTTTTAGGAGTAATCCTGCTTATGCCCTAACTTTAGAAGTAGAATAAGGAAAATGGCAGAGTTTGCGCCTCTTACAGTAGAGAAATAGCTTCGTATATCACGGAAAAGTAAGAAAAGAAAATTGGTAAGCGTCTGTACCTTGTCTTTAAAAGTAGCGTCTGATGAAAGAGGCAGGTCCCCTAGAGCCCTTTCCTTTCCTTTCCACCCTCTTCTCTGCATTACACCAAGCCAGAAGGCAGAGGAGGTCCGAATTGGTGCCAGTTCAGAAATGTCACTATCATGGCATTAAGGCTTGGGAAATTTGGAAAATTTGGAAGTTTTGCTTTTTATCGGAGCGTATGTTGTTTTTCCTCCAACTTCTCACATAGACCAGAGGCAGGAGATCCTGCCTTCTTGTCATAATTAGCAAAATTCTCCTGCATAGCAAGCTCTGATTCAGCATTTAATTTGATTTGAAGGTTGCTTTAGTGTGTGGTACAGTGCAGTAAGTGGATTGAATCATGGGGTGCCTGTCCTGTGATGGGAGGGATATGCAGGAGGAGGTTTGTCTGGAGCAGAGACGAGCCAAGTCCCATGTGCCGCTTGTGCCTTCGACCTAAGCCTTATCTAAGGGGTTGCCACAACTCTTAACAGTCACTTGCATGCAGACTTCATGTCCACATTACTGGTGTTTCGCTTGAAGACTCCAAAATGATCTTTGTTTTTTGCTCCAAAGAGATTAATATTTATTAGTTTACTTCTGCCTTTCAAGAGTGTTACTGGTTGCTGTGACCTTACTTGATTTCAGCACTTAGAATTTGTGCATTTTAAATTTGTGACGTAGGTTAGCCGAACTGCCAGCAGAATTTAACTAACTTAAGAGAATAAAAGCAATGATGAGCAAAAATGGGCCAAGGGATAGAGAGGATAGAAAGCTCCCTCTTTGAGGATGCTTTGTTTGCTAGTATCAGAGCACCGGATTTCTGTAGAGCAGACTGTAGTTTAAGATGCAGACCCTGTTAGGGGCCTGCTGAATTCTTACAACTTAATGTTTTATTGCTTTTTGTTTGTAACTTTTCATCAGCTGTTGGCAATTTTGTTGAAGGGTTTTTCTTAATTAAAGGAGGATCATTTTACGCTCAATGTTGAGAGACTTGGCAGAGGGGGATTGTTTATGAGTAATTCTATTACAAATTATTTGTCTTCAAGCCGCATAGCGTATTGATCAAGAAACCCGTGAGATATAAAATCAGTGCTGTGGGTATTCAGTGGGTGAAAAATTATCTATCTGGTAGGTCTCAAAATACAGTTCAACTGGCTGATCATCAAGGAAGTGGGATATGCCTGGTGGAAACTCTTAGGGGTTGCTTCTTGGCTCTTACCCCGTTTAAAATATGTACTGAGGATAGCTTGAGAAGGAAGCAATGAGGAATGAAAAGAATTGCTGGTATCAAAAAGCAGCAATCTGAGCATGATGCAGGTCAGCAAGGTGTATTTCCAGAGAGCTGTGCCATTGGGATAAGCTGTTTAGGTGGCATTTACTCTGAAAACCCCTAGGCATTGCTAGAATTTGTTCTGAAATGTTGCAGGAAGCTGAAGGTAAAGGCATGGTCTGGTAAGGGGCACGTCAGTTCAACGGGTGAAAGGGAAATGCCTTGCAATAGCTGAAAATTGAAGCAAAACCAATGCAGACTAGTTCCTTCTTTTGACATGATGGGTGATTAATCGTTGGAATAGTTTAACAACGCTCTGCATTTCCCAAGACTGGAATTTTTAAATTGAGATTGCATATTTTCCTAAAAGATATGGCCAAGTCCGGCCACAGCTATGGCACTTGCAGGAGGAAGGAGTTGAGGGAATTGCTATGGCTTGTGTCAAACTGGCTGGTCAAAGTGGCTCCTTCTGGCTTTAAAAATCAGTATTGCAGGCAGATGGCCACAGAGCGTTCTGTTGTTTTGTTTGCCTTGCAGAATTCTTTAAAGGACATTTTGGGTTAGATTTCTTCCTGTTAATCCAAATATTATCTTCCCAGGCACTATCCCCCAGGTGATCTGACCCAAATACAGCAAAACAGCACAGGCTGTCAAAACATCACATTCTCATGCAAAATAAATAAATAAGTAAATAAATTGAAAGGGAAGAAAGTGCAAGAGCTACTTTTTTCTCCCTATATATAATAGCCTTTATTTCTCCCACTGTAGTTAAAAAAAAAAAAGAGAAAAGAAAAAAATGATCACAGACATGATCTAGACACATTCTGCCACATTAGCATGTGAAACTACAACACATCTTGATCAGAAAAAAAATTGTTTTTAATTGAATGCTTATGAGCCTGCGTTCCCAGGAGGCAAAGTTGGAACAAAACTACTTTCACACATTTCCATCATAGCAGCTTGTTCGGAGACTGGGGGGGTGCGTTCGTACGTAATGTCTGGCAGCTAATCAGGATTTGGGGGGGGAAGAGGGGTTTTATTCTTCTGTAAATATGTAAATAAGCTATTGTTTTGAGAAGAAAAAAAGAGAAATGTTCTAGAGCTTGCCTGAAGAGTTTGGGAGAATGCTAATAAAATTAATGTGAGACCAAATACAGTTAAATAGGGTTTGAAAATCAGAAAGGATTTATGATCGTATGAGCCAGTCTTCTGTTTACAGACCAAAAACTGTACTTAAATACTGCTTTTAGTAGTTCAGCTCTGATATGTCGTTGTAGTGGGCAAGTATTCCCCGTCTTGCTCACCTAGATGATGTTTTTGTCTGTTTCAGCTTTCCCAGGCAGTGTTGTTTGAAGTTTGGCTAGCGAAGGCAACCTAGGAACTTAGTGTGTAGTCACTGCCTAAATATGGAAAGTTCACTTAGAAAATAGCAAACACATGCTACTGATTCAAAACATCTTACAATTTGTTAAATTAAAGGCCAGATTCTCCCTGAAGCTTCATGGTGACTTCTGCAGAAGTCCTTATCACAACAGCACATGGATAGGTTGTAGCTGTGTGATTCAGTTGATGGGTTTTTGTGGGATGAGATGCGTGGAGCTTGCTGTTGGGGGGTGATTCCTGCAAGCACATCTGGTGGTTCTGCAGGTGCCGCCTGGTTTGGGATGTCTGATGGGATGGTTGTTTGACAGGACCTGTCTGTCCCAATGTTTTAAGTGGGGTCAGATGTTCTCAAAGCAGATGTCATGATAGATCCTACGCTGGAGCAACAGAATGGAACTGCTTAGTGAAAATACCTGAGGGTTTTCCCTTTCCTAGTTACTCATAGCTCCAAACAACGCAAGTCTGGAAATGCCCGTTCTTCAATGTTTAATATTTTATTGATGCTATAAGCGATCAGCAGTTTCCCCTTGTGCTTCTCCTTCCAAGGAGACTCTGGGTGGTCCTCCAGCCATTCCGATTTCACGTTCGATTTGTGACCTGCCCAGCAGTGAGGCCGCAGGAGGCACCCCCAACCCCACACTGCCCAGAGCAGAGGAGCTCATCGAGCGACCCGTGAAACATGGACATTTTGCTTTAGCAAGAGGTCGCTTAAAGATCGGGGACCTGGCAGGCAGGTTCATTCAGCCTTACCTAAATGACCCAAAACATTCTGCAGAATTAGTAGATCCTTGCACGAGCTGCTTCCTATGTTCTTTTTCTGTTCCCAGCTTCTAATTAGAACGTCAGATTATGAGAACCGCAATTTTTTTCTTACTTTTGGGTATCTCAGTTTCTGACCACAGCCTATTTGACTAAGAAATGCAAAGGTGGGGGGAAAAAAGGGAGAAAAATAGGCAGCTTTTTTCATCTTAATCCTCTGAAGGATTGATTTAAGTTGTCTAAAGGGACTTTGGGTCCCTACTCTACTTTAGGATGTAGGAGTAGAGCTGTGAGCTATTCTTAAGTGTTTTTGTTCTTTTGTGTTTATAAGCTGAATTTGTGAGAAAACATTGCAAATGCTCCCACTGCATCAGCCGCAGATCAGAAAAAGCAGTGGGAGAGGAAAATAAGAACAACCACGACTGGTTTCCAGCAATGACTAATCCTGCAGCCCCAGCGTAACCTCCAGGACAGCGATTAGCATTTGGCTTTTCTAAATGCTGGAAACCTTTTCTGGGGCACCAGCTTAGCTGAAAACTAGCTTAATACTTGTGCATTAATGAAAGAAGGTTTGAAAGTTTCAATTTATTGTCCCTGCCTCGTGTACGTTGTTATTTTAAATACTTCCTGGCACACAGTGTCACTTCATTTCCATGCTCTGGTGTGGGATTGGTGGCGCATGGTCCTACCAAGCACTGTACCTGCAATGGGAGTTTGCTGAGGCTGCTCTCTGGCTTCCAGAACAGTTTTATTTTTACTACAAATCAATACAGATGTCCAAGTGCTCCGTGGCAGAGTTTGGGATTTGCAGAAGACATTCATACATCATTTTATTTTACTACATTCCTGTAGTAAAGTGTATTGGTTACAATCCAAATATCTACAGCTTGGCCGAATTTGAAAGCATTATAACCATCTTGGTGATTTCTTTGAGAGTCCCTGTGCTACTGATATAGCTGATTGCCTTCTGCACATTGGTTTAGTATCTAGAATGGTTTGGCTACAGATTAATACAGATTACCCTAGCAGGCTCGTGGAAATTGTTTTTTGCATGCCTTTTGTGGTCATCTAGATGAGTTTAACTTCAAATGTATATTTGTACGTGTACATTCTACGTGGCAGTCTGTATAGCCCATTGTAACACGGGTTATATTTGCTCCTGTGATCCAACTCTCTCCATTTGTTTCCCAAGGTGGAAGGGCAATGATATCCCAAAGGATCCGGGAAAGTTGCACTTTCTTTTTGTACTGTGTAAAAGCAAACTGTTGATGCTTGCCTTATCAGGCTAATTTTATTCTTGGAAGTGTTCTCTTGGCTTTGGGGAAGATGCAGCGTGACCTGTAACATCATAGGATTTGTCTGTTAGAAGAACATTTTGGGGGTGCATGTTTCAGGAATTTCTCAGAATTTCTCATTTGATAGAGGCAGAGGGAATTGCACAAGGCAGTAAGGCATATAAAGCTGAGTGGGAGGTAAAGCACAATCTCTTTTCTCTGTGGGAATGAGGTTAATTTCCAAATAAATTGAAGACAATGTAAATCTAATTACTGTGTGACTTCAGGGATTGGGATTTTAGAAAAATATATCGTGTTGGTTTTGAAGATGGAAAAATATTGCATAACTGCGAGTATGCTAGCATGAATCACAAAATGAAATCCGTATCTCTTTTCCCAGCAAACGTGAGGTTGATGAGTGTTTGCCTGAAGTCAATAAAATAATCTTTCTTCAGCATGACAAGTGTGGTAACGAGCAAGGTAATTTAGGATGACTGTATTTGTGGGAAATACTAACTTTTTCTCCTGAAAAAACTAATGAGTAATAACATCAAAACATTCCCTAAAATAAAAGCCGCTTTCTGTTGCATAACAGCAGCTCATGGAGCGTTTCTGACTCTGAGTAGTATCTCCTGCTTAACCGAGGAACAAAATGGAAAAACCTCGAGCGCAGGCTGCGTGTAGGGATCTTGCTTGAGCTCTGCCAAGGGCGGGTTGTGGGACTTGGGTAAGATGCGTTTCGCAGAACAGCGAGAGATGCTGGGCTTGTTGTCCTGGTACGGCAATCCCATGGCTTTGCAAATCGAGTATCCCAAACATCGTTCCTCCTTCAGAGCTCCCAGATGATCTGCTCTGTAACTGCTGTCCTTTCACAGTGATGAGTATTTTAGTGCTTTTCAGCCTGTAATGTATTTCTAAAAATGCCTGGGACATGCTGAAGACCACGTTATGTTCCTGGTAGGCGTGTGTCATTTGTAGGAGCATGCTGGTGGGCTGAGGTTGGAAGGAACCTCTGGAGAACATCTGAAGATCTGCTCATGTAGGGTCATCTAGAGCACATGCCATCACAGAGGTGGATTTAATTGCTTTAAGCATAGAAGAAGGGTGGGAAAAAAAGGCAAAAAGAGAAGAGAAAAAAAAAAAAAAGTCCTGAGGTTTCCAAATTTCTCACAGCTTTGGACTGACATGAATGTGAGGAAAGACAGCATTGCTATTCCTAACAAAGATACACAGAAAAAGAAGCAGCTGAAAGGCAACTGAAAGAAAAAAAAAAAAAGACAAATAAGAATTAAGTGGGTGCCAATGCTTGTGTCCTCTGGGCTGGACACAACCCTTCTACTCAGTTGAGCAAGGGCAAGCTGGGGCTTCTTAAATCCAAATTAACCTCCATGGAGCTTCGGAACCTCAGCTGCCTCCCTCACAAAATGCTCCAGTTTCTGCTCCATGAGAATGGACCTCACAAAATGCTTCAGCATCTGCTGTTTTTGATGTTGTGTCCGCTGAAAATGGGTTCTGCCCAACTGGGAAATTAGGTTCTGCCCCCTTAAAAAAGGGCTTTACAGCTGCGTTCCTCTTTCAGTCACAGTCGCTTCGATCACACACATCACAGAAATGGGTATTTTTGTTTCTGGCCGATAGCATCATTTATATCCTCTGGTACCTGAACTTTCTGTAAATCTCCCAGCAATGACCCTCTGAGCATTTAACGGTGTGGGGCTCCTAGTCTTGGCTGGGGCACACTGGGTGCTATCGCAAAACATTTTCCTTCATAAATTCATGTGCCTAGTAAATATTTCCTTTCAATGACATGGATATTTTTCAGACTGAAAAGACCTATTCTTTATTTCCTATCTATTTTGACATGAATTTTCCTTTGGAAGAGGTTCTTTTCTGCCTGGCTCCATTTTGAAAGTTTTTATCTGGGTGCATAAATCTACAGAAGTTCAACAGAGGGGATTGATGTTGACATTACAATGAAGAAGATGGACAATTTTTACTTGTGATATTTATTTTTCGAGTACATTGTTATTGTGCTTTTACAGGAAATGTTTAGTAATAGAGATTAAACTTAATCTTGGTCTGAATATTGGAAAGTATTTAATATATCACACTAAATATTTAATGTTATCCTGTGTTTTTCTTGCATTTTTCCTCTTTGAGTAGCCCAGCAGATAGACTACAATGCTCCTCAGAAAATTTTTAAGCATTGCAGCCTATTTCTAAGAATTAGAAATTTGAATAATTAGAGAAAATGCTTTTGGATTGGAAGAAATGGCCTTCCTCTTAGGAAGTGAGACGTGGAAATAATGAAATGTCATGGTTTGGGGTTTTTTTTTGTTGTTTCTGTAACGGCCTCAGCAGAAGCTCTTGATAACCTCAATTAGATGGTTTAAGATGTGTGTATCTGCTCACAGGTCACAGCTGGGGATGTAAGAGCAGTGTTGGCCACGTAGCACAACAATTTTCATTATAAACATAGCAATGACCCAATTCCATACAGATAAACATATATATATGTATATATGTACACACACACACACACACAATGTGCTTTGAAACCAGCTGGTGCTAAGGAGGAGCTGCTGGAAGGGTAAGGAGTTGGCCCTTGGGTGGCATGGCAGTGAGGTCTCTTTAATTTCCTTTTTGATGGCCGGTTGTTCAGAGTCTGTCTTTGTTTTTCTGGGTGGGAGCTGGGCTCAGGCTGCTTTCTCCAGCAATTTCCTCTGCTTCTCACCCACAGAGTTTTGCCCTAATTCAAGGCAAACGCCTCCTCTCAGCAGCTCTGAAACATTGCCTCTATTGAATTAACTGCAAGTGGATGAGCTAGCAACACTGTGGACACATTGCCCATTCACTTTTCCTATAAAATGTTAACAGGGCAAACACGGGGAATATTAAAAGGAATTGCATTTATGCCTGGAGACTCCTAAGGCAGATTCGTGGCTATTTAGCTCAGAATGAACCCTATAATTAGCCTGACCCTTCCTGAGTTTTAAAAACACGCGTTCTGTTTATACTGGCCTGCATACATTTTTTCCCCATAGCTTTAAGCCTTCCTGAATTTAGTTTGCAAAAATACAGGAAAATAGAGCAGATAAATAGCACTTGGCTAAATGCTTTGTCCGAATCTGCAGCTTCTATGGGGTTTGCCCAAGGGATTCTCCTCTGCAAGAGTTTTCCCTCTGGTTATTGAGTTTATATTTTAATGTGACTTAGATGTTTCTGTGTAGTATTCCCTATCCTTCCCCAATTCTGTCTTTTAAGCAGAGTTACAAGGGTATAATTTGGCGTGCCAGACAAAAGAGGAATGAGATTATCGATAGCAATATGCAGGGAAAAGATTTTGCTGCTTTTACTTTGCTAGTGATAGGAGCATCAGTTTTCCAGCATGCGTTGGAAGCTGTCCAGGAGCTACACAACAGTTTATGCCTTCAGTTGAAGAATACATTTCCCACTCGCTGCAAATTAAACTCCAGACTAACTTTTGTAAATATTTACTTTTGCCTCACCAGCTCAGATTCCGTACTTCCATAGTTTTTCTAGTGTGTTTGTCTTCTTGATTCCGTTTTCACAGGAGATCCTGTTTGCGAACACAAAGCCTGCATTAGTTTTTCGAAGTCGCTTCTGAATTTGCTTGTATGCTTTATACCATAAGCGTATGGTGAACATATAATTTTCTAATTATTTAATAACAGCTTCTTTGGAGGGGGGGAAGTGAACTAAAGGATACCTTTCTCTGGGCAACCTGTCCCAGCGTTAAACCACTTGCACTGTAAGGAAGTGTTTTCGTCTGGTTTCAGTGTATTATGAGTAAGGTCAGGACTGTAGAATTAAAAAAAAAATATTTTAATGCCTGTTTTTCAACAGGAAGATGGGGTAGAAATTGTTTGTTTACTCAGGATCATGCTAAGGTCTCCTGTACTGCATTGGGGTTTGCCTGCTACTACACAGGCTGTGTGTCCCAGCTGTTTGCTCTCTTCAAGGAGACACAAACTTAGATTTTGGAGAAGACATTAGAGAAGAATAGTCAGAAAAATATGTCTAGTCACTGGCTCCCTCATTTTTTGAGTATTTTGCTCAATTTTTTTTTTACTTACTACATTCTGTATGAAGCAGTCCTATGCATTTATTCTGATATAACCACTTGGGTGTTACTAACCTTGAGCAATTCAAAGACCCTTCATGTGGAAATGTCTGTGCTGGGCTGTGAGTAGATTTCTCCTTCCATAACATACAGTTTTATTTGCTGTAATAACTTAAGCAATAGGTTAAATAGGATCTAGAAGAGGTGTTGTTAAAATGTAGAAGAATTGAGGTGTGGTTTAAACTTCGAGACAGATTTTGAAGCTAAGATATTTTCAGATCCCCTCTGTGTGAAGGGGCTGTCTTTAATACAATGGCAGTGTTCATGGATGAGTTGTAAAAGCCTATTGTTTAAGGAACATTTGTATAACGTGGGATTTCAGTGTTTATGGTGTGCATTTAATTCTTTAAAATTCAGAACAATAATACATTTGGCATGGGTACATGGGTATGAGTGTGGAGAGTAGGAGGAGACTTTAGTTCTCCCATAGTCTTGTATTCAGAGAATGTTTATCATTTCTCAACATTTAGATAGCTGAAAGTGCTTCTCTTGAGAAGCTCACTAGTGAGCTGGAATTGGGAGAGATGCTATCCTTATTCTAGCCATTTAATTTACCTTCCATGCTCTGAAAGTGTCCCTTTCTTTCACTTTTCCATCTTTCTGTGCATCTTAGCATTAGCCTAAGCCTAATCAGAGCAGACAGGATACTGGGATTTGTTTCTTCCCTCCCAGGTCTCTCTCTGAATTTGCTTCTCTCCTTTCTTCAACTGTTGCTAATGCCAGAGTCCAACTCAAGTTTATTGAGGTATTTCTTTTCTGCCTGTGCTCTGTGTATCTAGGCACTCTCCAAATTCTTCGGTGGTTCCTTGTGCCTCTTCTTCCTCTGCTTTCCCAGCCTAGTTATTGATTCCTTTTGATTTTTCCATCTTTAAAGGGCTATGTATTTTTTTTCCCCTGCATTGAAGCCTATTTTTAGTCTTTAACTCTTCCAGATTATTTCTTTCCAGGATATTTTGCAATTAAGACAGCAATGATTAAATAAAATCTTATATTTTTTAAGTCTTTACGAACATTTGGAGAAGCTCAGTTTTCTGTTCAGACAGAAGGCACTTGGTTGAAAGTGGAGTCCCAGAAACAGGAAGGTTCTTGTCAGGGATTATACAGTGGATGGGGAAGGGGATCACAACCCTCCGAAAGTCCCTTTGCTCAGAAATGTCATATCTCTCTCTTACCCCAAACCAGGGAAAGGCTGCAAGCCATACCCGACAACGGAATTATTTCAAATGCGATATTTTAAGATTTTATTTAATCATTGCTGTCTTAATTGCAAAAGCCAGCACAAGTGACGGATATTTCTCTTCTTGCCTCCCTTGTAACTGTGTTGTAAATACACTAGCCTACTAATGGAAGAATTTCATTTTGAAGATGCCTTTCAAGTTTTACCAATCCTGCTGATAGTGATTTTCTTACTGTCGCTGTTCTCGCAAATGCTGTGAACTGAGATGTCTCCTAGGAGGTTTTTGTTGTCTGCCTCTTTCTTCAGATTGTTTTATGAGGGAGGAAAAAAAAAGTGAAAATTAGTGCCAACTACACTGCAAAATTCCTGTTATTTCTTTTGATACAGTATGTGTAGAGCATTACCTAAATACATATATTTTTAAGACTAGAAAGACCACTTTGATCATGTGATCTTATGCTGGAGGTCTTTCCATTGGGGAACATATGATTCCCAACATAACCTGGGCCCTATGGACTTTCTTCAGTCTATTCCTTCTTCCAGGCTGGATTTTCTGTGGTTGAAGCAGGGTGTTAAACCCTCCAGTCTTCAATAATTTCCACCACTGTCATAACCCTTGCTAAGTTATTGCAGCAATTTTTGATTTTCTTTGCTAAAATCCTCTTGTACTGTGAATAGACAAGTCTATTCCTACCTGAGCTAGATGATGCTGGGAGCAGCGTGAAACCCAGACCTTCTGGTCTGTCTTGTTTCCCATGGCTGTAGGTTCTTGGTAATCCCAGTTGTCTTTTGGTGTATAACCTGGACGTGCTTTAGGAATAGTCTTGGTCTAGTTGATCTAGTCATTTTTACTGCTCAAAGGCCATCGGATGTGAAGAATGTCTCAAGGTCTCTGTTGCTAATTTTGTGCCTCAGAATTTGTCTGCATTAAATCACGGATTCACTTTCCATCTGTATTCTTGAAAGATAAAACTTCAGTAGCAGTGTCCTTTTCTCTTTATTTGTCATTCCTATGATGAATTATCTTGGGTCATCCCATTTCCTTAAGGTGCCAGAGAGCTTTTGTTCTCATTGTGTCTTTAAATCTGGCCACCATATTTTCCTTTCATTTTCTTATCAGTTTCTGCCAGCTTCTAATTTGCTAAACTAGGGATTTACTTTTATCTTTGGGATATTTCACAAGTTGTTTCAGTCTCTCTCAGCCTGTAAACTAGGCTTTTGGCAGAAGAGCATAGCTTTTTTTCTTTGCCAGTTGTGGTTTTTGATGGATTGAGAAGATAATTGTTACATGACTTCCCATTATTGGCATTTTTCACCCTCATCCCACCCCACCAGGCTCTGCAGAATTGGCTTTTTCAGAACATTAAGTTCATGTATTCCTGGTTTGAATTTTATTTTGTGTGTGCATACCATGTAATCAAATCACTTGCACTTAAACAACCTTTATTGTGTAGTCTGTAATCATTTATTTATTGATCAAGGCCCATCCTTGGGTTAAATTAAAAAAAAATCCTCTGTATTGGGGGTTAAGAAACCAGTGCTTTCATAATTCCTGAAAATCAGAAATGTGAGACCTTGAGTCTTCCTTGTTGGTTCCGTGCATCTGTAGCTTGATTTGATGATCTGTAATAGATCCCAGCTGTTGTTTCATCTAGCTCTTAGTCCAGCCGGTTATTTTGCTTGTCAAACACTGATCCATAAGTAATTTTGTGACAGAGCTGGACTGATGTACTAATACATTTTAATTGTTCAGAACATAATTTCTTATTATTATTATGGAAAGTTTAGATTGGGTAAGATCAAAGGGTCATGTAGCTCCATAGCCTGTCCATATGGCTGTCTATAGCAAAAAACATAGAAATGGGGACAGTGTAGTGGTAGAAAAACCCCTGTTATTGCTAAGATATGTGGGCTGTCCTCCATGACCATGCAGAGAATTTAATTTTCAATTTGATCTTTTCAGCCCAGCTTCAGTGGGACACAAATAGAAGTGTGACTTACATGTTACATTCTCTCTATATGTACACATATCTGATCTTACCCAGGGGTACAGGTATGTATCTATGCCCACATATATATATATATGAGTGTGTGCATATATAAAAATATGCATATATGTGTGTATATAAAAGGAGATATGTATCTTCCTGGCAAAAAGTGCAGATGTGGCTGCTTCAGAATCAAGTACCTGCTTTAGCCAGCAGTGTTTACTGCCGGTGAAAACCTATCTGAAAGACCAAATTTCATGAAACACCTTTGGAGGATTGTAACTAAATCTGCTCTGATACTCTACAAGTGAAATAGGTATTTCACAAGGTGGTTTTCAGAGCTGGAGACAGAGCGTGGAGAAGGTTAAACTGCTTCCTATGGGATATTTTCTCTTGCTTTTTGGCTGTAGTTCTGTGGTCTGTTTTCGTTCTTGATGGGAAAAATTCTTGGCTATGTGTTGGTGCCCTTATGCTGCTGGGTCATTTTGACTGATCTTGGGGACTGTTCTCTGGAGAGCATAACTGATATGGGAAAGAGAGATTTCTTGTAACCTGAATATGGGAGTTCTGGGCTCTGGTCCCGCAAACAAGTGTTTTAGCGCAGGTGCAAAGTCAATGAGCTGTGGCAGGAGAGCAGAACTTGGCGAGGGAAAGCCCCGGTGCCAAAGACAACCTATAGGAGGACTTACCCCCTCGTTGCCACTTTAGAAATTGAAATCAAGCACGAAGGGCTTGGTTATGCCATGTTCCAGTGCTCTAGTTTAGTTACACTACACTGCTAAGTTGTGTTAAGGAAGCAAAAACTGAGATATGAAGAAGAAAAGTTCTTCACTCTCCTCCTTTTTTGAACTTTTTTGAAAAGTTCTTTCTCCTCCTTTTCCCCCCAGTTTTATCCATTTTTGCCAGAGAAAATAATTTACTCTCTGATATTCCACTTCCATGCAGGAATACTAATATACATGTGTTTCCTTCTTCACTTTTATTGTGTAAATGCCCTTTTTTCAAAATCCTATCCCCAATTTAATCTAGAGTCAAAACAACATATATATGGGAAGAAAAAAAATAGGTCAAAGTCCGTTTTACCTTTTCTTCTTCTTCTTTGTGAAATAAACTGTATCTTTTGAAGCAGGCTGATGCTCCTACCCCACAGCTGATGGGCCTAGGTCGCTGCTTGGTGCTTATTCTGTCTCGGCAGCACTAGATGGTGCTGACAGCAGAATCTCTGAGCTGTGAGGACTCAAAAATCCCAGCGCTTCTAAAAGTAGCGCTGCTATTTCAGGTGAATGACCAGTTTTCAAATCCAAACTCCCCAAGTTGAACAAAAATTTCACTCTGCGAATACAATAGCTTAGTATGGGAAGGAAAAGGATGGATAGTCTATTAATATATCTTATTTCTTTGTTGCCTCTTCCCCTTCTAACGAGGAATGTTCTCAGGATTTTGATGAATAGCTGCGACTTAGTGGGAGTTTGACATTTGTTCCCAGGAATTATAATGTGTCAAGGCTGTGCGTGGTTCTATCTGATAGTCTAAAGGAAAGCAGAAGATCCTGGATGCAGGAACAAAACAGGTTTCCTGGTCTTACTCACCCTTTTAAGAAAAAGGGGCTCATAACTCTTGAGAGGCAGGTTGTGTTATCCTGCAAAGCCCAGATGTTTCTCAGCTCTTACAACCATCACAGAGAATAATCCTTTTGGAGTTTTGCTTGACGCCCAGGCCGTGTCAGCGCGAGCACGGTGACGGCCACCTCGCTGGCAGCATCCGCAGGAGTCCTGGGCGCTGGCAGCCAAGGGGCCATCCCTGTTTGGCCATATGGTCTTGAGCGCATGTAAAATGTGCTCAGTCTGTCAAATTCCAGTTCTCCAGCTGACCCTTGAGCGTGGTGCAATGTGTTTCTGTGGGTTAATTGGATGCCTTCAGTGCCGCAAAGATTGTCCTCAACGTAAGCTCCTTGTCTAAGAGAAACCCAAGTGAAGAGGGGCTGTAGAACGGTAGAATTTCTTGACTCGACTCTTGAGAGCTAAGATTTGGTCTTGAGAAACATAGCTAATTCCCTGTGACATCCCGCTAAGCGTGTGGAAAAACTCTTGCCTTTTCCTGAGACCCTTGACTAACAATAAGGGGACAAATCCCTGCTGCTCCGAGGAACTTACTCCTACGTGCCACGAAGGCCATGATAGCAATGTTACATTTTAAGGAAGTGAAAAAATAAAGGCGACTTCCTCAAATTCTGAGAAACATTTCTTTAGGCAGAGAAGCTTTCCAAGCACATTCCTCAGAGCACTGGATTTGGCCCAATCCCAAGAAATATAGGTGATCTACAATACAGTACTGCCCCTTATTCTTTCAATTATTAAACTGACCTCGATCTTTTCTAACTGAATCTGGTGAACAAGGAGCCTGCCACTGCCCCATCCCAACAGCAAGTATATCCCGATGGAAAGAGCAACACATTTAAGCACTGAGGATTTTGTTGGTGTTTATTTGTCAAGAGAGCTGCCTTCACCTCTAAGGTTCCAGGTAGTCTGGGGAATTCTGTCTCCAAAAAGATGCCAGATTTTAAATGCAGGAAGCCTTAACGTGATAACCCACCAGAGTTGGGGACGTATTTCTCACAAATATTATCATCATGGTTTCTGAACACGCGAAAAAGCACTTCGATAAGCAAGCATTCAAATTAGGGTAGAAAGCAACCAGAGCGATTCAGCCAGCAAAGCAGTATCCACTCGATCCAAAGTCCCAGGAGAAGCCAGGAGAAAGAACCTCTAGAAGCTTTGCAGATCCATGCTCTGGAATAGGCCATTTTGGGAGAAACAGATTTCCAGCATTTTTCCTGGTGGAAAATACAGAGTCTGTGCAGCTTTATTGTTTTCCTAGTATAACTAGCATCTCTCCCAAGCTCACTTTAAGATTGTTGCGAGAGGGATCTGTCCTGGGTTGCATTTCGGAAGCCCCACACGTCTTTGGGTTTCAATATTTGGTGCTGTCTTGTGAAATCTGCAGCTGCAGCCCCTATAAATATATAAATGCTATGTAACATCTGGGGATGGTATTATTTGTATGACTGACACAAAAGAGTTACATTCAGTTTTTTTTAATGATGTAGGATTACTAACTCCATCAATTTAGTAGATTTTTTTTTTTTTGAAAAAGACGTCTTCAAAATACATGAAAAAAATATGTTTATTCTCTCTATATGTGTGGACATCTGACTTCACGGATTTGTAAAACTCATGAGATGCTTCACTGACTTGAGCCAAAATAAAATTGAGAAATACACATTACAATAAAATGCATAAACTCAACCCCTAAATAACCAAACACTCTGCTTTAGACCCGAATGCTTTTTATACTGAAAAATTGGGTCACTGAAATAATAAATACTAATGATAAGGAAGGAAAATAAGTATATTTCATGAGATGTTGAACTTAAAAATTACATTTTAATGAATATGTATCAGTTATGAAATAAAATGTGTACCATTAATTCTGAATTAGAAGAACTAAACTCTGAAAATATGATGTTCTTCCTGTCATTTACTGCATAGAATACCTTATATTATAGAATAATTCGACTGCTGTTTATCTAAGATGCAACTGTTGTGCATTGCATTGCATTTCTAAAAATCACTTTATTCAAATTTATGTGTATAATGAAGTATCTCTTCTGGCTGAATTGTGTTATCTGAGAATATTAACTGTGAATTTACTTGAATATTTTTTCCTCTTTTTTTTTAGTTTGTTTTCTCTATTATCGAAAAAACACAACAAAGTTTTGGAGCAAGCCACGCAGTCCCTGAGAGGTTCCCTCAGCTCAAATGACCCTCCGCTTCCCGATTACGTGAGTATTGAGCTCAATGTTCTAGCTGGTGCTTCAAAATAGAAGCGGTGCATCCCCAAAGCTGTAAAAATTGATCAAAAGTGTGACAACCAAGCCACCACCAGCAGCAAAATACAGGAGCGTCTATGAATGACATCATGTCTGAAACTCTGTTTAAAAAAAAAAAAGGCTTACAAATGGCAAAACCGCAGCTATTCATAGCTAAGAAACTTACTGTACACTGTCAGCTTGTTGTTTCCAAAGCATTTGCATTTCAAGGTATTTATACCATACAGTTAAAACATTATTTTTAAGAACAGCACTTTGGTATTTGCAATATGGTGAGAGACCTAAATATGATTGAAAACAATTCCCAGTGAGCCTTTGAGAGAGCCATCCTGGGTCAAATTCGGGATATTTATGTGTACATATGCACGGGGCTCTTACCAGTCTGCTAAGCCATTACCCACTCATAGTCCATGATTTTGCAATTTAATTGCACAGTTGTTGGAAAATCTCTAGCTTCATTACGAGACAGAGACTTGTAAGGACTTAAATAATATATTTGTACTACTTAAGTGTCTTTTGTTTATGCTCATTTGAACTTTTATAATAATGTCTAAAAAGTCTTTTTTTTTGCTTGCTCTGTATTTTTGAGAATAAAAATGTAACACCTATTTTATTTAAGAGTTAAAACATGTTCCAGGACACACCTGTCTGAGGCTTTACACATTATATTTCTCTAGCATTAAAGTTGGTTATAGAAGTTCCTAAAATAAATAAAACAGAAGAATAATTTTATATAATAGTTTAATAGCTTTAATTCAGCTGACTGTGTTCCTTAACCTGAATCTCTTAGTTACTGTTGTCAGTATTCAGCGTAGAAACTAGAGGCATTTTGCTTGTTAGAGACAGGCTGGTTTATAGGGCAAATAAATAATTTGTAGGTTTTTCCTCTGTACCCTTGCTACGTTATCTTGTCTTAAATCATAATAAATTCCTTACACCACCTGTAGTTTTAGGGCCTGTATGTATCTGTATTTAAAGAGTAGGAGTTGGCTTCCATGCCAAAGTGATGTTGCTTTGGAGTAAGCTGGGGCATTTGGGGACGTTTTGGTTGCATCAGGCACCTTCATCTGTGCCTCAGCAGTAAGGCCAAAGTTTTTAACACTAATTTCTATACTTTATGCCGGGACTACAGTTCTGTGTGGCCGGTTGCTTGAGGGAGGATATTGGTTTCATGAAAAAGACCCTTTGTTCCCCTAGGCAAGCAAATCCATCTCAAAGCTCAGAGGAAGAAGCCAGTGTGATGCACACATATATATTCATGTATTCCTCCATCCATGCGCTTAATATGCACATCATGTGTGCATATATATTTCCACTTGTATGTGCATGTATGTTTGTGTATACAGACCATGTGTGAAGTATGTGTTAGATGGTGCAGGAATGCCCTAGGAAGCTTAAAGCTTGTCGGTCCTAGGAAATAACTGCAGTACAGAAACTTTTAATGACTAAAAAGGGATTTTCTCTGCTACGTTTCTCTGTCCCACTGCCGTCTACCAGCTTGGGACCAATAAATAAATCAAAAAACAGAACTGATGCTCAGACTGCCTTCTGCACTCCAGATTTATGTCCAGAGTTTTCGTTCAGACCAATCATTAATATGTTTTAAACATCCATTTGTTTTGATTTTTAATTCACTTTTATATATAACCTTTTTTTTTGGCTGTTCTCTAATACAAAAGTGAATTTATACTGTATAAAGTATGCATAAGAGTAAATCATATATAAGATTTCCTTCACCTTATTTCTCATGGTCCTTTGGTGAGTATCTCCTGATGACTACCATGAGGTGTCCAGCGTACCAACGCAGCCATGGGCTTCTTGCTGTGAACAAGGAATAAGGAACTGAGCCACCTTGTTTCTATATTGTGCTCCTCAGGGCTTGGGGAAGCTCTAAAAAAGAAAAGGGAACCGGCGTGGGGTGGTTTTGCTTGTTAAAGCTCTGTCGGTTCCCTGGTCCCTGCACAGCAAAGCGCTGGTTAAGCGTGGTCAACACAAAGTAGTGGTGGGTGGTGGCCTGGTGGGGACAGGGACAAGGTAGCAGTGCCGGATGAAACAGCTGAACCCTATATGCCGGGTTTTGTGCCAAAAAGATTTGCATGAAATAAATCCCCTCCTGAGACACAGGCTACGTGGTTAGACCAATTCTCAGTCTGTGCCGTGCTAGTCCTCTGCTTACTAGTCATTTAATAAAGTTTCTTAATGGGCAACGTCTTTGTAGGAGCAATTATTGATTTCGAAATAGCATGCATGAGGCAGGCTGTCCCTGGCTGCAGGTATTTCCAGACTTGAAGAAATGTGAAAAATCCAATTAGATTGTTTATAGCTTTCTTGCATACAGTGTTTATTTACATATATATATATATATATATGTTCTCATTTTTTTCTTACATCCTAATGTAACTTGTTAAATTAGAGATACAACCAGAGGCACGATGACTTTCCATGGAAAGCAGTGCATCAGACCTGCTTTTGGAGCTGCCGTATGCCCAAGATGTTGCTTTTTAAGGATTGCTTTTCACATGAGTTCAGTGCACTTCAGCGCCTGACATACCACAGCTGGCCATAGGGATCCTCCTGGAGCTTCTTCGGAGGGAGGGAAGGATTGTGACTTTTGGCAAGCGTATGCCAAGGGTTCACAATTCTCTCCCAGGTGCAGTATAAGAATTTATTTTACTTAGAGTTTGAGGAAAACAAAAATCAAATGCAGGGCCAGTTTTGCCTTCAAATAATTTGACAAGCATCATCGCTTAGGTCTCCAATATATATTTGGCTGTGTAACTTCGGTTTCTGAATTTCTTTCAATGTAAGTGAATGCAATGCAGGCAGGGCATTTTATGGCAGTAGGAATTCAACCTTGTCTTCATGCCAGTTGACTAGAGCCCTTCACTCCTTGGAGCCTGTTTTCAGACTCCTTCACCCTCGCGAGAGGGTCTGCAGTTCGGAGGACCCGAGCACTCCCCTCTGCTGAGAGGTCTCAAATTCTGGTTCTTTATTTTCGGGTTAACTAGCTACCTTCAATGGGGATTTTACATGCAGTATGGATCCATGTAGTATGGATCAAAAATAGATTAGGTAAGCTGATTGCTAGTGAAAGAGAAAATTTTATAAAATTAATTTCCATTTAATTTTTTACCTTCCTAGATTTGGGCTATAAAAATCAGGTGTGTTGTTTTGTTCAAAATAGAGCTTGAACAGGAAAGATTTTAAATATAATTCACTTTAATGCTGAGACCTACAGTTATTCCATGTACAAGACTGTCACTTGAGCACTTAAACGGTGCAAGAGTTTTGTCAGTGGTGGAAACAGCGCAGTGTAGATATGTTGTACTGCTTATAAAATTGTGCACCTGGGGTTATGTGAAGAGAGGTGCTTTAAACTGCTGTCCAAAATCGTCTCTTTTCGGGTTAGCCGAGGTATAGGAGCAAATTCATGTTGATGATTTAGAGGGAGATGCTCATGGCTCTGGATGCAGGAGATGGGCAGGGATATCCACAGGAGCAGAGCGTTCCTGATCAGAGACGGCTTCTCTTCCCAATCCAGTTAAACTCACCTAAACACTCTAAGGAGGCCTGGGATTTGCAGGGAATTCTTCTCATGCATTAATAAACAGAACTGCATTTTGCATTTGTGCAATGAGACTTCTGTACTTCTTTTTTTCTCTCTTTTCCTTTGCAGATTTTGCTCTGTAATGGGCTAAATGAAGTCCAATACTTAGATTCCTCTTAGATTTCTTTTTTTATCCTTGATTTATATGGTCAATAGAAAGCAGCTGTCTGTTTAAGCATCTAATTCTTGAAACTCTTCGGCCCCTCAAGCGTCATCTGGAAATAATGTAGCTTGTAAAACAAAGCTAAGAAGAAAAAGCAATGTTTGTTTTATGTGGGAT
This sequence comes from Crypturellus soui, assembly GCA_032275445.1. Taxonomy (NCBI): domain Eukaryota; kingdom Metazoa; phylum Chordata; class Aves; order Tinamiformes; family Tinamidae; genus Crypturellus; species Crypturellus soui. The sequence continues at coordinate 764,253 of JAUBNY010001030.1, forward strand.
GAATGACTTCGGTTGGGGTCCTTCTAATTTGGCTATTATGAGGGTTATTAAAAAGCACTATTACAAAAGTGGTTTCAAAAAAAAAAAGATTTCTTTTTTGGTAAGTTGTATCTTGTTATTAGAGTTGATTATATTCAAAGCTGCAAGTACTTTATAAATAGTCCTTCATTCCAGCTTCTCCGATACAAAACCAAACTAATCTCTGCTATACTTGGGTAGGTGGTGAATGGCCCCTTTTCATTTCATTTGCTCTCTAGAAAGCAATAGTCTGTTAGAAGTAAGGTCTGCGTATTTATCTTGTAAATTTCAGATTGCTAAAGAGTAGTTGAAATAAGGTCTGTGAACTGGGGTATTAGCCATCTTCTAAACTCAGTGAAACAAATGCAAAAGGTGTAAATTGGAGGGATTCGGTTCTGTTAAGGCAGATGAAAGATGATGGTGCCATGCATCCAAAAAAATGAAATAAACTCTATTTTCAGTGTTTGCAATTTTGTCATGACTTTTCTAAACAACTAAAGCACCATGTAATATTAGAAAACACCTACTAAAATATTTTACCTGTGGTATTTGTCTACCATTATGTTATCATATATGGATCTCATGGCCCATGGCATACGTGCAAAAAGTGAATGATTTTGGCAATCTGAACAATATTCAAACTGTAAATAAGAACAGTAATGTTTCGGTGCCCTAATAATATGTTTTCTGTTTACCTTATTTTTTAAGTTGTCTGTCTGAAAAAAAAAGTGCTGATGCAGAACTTTGCCTCCAAAGAAAACATATTCCTAATGTTAATTAATTTTCCAATGACGGTTTATGCTATAGTTAAAACGTTCTGGAATAGGAAATCTTCTCCAGGGTCATTCAATGACTGTACTAATGATGTGGAAATAAAATTAACTTCCAAATAAACTGGTCAGCCGTGAGAGAGTTAGTGGGATGTAATTAATAATGTTTACCTGGTAGTCTGTAAAATCAGTAATTTTGCTGAGAATGCTAAATGTGAACGAGCTCTTTGCTGCAGTTGAATAGCCCATTGATAGGATGGGGAACTTTTACCAAATTAAATTAAGGCTCCTTATAGACATAGGCCCATATTTGACAAATCTTGACCAGGAAAAGCTGAAGTCATCTATTTTGTCATAACATTTATTTGAAACTCAGATCCAGGTTGTCTTTACAAAAGCATTTCAATCTTTCTCTTGTGTATGTTTTTTCCCATTTTTATATGTGACTAAGACACTAGATGTGGGATTTTTTTCATCGCATTATTCAAGCGCCTGGTAGCCTGACTTAGAGGTTCCACATTTCTCCACATTTTCGGGTCCCTTTGTTGGCTGCTTTAACAACCTTCTTCAAATAAATTAGGAAGAAAATTGGTGGGTTTTTTGAACGTTGTTTGTTGGAGGTGATGTATGGTGATATGTGCAAAAAAAAATTAGTAAGCATCTGGTTTCTGGGAATTTAAGCTGCATTCAATATGAAAGCTGCCTTGTTTTGTGCTAAATTCCTTCTTTCTGATTACTCTGAGTTTATGGCTTTGAGCAGAAGTGACATTTTCGGTATCAGGTTATTCTTGGGTATGTCTATCTCCACTCCAGTATTGAGCCAGAGGCCTATAAATACATTTGTTAAACATTAGTCATCCCCTCCTCCAGATGAATTATATTTTAGTTCAGAGAATATTACTCCTACCTAATCTCCCTATTTTTATATCATCAGAAGATAACGTTTTCAGAGTAGACTCGAATAACCAGTCTAACCCAAATCTAAAGCGAGTTCTTTTGTTTAGCAATACCAAAATTCTGCAATTCTGTCTCAATTATTCATCAGTTCTTCCCTTGAAATCAATTGAAAACTTTCCTGGGAAGGGTTTGTGTTAAGTTATCCTTAAACCAGAAAGAACAAACTATCCTAAAACTTTGTGGCAAAGCTGGAGTGGAGTTAAGTTGGTTTAAACTTTTGAGCATTAGTATGGAGGACTACTGATTTCTGTAGTATGTCTTTATGTTCTTGTCTCTTTGCTAATATTCTTAGCAAAGAATGGTCAAAGGATTTTGGACAAATTTGTTGTAGTTTGTAAATCCGCAAATATGAAATATTCTTCATTTGTTCAGAAGTTCCATAAAACTCACGTTCGTTTACGGTCTTGTGTCTTACTGCGCAAACTGCGTGAAACCTTATTTCACTTGCAAATTCACATTACTTGGGGAAAATATCACATTTACTATCTGCAGATTACTCTAGGCTGTTCGGCATTACAGCAGATGATTTCAGGATCGTCTGATTAAAGAACTTAGATTCTCTGAATTAGTGAGGTATAGATATAAATTTCAAGAAATAGAAAAATCTTCAAACTTTAGGAGGTATGTCAACACATCAGAGCCTGCCATTTTTCTGAAATGCAAACTGCTACTAAAGTCTTGTAAAAAGCCAATTATTTTGGCTCATCCTGCTCATTTGAAGAAAGCCGAATGTTAACACAAGGGATTTTTTTTGTTTTCCTTTTCTAATAGTTACTCGGTTATACCCTTTTCTGCAAATTATTGATAACATGTCCTATAATTGGCACTTGTTTGCAACTTGTACTCGGAAGAACTGTTTTAGATGAGACTTCTCATAGGAGTGTTCTTAAAAAGAAAGGTGATTATAGCTAAACAAGTTGTCAGTTTGTTTTAAAATGAATGAGATTCACCCCCAGATTAAACGGTAGAATTTTGTTCACTGATTTAATACTGTGAGTCTGCTTGTTGTGCATTTAGGAGAATATTGATACTGATTTTTAGAAGAGCCTGAAGTGTGTTTCAGCATAAGCTGTAGACAGAGTCTTTAACCTTCAAGAGTCTTCACGAGCCCCTCTGTAAACACTATTTATTATTATCCTGTAAGCCAACATTTGATTAATTCAGGCTAATGGAGAATTTTGAAGTGCTTGCATGAAAAAAAGTGGTTATCTCAGTCTTCAAAAATGTCTTTACTTATTGGGTTGGTCTTTAGCAGGCTTTGTGTGTGTGTGTGTGTCCTGTTCCTTCGTATGAGTGGGCTGTTCAGTTAACTTTTGGGGAAAAGTTGCTAATTGCATATGGTTGGCGTTCATCAAACCTCCAGACAAACACAAAAAGAGTCAGTGCTATAGTTCTCCAGAGTGGAACATTTCTGAAAAGAGTGAAATTTATTTTTGTACCCTCTGCGCATCTCAACTGTAGTAAAAAACTGTAGTAAAGTGGTGTTTAGTATTCCTAAAGCAAGGACTTCAATGGAGAAGTGTAAAATTAAGAACCAGGAGTATGTTATGACACCTTAGAAACATCTTAGTAAGTCTTTTTTTTAAAAACACAGAGCCATATAAAGAAAAGGAAATGGACACCCAAGAAAATCTGTCTGCTTGGTACCAAATCTTTCATTTTTATATTACTTTTCCTGCAAGAGGTATTTGCAAAATGATAAAACTTTTTGGTGTTTCGCCTTTTAAGTCTTCAGCTTTTCATATATTAGAGCAAGGACTAACCAGTGAGGTTTTGGAGTCATTTCAGCTGGGTGATGGTGTCTGAAAATAATAATACATTTGTATCGAAGGGTGCTACATAGGTATAAAAATATAGCATAACAGACCTCTTCAGATATCAGTTACTTGGAATTTGAGAAATCCATCCTTAAAAAGATGGTCAGAGGAAGCAAATAAGAGAACTGCAGGTAAAACAAGAGTCAGTGATCTTAAAAAGTGGAATATGAGGAAAATAATGCAGTTCACCCGATCTGGTAGACACCAACGTGGACAAGTTCTTGCCCTGAGCAAAACCCCACTTATTCCAGCTGTGTCCCCTCTGTAGAAATGTAGTCAATCCAACTAAAAAGTAGTTATCTTGAAGATATTGTCCCTCGTCGTCTCAGCGAGGGCGGTTCTCGCGCTAATGTCCATCGTTAAGGGATGTCCACCTACGCTATCAGGCGAGCTGAGTGCTATTAACTAGGAGTGTGGGTGGCCGAGGGACCGTCTGATGGGATGAAGAAAAGTAGACGTTTTTTAAGGAGATGAGTCAAAGAAGATTGAAAGACGGTCTGTCAACGGAGTGAGGAATGAAAAGGTTTCGCTAAGCAGAATAATTGAAACGGGCAGGAATTCAAAGCCCAAAATACCCTGCTAGAGCTGGTTCCTCTGCTCCTGCTCATGGGGAACATCACATGAAGGAAAATAAGACATTTACTGAATGCTGGTTTTTCTCCAGTGGAGTATCAAATCATGGCCTAGAGAGAAGTGTTAAAGAAATGTAGGTTAGAGAATTTTGATATTGTTGGTGGATTCTTGTCCTCTATGGAATTACTTTTTGGGGAAAAGTGTTAAAATGTGGAGTATACAAGAGCACAACTTGTGAAGAGTCTCTATACTTCATGTTTGCTGAATTCTGTAAAGTTATCCTAAGGTTTCTCACAGACACAGTAGGAAAGAAGTTATTTCCCTTTCGTGCAATTAGCTTTCTTTTTTTTTGAACCTTTCATTCATGTGCTGCCTCAGTTTTTGTAAATATGAATTCTTTTGCAGAATTTATTAACCTCAGGAAGAATAACCTCGGAATTGGAGGAGGGAAGTAAAAAAAAAGGAACAATTTTAACATTGCCATGAATTAGACAAAAACATGACAGTTACCTGTCATCATATAGAATCCTTTCTTTCTTTTTTTTTTCCCTCTAATGAAATAGTGTCTTAAAAGACACTTAAGAAGGTGTCTGGGTTTTGAGAGTTTAACCCTGAAGCTTTGATTTTAAAGAAAAGCAGGGTTGGGGGTTGCATTAAGACTTAAATCACATAATTTTTTTTTTCTAATGGGAGAAATTAATATCTTGGTCATTCTTTACTCCAGTTTTCCACCAGTGAAATTTCATATATTCCATTTCAGAAAAACGTCTTTTAAAGCATTCATAAGAGACGAGGTTGTGATCTCTTGCCGTTATTTAATCCTGCTCTCTTTTCATCCTCTGTGCTGCTTGGAGAGGGATGGGATTGAACTGCCTGTGCAAAATAAGCTTTATCCCAAAATGAGCTCATGAATGTTCCAGGGAATTTTCCAACATTTAGTTGACAGTGCATTTTTTCCATCTTTCTATGAAGAGTGTTATTGCTTTTGTTTCTGAAAAATTATCTGTTGAATCTTTATAATAGTCTTTGGGATTGATCATAAATATGTTTTGCTTTGTTTTTTTTTTCGTTTTAGGCTCTGTACCTATGTAGACAGAATTTTAGAATCTATCTATATATGTATTAATCTCAGTCAAATATTTGTTTTTAGCATTATTTAATGCTAGGGCTGTGTATTTCCCCACTATAGCAAGGAAGATAGGTATGTCATCAGCTTCAACATTCATTGGGATAAATGCACGGCCTATGTTGGTGTCCCAGGGAATACAGTTTAAAAATGAGCTGGGAAGTTATCAAGACAGCATTTAACCTCAAAGTTACTCCATTCATGTAGTTTGTCTGCTGTCAGCTCTCAAAAATCTGTTTTTTTCCTCCCTGATTGCTTTTCCTTCAACCTGCGAGAAGTGGGTTGCAGTCCCGGTGGTGGTGATTTTTCAGAGCAGTCCTAGGCTTGACAGAATAAATGACAGCATTACTAGCAGGGATCGCTCTTGCAGAGATGGTAAACTAAGAGAAAACAAATGAAAATGTGTCATTACACTCTTCCAAAGGGTTTGCTTATGAGTCCTTTGGGTGGAAATCACTTCAGAAAGCCAATAATGCCATTTTCCTTTTTAATATGGTAGCTTTCTAATAGCCTTGTTTATCTATGTCCCGGAATTTTCAAAATATTTAATATAATGTGAAGAATTCAGATAGGTGTAGTATATCTAATATATAGCATACATACCAACTATTTTCAAAGAGTTGAATTAATTTTCTAACCTTGCTCTCATGCCCTACATTATCAAAACGATTAAAACGTGTAAAATGATGTCTATAAAGTAACATATACCTCCCCTTATAAGTTTGGGGATATTGTACAATAACCTCAAATCAAGTGTCTTATTATCTAAAACCTGAATTTTTTATCCTGCACTGCTAGTATTTAAGAAATTCAGCAGAAGTTTTCTGCATATGCTTTTCCTTTGTAGATGAACAGCAGCCAGCTTCATCAGCCTTTCTTACTTGTTTGCTTTTAATCACGTCTAATATTGTTAGGAGGTTGTTTATCCCTCAGTGGGTAATGTCACTTCATTGACTTCTAGCACTTAATTTTATCCCTTTTGACTTTTCTATGAGAGGAAAAGGTAGGACTGGAGAGATAGCACCCGTGGGGGATTTTATGCCATTCGTTAACTAACCATTTCGCAAATTACTCCTAAGAAGCAAAGATCATGAGCAAATGAGCAAATTACTGTTTTCTCTCGCGTGTTGTATTGCATTATTTTTTAAATTATTTGCAAAAAAAAAAAAAAAGTGAGATAGAGCCTTTCTTTTTTTCTTCTCTGGATTTTTTTTTCTTTTATTCAGCTTAGTTTACCTTTGCAATATTTTTTTCTTGTTTGAACAAATCAGTGTTCTTACACTGACAGCTCATCCAGGGAGTGCTAGATGGCCTCGGCAGCAACACAGCCTTGCTTGGGTTTTTTTTTGTTGTTGCTGTTTGCTTGCTTGCCTGTTTGTTTTTGACATTTCCCTAATTTGTAATGGTTTGAAATGTCTGCTCAGCCAACTTGCTTTCATATACCTCACGCAGGAATTTCAAAAAACGATTTTTGCCCTAAGGGTAAGAGCATAAAATCATAGAAACAAAGTAGGCTTAGCTTTACAGGACGTTTTGTGGAGGTGAGGAGGCGTGACTTCTGTGTTTGCTCCGTGTGGCTTATTTCAGGAAAAACTAGTCCAAAAAGTAACTACGCCTTTGATTAGTTGAGTATAGAAATAGTGGAGATTTGGTACAATCCATGTTTATTTTTGAGGACTCAGTTTCCAGAGTCTCAGAGTATTCCTTTCCCTCAGTCCAGTCCAAATGGGTAAGAACAGTCGTTTCAGGAGGACTGAACTATTGCAGAGCCAAGTACCTCTTGGTACTGGTATTACTTTGATTCAGACTGTTTGATTTAAATAGCCTTTTGCTTTCTTTTTGCACAACATAATATTTTCAAACAATCAGTCTAAGCTTATTTCTTCTTCCTGATGAAAATAAGGGCTTACATGTTTCATTTATCTCAGTAAGAATGGCAAGTCATTGTAAGTGGGTATGATATAACAAGGACTGATATGATAAGCATTCTTAAACCTGGAATTCTAATGCTAAACACAAACATCTGGGGTTTCATTATCTGTAGCCTGCTTTAAAGGATGCCAAGTATTTCTTTTGGGAGGATTGTTTGCTTTGGAGGCTTGTCCAGAAGTCATCTGTAAGGAACGCACTTTTAGGTCTAGGGATTTTATTAAGTAGCACTTAACATATGAAATGCAAAGATGTGAAACTTTATGTGAAAGTTATATAAGACCTGCTATGTAATTTTTAAAAAGAATTAGGAAATGTAGAAGTTCAGCTCATATACCATTAATTATTACATAATGCTTCCTAATGATTTTGCGGGTGACGTTTTAGAGCTAAGGTGTATGTGTAGTGCTTGAATCAGAAACTTTTTCGCTTGAGTAACATCTCTAAAGTCCTTGAAGTCTACTAAAGGTAGACAGGTTCTGTTAATTAAAAACTATATCATAATGATCTATTTATCTTTATATGGTGGAGTTAAGGTTGCATGTGGAACTTGTCCTTTCCTGTTAAACCAGTCAAGCTAAACAAAATCTTCACATAGCTCTAGGGAATGCTGCTTAATTTCAATGAGAAATAGTGAGTCTGTAGAGAGCACGTATCCTTTCAGCAGTGAGAAGACTTCATTAATATTTCAAGCATTATTTGAGGAAAAAAACACCGATTCACAAAGTTTCAGCTTCTATTTTCTGAGGACGAACAATGTCACCAACAATTTCACTAACAGCATTTGCCTCCCTGGTTTTGTGGTACCGTATAAAATGACTGTTTTAGCTCTTCTAAACAGTGCTTGCATTTTTGCTGTCCACTTCCATGTGGCTTGGAAACATCATGCTCAGGAATAGCCCACAAAGCACCGAGTCCCTGGCTGGTGCCTCCTGGGTTTTCTGAGCGCCGTGGTGGGACCCTCACCCAGGAACTTCCAAGCACACTTAACCCGGCCTCTTAAGCTTAACTTGGGGGAATGCCTTCCCTAATCATTTATTTTTCCTAAGGCCATGGGTCTTAAAATCATTCGGGCTTTGCATTATTTTCTACTTGTATAAAATTTGTCATTTTGGTGCTTTTGATAATTACTGGGGGATGAGACTAGGTACCCCTTTCCCTTCCAAAGCAGAATTCTGTATGTGAGTTAAATGCCTAAACTTATAGAATAGGTCAAGGGAAGAGGTTCCCAAGAGCACAGTTTGGAAAATGGAGTTCTGAGCCAGGATTAAATGCAAAAGTGGGAGAACTATCTGAAATCATATTCTCTGGAAGATGGAGCCCCTTCTGCAGTCTCACAAAAATGCCAGTCTGAATTTCTGTCCAGCACACAGGCACCTCGGTCACCCCGTCGGGTCTAGATGAATGGTCATCCTTTATTTTTCAAACAACGGAGCCCTGTTCATAGGGTAAAGAGCTCTGTATTCCTGGCATTCACCTCGGAAGTGTGAGATCTTTGTCACATCTCCTTGATAACCAGCCTCGAGTTTTGGCAAAGTAAGGTCACCTTCTGTCTTTCCTGCTCTTGTTGCTACATTACCAGAACAGATTCTCTCAAAAAGATAGTGTGGAGGAGAGACCATAGGGGTGGAAGCTTGACCACCTGGGTTTGGTACTTGGGTGGTTTTGAAGAGCTGGACTCAAGTCCACTGGCTGTTTTTGTTCAGTGATTAACTGGGCACTAGTTTTAGCAGAGTCATTTCCATGCCACCAAAGTAATGTGCAGTGCAGGAGTTAAAAACTTGTTTCCCAGTTGTAAAAGCCTCAACACCAAATAGAGTGTAGACAGTACAGAGAGAAGGAAGCATCACTGAGAACCATTGCAAGAAGAGAGCTTCCATCAGGATCTGCGGGAGTTTGAGTGGGAATCTTACATTATAGGAGGATAACAATAAATTAAAATACTGTAGCTTGAAATATTTTAGGAGTGGAAGTTGAAAGACAGCACGCTGAAGAAAAGATGAGGACAAGAGTGTGGCCAGGAGTTGAGTTGGGCATTAACTGTTGCATGTAAAGTAAAGGTAAAAATATCTGTGTTTATAGAATTGTGCCTTCCTCAAATACATGCATGTCCCTCTGAACAGTTCTTCCATTTTCTTTGTCAGTGCCGACTGAAGTCAAAGAGGTCTTCAAAGTGTGAAGGTAGTTGGCCTTGCTGCTTGGGCTGCCTTTTTTCCTTAGCCCAGATGCTCCCAGGCTGTTTTCTCCAGCAGAGGATGCATGGCCACCACCTAGAGACGTTGTAGACTCTCTGTTCTTGGAGATACTCAAAAGTCCTGGTCAACATGTTCTAGGTGACCCTGCTAGAGTAGGTACCTGGACTCGATGATCCCCTAGAGGTCCCTTCCAACCTCATGATTCTGTTACGATGCCTCTAGCGCAGCCTCCTTACAAGGGAAGAGTTTTTCACTGTGATACCAGGTAGAAGAACGTGTTCCTCTTCGGTGATGTTGTTACCAAGTGGGCTGGTTGGCAAGACTGCTTGCACGGTCCTTCCAGAAGGCCATTGCACTGAGCGTCGTGACAGCAGATCTGTTTAACAAAATATCTGGCACCAAACCTTTCCCCTTGTGACAATCCTGTGCAGGATTGAGAGGCAATTGGGTTAGTTTTTAGGTTTTTATATATATGTATGTAAACCCTGCAATTTTTCACTTAATACCTACTTCCCCACAATTAAACCTTATGGCCAAAAGTTAGCTGGACCAGACGTATGAACCAGTGTATTACGCTGTTTGCATGCCAGTAAAATAGCTATAGAGCAATACGGTTACTCTCTCCAAGTGATTGGCTTTGAAGTTCATTTGTGTATTAAATATAAGAACAACCTTCTTGTGCGCTTCCTTCTTTCCCCCTCCATCCCCCTGTTTTTCCACCCCGTTGGCAAAGCGAGTTTATTTTGTTGAAGGTTTTCTTTTCTGCTGAAAATGCAGGAAATTCAGACAGCTCTCTTGGAAGCTTCCCAAAGCTAATACAAACAAGATACATATGCTTCTCCTAAAGTAACTAAAAATAAAGTAAATTATTTGAAACTATTTAACTGTAGAAATTCCCTTCTGAAGAGGAAAGGGAAGTTTACATAATTTTAAGTGTGGATGCGGTTAAATTATGTTATCAAGGTGAAATTCCCTGGAGTGCCAACTTGTTTGCTCTGCTCCGCGTGGAATAGTGCAGTACACAGAGGTTTATAAGAGCAGCTTCACAAGGAGTGGAAGAGAGAAGCACTGCGCATCCAGACGTGCCAGTGTTCAAAGCAGTCCCCAGGATCCGTGCATCCCAGCTAGCTGGGAAAAAGGGCGATGGAAAACGAACTGAGGCTGCATCTTGACCTGCTGTGGGTGCCGCTGGTGGATCTGGAGCGCCAGTGTTCCAAATCTTTCCTCTTCACTCATCCTTTGGGAAAAGAATGGAATTAGCTGTCTGTTTGGGGCTAATTCAGCGGGCTGGCTCTTTTTGATATGCGTTGAGAATACGCTGTGTGTATCCGTTTGCTTTCCGTTGTTGACAAAGCTGCCGTTCAAGTCGTGTCTGTTTCATGAGCGGAGTTGAATTATGATTGCACCTTTTTTATAAAGTATTTCATTACTTACTCTAGGAAGGAGACAAAAATCTCACTGGTTTAAAGCATGTGAAGAATTGCAGTGAGGTGTCAAGGGTGAGCAGAGAACATAATAAAGGCCATAATTCAGGCTGCCCGGGCAACCTTCGCTCTCACCTTTATATAGAGAGAGATAGATATATAAATATATATACATAAATAGTCCAAATCTCCCTGGCACAAGGCTGGGAGGACGGACCTGGCCTTGCATGAAAGGCAACGGGAGCAAACAACCTTGAGGGGGCAGTCGGAGCTAGCTGGGGAGGCGCGAGGCCGGAGCCGCTCTCTTGCTTTTGGAACTGCTGGTCAGGAAACGGTGTTAAAACCTCTGGACTGCACTTCAGGGCCCAAAGTGAAATAGAAAAAAAAAAGGCATTTAAAGTCATTTTTAGCTTGCAACGAAACATCATACTACAGTATAACACATGGGCAAGAGATGTGAGAATTACATTTGTGCACTAGTGCCTTCTAGCCTGCAGAAAGCCGTAATTATTTGGCTCCTGATTTTGCAATCACCGTTTAAATATTTCCTCAAGATGGGCTGTGTCATTGCAATTGCTGTGGTTGGTGTTTGTCTGGGAACGGCAGGGTTAATCTGGTTCAGGTGTGAATGGCAAATGCCTCAGAAATGTAATGCAAAGCTTATTTTACCCCAAAAAACAGACTAGTGTCCCCTCTTGCATAAATACCTCTTCATAACATCACATGATTTTTACATGGCTATTTAGTGTATATCTAGGAGGAAAAAAATAGCAAAATAATTTCTATCTCAGTTTTTCTTAGACTAGAGGAAGACCTGGGGGACCGTTAAGCAAAGTTAACCTGAATAATACATGGAGATGCCTCTTTCTTTTCTCTTAGGAATTGTTAACATTTCAAGGCTGGAGCTTTGCGCTCATGCCTGATGGGCCCTTTAAAACCAGCCCTCTATTGTTGTAAAAATTAAAATGAATTTAACGTCAAATTAAATTAAGAAGAAGAGCCCTCACGATGTGGAGATGGGAGTAACTGAAGGACAGGTATCACAAATGGAGCAGGTTTTCAGCAGTGTCCTTTTGAACTGCTCTTGCACAGCCCTGCGTTGTGGCTTTTTCGCAGTGCGTCTTTACTGAAGGCTCCGAAATGCTTTGCCAAGCAGGATGTCAAGCTAATTATTAATTATATTTCAATTAAAAAGAAAAAAGAAGGCAGGACTTCATGTTGGTTGGAGACTGGAGAATGCAGCTCTACCCACAGTTGGATCGTTTGCACCTCCAGCTTGTGCTTCTTGGTCGCGTGTATCAAACTCAAACTATTTTTCAGTAGTGAATGTTCCCATTTCTGGGCTTGCCACATTTTTCTCCGTGACCTCTCTGCTTTTTTTCCATTCTCTCTTCTCTGGTATTGCCACTAGTTCACTCCATTTGCTTTTGACGAAAGGGGCACAGACTCCTCCAGAAGGTTCCTGGGTCTTCTGTATGTGTCCATGGTTGGTTTGGTCCTTGAGCAACCAAAACATGACCGGGCATCTGGCCTTTCCCCTGGCTCTTACTGCAAAAAAATATATATATATATTTTCAATCATTTATCACATTTAATTCCTATCCTGTTAAGAAAATATGCAATACATAGAATTACCTACAGTAACATTAGTGCTCTGCTCCATCCCCTTGCCTTTTGTTGGCCAAATCTCCATTGCAGAAATTGGGTACCAAGCCTTTGAATTCCCACTTTTTTTATTTTTTTTTAAATGATGGATATGGTCATTTCTACTGATATAATCAAAAAGACAAAAGAGATTGACCTGGTGTTCATCAGGGTTGGCATTGGCCTTAAATAGGCAATATTTTGTAAAGGAATACTGTGATAAATTAAAATAGGCGAGGCTTGTGCAGCTTGTCAGTTTTTGACAACAGAAATACATCATTGCTTCTACATAATCTCTTACTTGAAAATACTATTTAATCCTACCTGTGTCCCCAACTCGGTGTCTTGCCACCCCCCATGGCTTGCAAGACCCAAACACAGTCCAGAAAATTATTAATCACTGCTGTGGTTGGTGTTGCTGCCTCGGTCATACACATGGTGGGTTGCAGCTGCGTTCAGCTGGTCTGAAAGATATTACCCGGGGTGATAAAAGTCTTGTCTTTTAGCTGCAAAATGTTTTTGTAACCTTATTTATATCTGCCTTGACGCCACGTCTCGATGGAGAGGCCGTTGTGGGATGCTGGAGATAGAGAGCAACAAAAGCGCTGGCCGTTATCAGCGCTTACGGCATCTCTCCATTGTCTCATCTGAGCGCTGGCCTTGGCTTTCTGTTTGTTTGTTCCTGTTTTGAGAAGTTTTAAGCTTTTAAGAATGCTTTTAATCGCTAATTATAGGCGTACAGAGCTCTGCAGATAATACATATACAGTGCTAGAATTCAGTCCCGCGTTGCGCTCTTTTATAGAGTTAATTCCTCATATAAATGCTACTTGTAGCATGCTCAGCTGCAGGTAAAAAGCTGGACTGTAGCCACCTGCTTTCATCGTTGGGATTCCAGCTTCTTCATCTGGAGCTGCTGCTGGAAAGCAAAGCCAGGTGGTTGGTTCTGGCTACCAGGTTATAGTGTGATTCATAAGGCTTTCTCAGCAAACTTGCCCTATTTCCCTGTTTTAAGGTGAAAAAAAGCAATATTTGAGAAGCCATCATGTGCCTCTGTGTTTCCGATACCCAAATGTAGTCAAGGCTTCGTTGTTTCCTTGCAATCATGGTAGTTACCTGGCCAAAATAAAGTTGGGGAGAGGAAGAAGCATCCATTTCACCTTAACAACTCTCTTTGAGTGCTTGTGTGGTGCCTGCAGCAGCCGAACAGCTTTTTATAAACCACCTTAATACACCACATTCAGAAGCAAGTCCAACTTGGTAGGCAAGTACTGCTCTGCAAACGTGTTAGCCGGGTCTCAATTTCTCCCTGGATTCCCGATGAAGCAGTTACACATCCTGTATTTTTGTATCATTTGCATGTCATTGCGTCTATCTGCGAGGCTCTTTCGTGCCATGCCAACTGGGAGACGCCAGGAAGAGGGACCTTGAGAGCAGGGATTGATTCTATCCGAAGACTCCGATGCCACTGGCAGGTTAAGCAGCTGCAACGAGCAGTTTTGTAAGGGGTTCTGCCGGCGTGGTTGGCTAACAGCAAAGGTGATCAGATGGTTGAGGCAGTTTAAGGAGAATTTAAAGAAGAAAAAAGGAGATCTTCACATTCAGAAGCAAATCCATAGCGTGCTAGCCGTGTCATCAAGTCCTTGAATGCTTTATGGGAGCTCAGAACGTGACTGCTTTGCAGGCTTCTTTTTAGAGCTTTGTTCAGTTTGTACCAACCAGAAAAACTTGCAGTGAGATTCTACTTGTTCTGACAACGTAGTTTTTGGTATGTCCGAGATATCTAGCAATACAAACAAAGTAGATTTGATTTCTTTTTTCCTGTGCCTCATGGGAGGACCCCTCACCAAACCCTCCCAGAGCTGACTTGAGTATGCAGTAAATTAAACATAGACTGAACTGCTTTTACTTAGCACAGGAAAGGCTGAAGGACTAAATTCACGTAACCTTAGTGAATTTGACTGCCTATAATGTGTTAATGCTCTTTTGGACAAGAAGATGGCTCCTGTTGAGAGACTCGAGCTAAGAGCTAAACGGCTGCTTTACATTCTGGTAGTTGCAGGAGTAAACACATCTCATCCCAGACATTCAGGAATGCCGGATTTGTTCACTCTTGAGACATTAGCCAGCTAATAGCTCCATTAGTAATAATTACCTGCACCCCATTTTTATTACCTAATACATTTTACAATGGAAAAGGGCATACTAACCTGCTTTTCCTTCCTTAAAGGCACAGGACCTGAACGTGATCGAGGAGGTGATCCGAATGATGCTGGAGATCATCAACTCCTGCTTGACCAATTCGCTCCACCACAACCCGAACCTGGTGTACGCGCTGCTCTACAAGCGGGATCTGTTCGAGCAGTTCCGAACTCACCCTTCCTTCCAGGACATAATGCAAAATATTGATCTGGTAAGTGATATGTTGTTTAAAGGGCGCTTATACTTTCTTGTTGATCCTTTCAAGAGGTGGAAAATATTCACTGTCTCGTAGCAGTTTCTTTTAGAACTTACTAAAATGTTGTGTTTCCTTCTCCTGATTTCTGGGCTGTAACTGTGACTTACTCTGGGAAACATCCCTACTCGACAGACTCAGGGCTCATTCAAGGGGATTTGGGATTCCTAACCTGCAGAAAATCTTCCATGTGCCTAAGGAAGGACAGTGTCTAGTGCTTTTAATTTCTGCTGTAGAAGCATACCTCTCTGGGCAGAAAAAGCAGGGTTTCATCACCAAGTTGTCTTTTCTCTTATTCCATTCTCTGCACTGAATAAACGATTATGGGAGACTTTCTTAAACAGCTGAGCAATTGCCTCATTCTCTGGGTCATACTTGAATTTTTAAGGTACTTTCATTACCAAAGTATCTGTCCACAGTGGTCCACAATCCTTCTAGGTAAGTAGAAAATGAAAAGAAATCACTGTGGGTCAGAACCTGCCATTGCTGTAGCTCTTGACTGATGGCATATTGGAAGGTGGCTTTTTAAAACAGTTACTAAGTAATTTCTACACCGTTTAATATTGACTTTAATATTTATATTGAGAAAGCAGCTGATGATCTCTGCTAGAAAATAACAGATTTGAAATGCAACAAGCGTTTCTCTCTCTTCTAGTCAGTACTTGCAGAGCTGAGCAATCCTTGAGGTCACGCCGTGACCACTGGATGCAAGATATTGGAAGCACGAGCTGAACTGGGTGCTAAATTTCTTGCTGTAGTGAATAGTTTGTTTATTCCATGTGAATACAAATCTGCAGAGGTTCTCTGTTTCGTTTGGCTTTCATGTTAAAATAGAACAGAGGATCGACAGTTTTCTGATGCCCCATAAGGGGAAGTAGCCTGTTCTCTTGACAAAAACATTTGACTTCACTCCTGTTTGTCCCTGGCCCTTCCTCTTCTGTTCTCACTTCATCTTTTCTGGTCCTGCAAGAACTTGGAGGATTCCAGCTCGAGGCTCCCAGGCTTTTGGCAGCTGCAGAGTACAGGCATTTAGACCCGGCCTGCATGGCTGGGACAAGTTATCTTCAAGTTGCGTAAAGAGGGAACGTGGTGCAGCCCAGATGACCACGTTCTTCATTCCTGTCTGAGATAGGGAACTTTTCAGCTTTCCTGGTCCAATATGAGGGAAACCAGTGGTGACTAGAGCCTTCTGCGTGACAATCCCACGGCTTCCTGAGAAGACAGCCTGTCCTCTCCTTTGGAGCGGTTAGATGGAGGTTTTCCTCAACAATTGAAACAGTTCCTCTCCAGAGCTACTTAATATTGGGTTACAGCATAATGCCAGTTACATTCTGAAACTATTTAAAGCTTTCCGAGAGAGAATTTTGAATTTTAAAATAGCTCCTTTGTTAGGGAAGCGAGGATGTCAAAAAAATGTTGTTTTTTTTTTTTTAAATGTACCTGTCACCAGCTGGCAAGTGGTGAGAGCTGTCAGCCTTACAGATCTGAATTAAAGATGAGATTCAGCCAACCCCTCTGCTACCCTGTCACGTCCTGCAGTTCATACATGCCCTCAGCACCGCCACCGTCCTGTACAGACCCGGCCACTCACCCTCGCAGCCCCCACAGGATGTCGTGAACGTCCAAAGTGAAAATGTGCTCCAAAAAGGGTCCAGAAACTCATGAAGAAATAAAAAATCCCTTGAAGACTGCAAAGCACAAAAATGTGGCTCCGCTGTTTGGCTCAAGACATTCCTAAATTGCATGTTGCTGGAAGCTGCGAGGTTATACTTACTCCTGGGGAAGATTTTGCTATTCTTGACTTCCTCTGACATCTTTCTTTAAACATCCAGCGCAGCCTAGGGTCAGCAATTGGGTGGGAAGCCAGCCAGGCTCCTGGTTTGACCAAAGCTGGCGGTTCGAAGAGGAATGGATTAGCCATGGGAACATGGATCAGGGAGCTCAGCTGGGTTTCGGGGCATTGCCAAACTGCCTGTCTGGCCCAGGGATGGTCCTAGAGCTTGTAGGTAAATGGTTACTACCTTGGGTAATGGGTGGGAGGAGAAGAGAAGCCACCTTTCTGAAGCGGCTCTGCTCAGTTCTGTGCTGCGGATCCCGTCCATCATTACTTTTTGCTGCTCAATGCCAGCTGAGAACATTTGGATTGTCTCCACCCTCGAGTAGAAATGCGAACATGATTTTCCTCGTCGGATGCTGCCGGGCTAACCCAGCTGCAGAGATCGTGTGCATCCGTTTGGGATCTAGTGTGGCCCCTGCTACTGCGCTGGCAGCATCAAGCCTTGCAGGTAGAAGCCTTCAGCAAAATCCTTCTCAGCACTGGGCATAAAAATAATCTCACCCTAAGCTGTAGTCCAGATTTGTATTTCATATCGGGATACTACCATGTAGTAGGCTAATAGCCTCTGTTAAAGATAACTGACTGAAATGCAGGATATGCACAATCTGTAATGATTTTGTGACATTAAAAACTTGCCAGGTTGCTTTGTCAGGAACATTTAAAGTAGATATGGCATATCTTCATTTTGGGTTTTGTTTTTTCACTCTGTTGCATACAATGTCCTCATAAGCCAAATAGGGAAGCCTAGAAGAGGTAAAAATACCAAAAGGTGGATGTAAAACGGGTTGGAAAATGCAGGGAGAAAATAGTAACTAGTAGTTAACTGTGCGAGTGGAAAGATGCATCTGCTACAGTCCTGCGTGGGTACAGAAAAGAAGCGTAACCTAGAGGTGTCCTTCCAGCCTGCTCGTGCGAGTGATGTGGTGGCCAAATAACTCTGGGTTTAGACACCATGCAGAAAGCTGGGGGCCAGCACCATAAATTTTTGGGGAGAATGTAGATCTGTGTAAAACTTACAGGACAAGTGGACTCGGTGCTGTTTAACTGAAGGAGGACGAAGGACAATGTGATGTTCTGCTGTGAAGGGAAAGGGAATAACCCCTTCTTCATAGTTGTGGGATACAGGACAAGTGACTGGAGTAAAATGCGGTGAGGAAGATCCACAGACAGGTTTAACTAAAGCCTTTCTCATGTCAGCAATAACGTTTAAGGGCCATCGCTAGCTCGACTGTTACTTGCACTGAAAGCTACTTACATCATCCGCCTCTAGGTTTTTATAAATAAGCTAAAATCGCCATTGCCAGCTGATTGAAAACATATGGGTGCAGCTAATGCCGTGCAGAAGAAACCGAAATCAAAATGCCTTCTGCTTTCTATTAATTTACTTTTCATTTCGGAAAGTCATCCTAAGAGGATAGCGGGCATCTTGTTTAGCTAAATGGGATCTGCTTCCCCGGGATGGTGAACAAAGAGGAACGCTATCGTTCCCGTGCTGGCCTACTGCACAAGTGTCTCAGCTGTAAACTATCTATATGCCTTGTTTCAGAGGTGGTCTGTAATTTGGTCACTAGTCTCAGATGTGTCAGGAATCTGGCAGAAACTCTTCGCTGGTGATTACTAGAGATGAATGTGTTTCGCGACCATGATGAGAACTCGTTGGCTTTCATTACTTTCATATTTCCTAAGACCTCTATGAGCCCGTGGTAGATACGGTGTCGTTCAACAGGCTTAACGAGGAGCTGCGAGAATTTTGTTTGCAAAGCAGTCTGATAGAAATCAGGAGGTCAGGAGCAATAGTTTAACGATCTAAAGGATCGGATTCGTGCAGTTTCCTATGAGAAATTTAGTTCTCCAAAGGTATTTATTTCCTTGCTAGTTTTTAAAATCGGTGGCTTTGGCTTGACTCGGCATTGACAACTTTTGCTTCAAGCCCTGCCGGACTTGCAGTGAACATTATAACTAATCTTTCATGGCTTGCCTTAAAATGCTGATGGAAAAGCCTTGATCCTGCTAATTGCTAGAGCCCGGCTAAAGCCTTTTAGCAATTCCCACCCTCCCTCAAACGCTACCAAGTCTTATCTGAAAAAAAATAGTTGAAAAAGGGAGCACGGCAGCAGAGGACCTTGAAAGCTTGACAGCTCTTTGAACATATTCTTGTTCCCAGATTAATCTGATGTAGTTTTCCCCTCCGAGTACTCGCAGCGTGCTGACAGACCTGCGTTTCCCTTGCCATGGAGCCAGCCGGAGCAGCGGGTCGGGAGCTCCGGCGAGGGTCGTCTTTGCCCCGCGGTTGCTGCGGGGCAGCGGGGGTGACCGCCGGCCTCCGATCCCGGCCGTGATTTATGGTTTCCTAAGGAATCTGCTCAGATGAAGTGCTAATCCTGTAGCGCTTCATGACAAGAGGTTTGTTTTCTCCTGCTTCTCCCCCGCCTCCTCCTCCCTTTCAGCGTGTCGTGAACACGGCAGGTTACTCTATCTGCGAGGAACTAGGCTGGAAATGTGAAATAGCGTATGTCAAAATATGTAAGTGTCTTTCTTTTTTTCATCACTTCACAAAGGGGAAAAAAAAAAAAGAAAGAGGAAGACAAAGGAATCCAAACTTTTTAATTTGGTGCCAAGTTATTCTTCTCTTTTTGCAGCGTTAACCTTGAGAAGTGTGGGCAGAGGAGGCAGCCGTGAATCGCCCTGTTATTTTTAGCGAAGGGAGAGGGTTAAGAGTTGTGGTGTCAGGCAGCAACACGGCGCTGGGGACGCGCTGGGGCCTCGCAGCACTTGAGTTTGCACCGAAAGCATCCAAGTGGAGAAAACATCTTGTCCTTGATAGCTCCACCGCTCGGTGGATGCGCTAGTAAATCAGAACGAACGTTTCTTTGCTTGAGAACATCGCTATCGGAAACAATAGACAGGCAAAATGATGGATGTTGTGGATATTCCCTCAGAATCTGAAAAAAAGAAACCTTCCGAGACCTAAAATGCCTCTTTGAAATACATATATGTTACTCTAGCTTCCTCACAACACTTTTCATCTTTGGAAATGTTCTGTAAATTTATTGTCTATGAAACAAAAGTACTAAAGTGGAGTCTCTGAGGGCAGAGGGGAGAAGCTCTAGCAAGGGTGATTTTGGACATCATTCCGGAGAAGAGGTTTCATTAAGAGGTCTTCACTATATTAATGGTGAAATTCTTGTGGCGCGTCTGCCGTTACGTAGATCCCACTGCCAGGATCAGCCCCTCTAAAGAGGGCAAAGCCGGGCTTGCTCTCATTGCACCATTTTATCTATATATGGCTCAGATGTTCCTGGTGAGGAGCTGTCTAATCCAATATTAACATGTCTTCTAATCTCTATTAAAATGCAAGCAACATTGGAAAGAACTTTTGGAAGTTGCTTGCTCGGAAAGGGCTTTGGTCATGCACCATAATATGGATGCAAGCAGTTCAAGGGACTGGTCACTCACTGCAAACCTTTTATTTTTGAGTGGACACAGAGTTTAAATCTCTTAATTTTCAATATTATTCTAAGTGTTGCTTTGTTATATGGAGAAAATATTTAAAGTGCTTTCAGAGGCAAAAGCTATTCCTAAAATTATGTTAAGCTTTCATTTGCATCTATTGTATTTGACCAGGTAACGCGGTAAAGTGTTTGGCCTTTGGCTACAAAGAAGAGAATTTGGGCAGTGGGGAGGAAAATGCTCCCTCCCTTTGGTTTTATTACTGACAGAGTGGTAAAAAGCAAATACCTCTTCTAGTGTGTCCTCTGTATAACTCTCCCTCCTGAAAATACTGGAAGCCTAGCTTGGTTTTGTTGTGTATGAAATCCAACTCAACAAAGACTGATTTACCACAAAAAAAAAATGTGTTACAGAAAAATCTTTCAAAAGCAGGTTAAGATTTGGAGGGTTGGACTTGACAAAGTAGGGGATGCTTGCGTTATAGCATTGTATCCCTTTGATTAAAAGCCTATTATTACATTATGCGTTATGATAGTATTTTATCCTTCGGATTAAAAGCCTAATGTGTTTTTGTTGTGGTTCAGCAGGACTTGAGCTAGCCAGGGAGCAGCAGTGGGATGCAGTCCCTGTACCAGCCTGCCTGGCGGAGGGAAGGTTTCGCCAGTGATGACACAACAGAGAAGTGGTGAAACAGGGGAAACCTTTTTCCTTTCTAAGTCTATAGGCAACCCTGTCATTCCTGTACGTGCTGCGTGTCCCCTGCCAGCAGTTTGTCCCAGACTTTGGGCCAAATCTTCGGCCGTCTCCCGGCGAGCACCTCACGCTCAAGCTGCTGATGCCGTTTTGCTACATCATTCCTGGTTCCTCTCTGCAGTGCTTTGGTGGATGAACTCCGCACATCTTCCTCCTCCTTTCCCAGGTCGGAGATCCGGTGTCCTAATCCGTAAAACTGGGACTTACCAGCTACATCCACCCCTCTGCCAAAGGCGGTCCAGTCCTCTCTTATTCTGTTACTTGAGGTTATTGTAAGGAGCTTATGGAATGCCACCTGAATTCTTACTTGACTGATTTCTACACTTCTGTTGTTTGAAGCAAAACAGCCCCCAAAACCCCAAAAGCAACTTCAAGCAACTGTAATCAGTCTGTATCTCCCTCCTTCGGTGCTTCACAGTTTCTAGAGAAAATTGCTCTGCAATCAGATAGATCTACCTGCTTGAAACAAGGGCCAGAGTTTCTAGGATCACAGGAGGGGAGCAACAAATCTGAATCCCAGGGTAATCAAGCCATCAGCTGTCTTTGTTTTATTAACAGCAGCTGAGCTGTGAGGCATAATTAGGGTAATGGTTTCTGGCTCCAGCTGTGTCTCGCTCCAGAACAAAGAGGGCTCGGCAGAGATTTTATAATACTGTGTGCTTCTGCCCCTTCTGCTTGGGGAGAATTAACAAAGATTGCTCAGTGCGCTGGAGCCTGTGATTCAGGTACAAGTGGGCATTGCTGCTTTTCGAAGCAGAGCGCGTCCAAAGCGTATGAGAAGTCGGGAAGTGGGCAGAAGTGTGCGCAGTGAGTAACGCAGGCACCTCTGCGGACCTGAGTGGGCACTTAAATTGTGTCCTGTACGGTTGCCATGCCCTTCTCTTCCAAGTTTTTGATCCCCTCTGTGAGCAGTTCTTCTGGAATAGGGATTTGCAAAATGTGCTGTCTGGGGGATGAAAGGACACAGAGAAGTGGAGATTATCTGGTGTCCCACGTGGAGAACTGACATGGGGATGTCTGCTTCTGTTGAGACCCACTGGGCTTGGAGGGGGATAAAAGTTGAAGCCTGACTGAACTGTGTTCTAGCTAACAAGGAGCAGCTGGGTCACAGGAGAAAGAGGGGGAAAACGAGGTGAAAATCAGCCTGGCCTCACTAGGGAGGCACATGGAGAATATAAGTATTGAGAGAGGAAAGCGCAAGCTCCTGCGTGTGGGACTATGGTCAGCAAAGTCCACAGGGTTGCTGGGGTGGTTGGTTAATCTGGGGAGAAGAGGCGCTTTGTTCATTTTCTAAATTGCTCTAGCTCTGGATGCTACAAAAATAAAAATAATAATAAAAAAAGGGAGCCAACTGATATCAACTCTTATAACTGCATCAAGATATCTAACAGTCATTTTACGGCACTCTGTCCTGGAATCGTTGACTATATAAGGATCAGTTTAATTCTCTAAAACTAAAGAAATTCAGGCCTAAACTACAATAGGTAGACCTGACAGCCTCAAGAATCCCGAAGAGCAAGATAAGTGCAAATAAATGCATTTGAGGCTTGAATTTGCTGCTGTTACCGGTAGCTGTGTTATGATCAGTAATCTCTGGTGTCCCATGCTGTTCAGTGCTCCCCTTTTCAAACAAGACTCAAACCTTCACCTTTGAATGTTGTGTGTGTGTGGTTTGCATCTATTTATTTTATTTTAAGTCAGTAATCCCTGTCTTTGGTTCTCATTCGGTCAGAGTGGGTGCTCTTCTCTCAGGTTTTTCTCTGCTGGTCCCACTTTTGCCAAGATTAGCAGCATCACAGTCGCGTGGACAGATCTGAATCCAGCTAGAGTTGTTGTGTCTAAATCTGATGACAGATTATGGCAGGATTACTGCCAACTTTGCTAAACATTTATTTTGATCACTGATTGCAGGCTTTTTGTCATATTTCCACTTTGTTGAGTTGATTGTAATACTAATCTATTTGTTTTTCTCTGGAAATTAAGGATAGAAAAAACACAGAATTTATAATGCTTGTCTTGGCCTAGTTTTTGAAGCATTTTAATAGGGGAATCTTTTTTTCTATATATATTATTAATAGATGCAACTACAAGTATATACAATACCAGTTCTTGAAAACCTAAATTTATTAATTCAGCTGTGTCTGTTAAACTGTAAGTTCGTCCACTCATTAAAAATGACAACAGGAGATCAGCAGTAACTGTGCTAACTTGTCATTAACAAAGTCATCCTGGTTATAACACAAGTGACACACGGTTTTTTCTTCAAGAAGCGCAGACACATTGATGTAGGTAAAGAAAACGTCAGTTTGGTATGTCAGTTGATGAAAAGATCTCTTTTCCTGCTATTTGCTTATGTGTTCTGATTCTTCTTTCATTCCAGGTGATCAGTTTCTTCAGCTCCCGATTAGAGCAAGCTGGAGCCGAGCTGTCAGTGGAGCGAGTTCTGGAAATCATCAAACAAGGAGCCGTTGCTTTGCCCAAAGACAGGCTGAGAGTAAGTGTGGGGAGCCGAGCCTAGGGTTCCCGAACGGGTTACATCTCTGTGCTTTACGTGTATGTTGTCTCATATGTTGTCTGTACGGTGATAAGGGGTTGAGCACTGCAGATTGTGGGTATATTTTAATTTAAATTCCTCGTTTGTGCTAAACATTTGGGTGAGTTTTCTTGCTATTAAAGTGGACTGTGTGGAGGAAATAAAATTAGCTGAGGCTAAGGCTCTTTTTGCTCATACCTCTAAGGTGAAGTCTCATCTTTCCTTACATTGTTCATTCAGTTATGCTGTAATCAGACTTACATCATCTTTTTTTTTTTTTTTTTAAGTTATCGTATTCTTCCTTCTGTAATGTTCCAGACCTCCATCTAGGTCTGTACAAAGTGCTACAAAGATAAATTTCTGTGGCTTTAGTCTGGGGTTAAGAATAAACCGACTTAGTGAAAATTAATCCAGGACCTGTAAGTGCAGCCAGCATGCCCATGAGCTTTCTAGATAATCCTGAGCAGAGCCCTCTGTTCTCTTTTGAGAATCTCCCAAATCTCATGAGGGATTTACCAACCTGACAGGTTTTATGAAGCTAAAATCCATTAATGGCTATGTGATGTTTCAGTACTCAAGTCTGTGTAAGTACCTAAGTAAATACATGGGAGTTGCATGTATTTTTTTAAATATACCCCCCTTTCCCCTCTTCCACTATGCCAAGTGTATTTTAAATACCATCTGCTTCCTGCAGAATCCTTTTTGTGCATATTCCTCACTGAAAGAGAGCTTCTTCTCAAGACCCTTTTCTTTTACTGTAACTTTGGGGAATTACCATCTGATAAGGCGTACTGGGTGTCCATGGCCATTGGCGACAGCTGGTAATTTATTTATACCGTGGCAATTTTAAAACACTCAGTGGGAGCTGTCTAGCCGGCTGCATGTACTAACGTCTCCTACTGTTCCCTCCGTCCTCCCTGTTGGAGCTAGTACATGTAGCAAGTCAATCAGACTTAAGTACTTGGGAACAGATTGGTCTAGAGCCTGGGTTTTGAACAGCGGTACAAAAATAGCCCCAATAATAGCAGAGGAGTTGCTGGATCCAAATCCCCCGCTCAGCCCTTCAGCTTGTGCTCGTGCTACGTGACGCTGTTGGGAATAGTCAGTAGGAGTGTGTACAAAACCAGGGTACGGCGAAACACAATATATCTCGCATTTTCTTCTCAGGAGCTGCTTTTGTGAAATTCATCTAAAGAGACTGCAGTATTTCCTTCTTGACAAAGAGCCATCAGTAAAAAAAGAAATGTTACTTACAAAAAAAAAGAAAGTTTATCTGGTACTTAAGTGCACCAGGCTGACTTACCTGTTGGGCCACAATTTAAAGAAATGTTTTTTTGAGCCTGAAATCCCATCAGCTTTACTTTTTGTGCATTAATGATATACGGTGTCTGAAACTACATGTTTGTCTTGCAGCTTAAGTCAGCAGATGAAAACATTTGGAGAAGTGTTAAGCTCCCTAAGTCCTTGTCAAGCAGCAGAGTACTTTCCATTTTAAGGATGCTGAAGGTGTGACTTGTAGCACTTACCTGGTCTCCAAAATGCATGATTTTCAGGGCAGGGTTATCAAGTGAATGCTTTGCTTTGTGGCAGATAATTCCTTTATATTGCCCACTTTCACCTACTGGATTTTCTCGTTTATTTCAAAGCCTTCTTGCTGAGTGGCAGTTGGTCAGAGCAGGTTACTCTTCCGAGTGGTGGAAAGCTGGAAACACTGACCCCAATATCCGTAATGTCAGGCTTGAGCTTGTGAGTGCTCACAGCTCCCTTTTTTTTGCAAAACTGGTAGCAATGAGTAGCACAAGCGATGCCCTCCAGTAGAAAGTTCACTGCAAATCTACTGGCTGGCTGTCCTTGCACTTATCTCCACAAGGTCTCGCGGTTTTCATCATTTCTCAGGTCTTACTGCTTCAGTCCCTGAGATTTTCAGCAAAAGCTCTTCTAAAGTTTGAAAAAAAATCATCTTAAGATCAGACTGAAGATACGGTTACACAGTATATTGGCAGGAGCAGGCAATCTCAGCAGCTAAATGAAGGAGAATGCTTTAATGCACATATCTTTAATGACCCCTTCTTGGGCAGGTCCAGCCCTACTCACGTTTCATTTGCCTGTACCATGAGCTCGGTGGATGTTTGCATCGCTAAGCTCACCGTTTGGAGCTGGAAGCCAACTCAATGCATAGAGCAGCCCCTGTAGCCTACTGGAAGGATAATATTTTATTGCACATTAGCTTGGACAAGCCAATTTGGACAAGTGACTTTTGGATAGCTGTGGGGACCAGCTTGTAAAATGTGTAGAGGAATTAAGGGGTCTTCTGTTACATCAGGGTTGACATGACCTATGTGTAAATACAGCATGAGAAGCTGGAATTTTAATTCTGAGGATATACAGATTGACTTTTCAGTTAATGGTTACTTCCTTTGCAAGGCATCCTTGACTTTTGCATACGGTGGTGCTCAAAAACATGATAGACCACCCAGAGAACCTGCTCCCACCTCCTCGAAGTTACTCACGCACCTTGAGGAAGGAGGTCGGGGCATAAAGAGGTTAGGATTTGGGGGGAAAAAGTGAGGATTGAAGCAATGCTCTAACTCGCCTGCCACCCTGCAGCCCTGACCTTGGTGGTTTTCCCTGCGTGGGGGGATGTAACGCGCATACGGCTCGGCACGGGAAAGGTTTTCACGTCGCTGCGAGAGGCATCGCACCGCTCCGGATCCCGAGCCTGCCGCTCAGACCGGAGTTCAGACGCGAGTCGATGTCGACTAAAAATAGCAGCACTTAGAGCCGCAGTCCTGATCCGCATAATGCAGCTTATTGGGTCCGCAGCGCTCCCCGGCGCTGCCTTGGGCCGTGGGAAGCGCCGCACCGCGCCGCGCCGCTCCGAGCGAGCTTGGGCGGGAGCTGCAGCTCTCCGGAAATTATCATACCTGCGAGGAAAGGGATCCTGCGCCCGCTGAGCTAATCCCTGTTGGGAAACGGAAGCCCCAGCTCGTATTTTCCCCTTGGAGTCCCGAAGCAACCCGATTGCCCTTCGAGATGAGCCGTGTAATTAACGTTATTCTAACCATATGCTTTTAGCCGTGCGCTGCGCAAGGCAGGGAGAGTCCAGGCTGAGCAATTAGGCTTTTAGACGACCTGGGCATAAGCAGCCCGATAAAGGGCAGGTGCCAAAATCGCGAGCTGCTGATTGCTGCTGCAGTCTGGGGGAGGAGATAAATGCAGTTAATGTGCCTGGGACGGAGGCAGAAGCCGCAGTTTGGAGATAGAGCTGTCTTCTTCGCAGACGAGCAGCCCGCAACCCCGGCTCCCTGCTTTATTGCAGAAGCTTATTAAAGGCAATTTAGAGATCACAGTGATAGGTGAAAATTGGCCTCTTTCTTTCCTTATTTTTATTTATTTATTTTTTTTTTAAGAAGTTCACAGGCTGGCTGTCTTCCCCTCGGAGAACTCTCTGTGCTGTCAGGATTAGGAGCGTGAGAGAAGCAGGGCTGCGCCTGGAGCCCGAGCTATCTGGCATTGCCACGGGGAGATAGCCGGCAGATAACTGCTCTGCGATAAGTGGGAAAACTTGTTTTGAATGCCGGCTGTTGACCGGGAGCTGACGTCCGGGCTCGGAGGCCGATCACACTCGAGAGGCCACGTTTAATGTTTCAGAAGAAAACTTTCCATACGCTCAGCCACTTAACGCGAGTGTATTTCATTTCTGTGAACGTACTCTTGAGTAGCATTTATTCTTTTCCTATTTTTTTCCTTTCCTCTATGTGTCAATTAGTATTTTGTCATCCATGTGCATTTTGTTCATACGTTCTTGTTGCATTAGGCAGACATGCCATTACACTCTCAGCTTGCACCTCTTCACTACGGTACCAAATTTAATATTTATCCAAGTGCATTCTAGTTTCATGAGCATTAAAAATTCACAGAATGTATAAAAGGAGCAAAAGTAAAAGCCTTGGGTCTCTTGACACCAAAAAAAAAACAAAAGGCTTTCCTTTAGGTGTTAAAAGCACTTCTCAGTGGTTTACCTTTTATTAATGATGTCCTTCCAACTTCTTCAACTTCCACGCATTTCATAGGGAAGTCACCCCTGATTATCAAGGCACCAGTGAGCAGGTCCAGGTCAGTGGTGGTTATAAACTCTAAAGTATTTCATGCCTTGAAACGGAGGTTCCTGAGAGACCATCCTTCTGTTGCTGATGTCCTTGGTGCTGCGTGGTTGTTTGGCCAGAGCAAGATGCTGGTAGGCTTCAGGGTGCAGAGCTGCAATCTGCAGTAATCTAAACGAAACTCTACGACAGATCTGCAGTTCTTCAGCTGCCTGTAGCTCTTCTTTGCACTTGTTTAACTGCTGGGGCCTGAGGCCGAGAGAGGAGCACGTAACTGCGTGTCCGCAGGGAAGGAGCTGCGGAGAGGAGCAGCTCCGCCGCAGAGCTCCGGGGCACGGTGCTTAGCAAGAGAGGCAGAAAGCTTCCTCAAAGTAAATTTTTCATCAGGATTCTTCCTGATATTTATGCGTTTCTGACTGAAGGGTCAAGGAGCTCGTCGCAGTGGAAGCTGATTGTGCCTAATCCATCCTCGGGGCTGCCAGGAGGCAGCATCTGCGGTGCCGGCTTCCTTCCCCGACCCTCGGCGCCTGTTAACCCCTCACCTGAAGAGCACCAGATTAATAGGAGAAGCGTAGGAAACGTTTTAAACAAAGTGCTTTTGGGGGCCTCTCCACAGCCCCGAACGTTGGCTAAGAATAATATTTACAGATTGTGTATTTCCTCCTGGCAACTTGCATCCTGAATTGGGATGTCCAACTTGCCTGCTTCCGTGGAGCTACCCGGCAAGGGATGAGTAATAACTCGCGTTGCACTTGAAGGCATTGCTTTTAGAGGTCAGCTCCTCCGAGACCTCGGGTAGAGACGAATGTATTCCCCATCCCTTGAGAAACGTGATTGCAGGTAATCCATATTCCAGAAAAAAAAAAAAAAAGAATCTAGGAAGCTTTGATGGGCCTCCTGCTCAGTGAGGAACCTCTCGGCGCGGAGCTGTGCGCGGGCAGCCAGCGCCGCCTGCACTCTGATGACACCAGTTAATCTTTAACGGGGATTATAAACTTGTCTGGCTGAACTAGGGCAAAGCTTCATGCAGGTGCTCTCGCTTCAGCGCAAGCCCAGCTGCTTGGGTTGCTGACAGTGAGTTTAAACTAAACCAAATGACACCCTTCTACAAGCGGTATGTCCAAGCAGACAGTTATATTGTTTTTAACCCATGTAGTTTAGTGGCGCAAACTTGAGCGTAGGCAAGATCTGGCTTAAGTCTGTGAATAATATTGCTGGAAAAATGTGACTATTAACGTGCTTTAAATACCCAAATGCTTCCTCGTATCAGCATACTTGATTTGTGTTGTATTTTGGAAGTTTCTATAAGGAAGATAACGTAGCAGGCACTCTTAATTCTGTAATTCCAGAAATAAAAATTCTGAGGACCAAAACACAGATCACCTCAGGTATAGTTTAGAGAAAAATGCCACAGACAGTCATTTTTAAATGCAGATACGATAATGCACAGAAATTCTTCCTTCGTAGGACTTGAGTAGCTTGTAAGAACACACTAACTAAACAGAGCATAGTAAGAAAGTTGTGCAATAAGATCCACGTATGCTTATTAGCAACGTCGCAACCCTTAAACTTATTTAAACTTTTGTTTATGTGCTTGATTACTTCTCTTTTTTTAGCAGTGAAAAAACCAAATGCCAAACTAAATTAGCTTTAGCATATGTGCATGCAGAGTCTCTGAAATTTGTTGACTCCTTTTGTGAAATTTCCATGGGTTAAAATGTGTTTCAGCAGCCTTTAGAGAAACTCATCTGTAGCTACGTATAATGCAAGTGCTGCTGATGAGCTGGATAAAATGCAAATGCTGCTAATGAGCCGGATTAAATCCTAACAGAGCTCCATTTTCAGAAGTGTCCCTAATAAAAGGTGGAAGAAATCAAACAACTTGGAAGATTTAGGAAAAGCAAATTTATTCTGTAGCCCTTAGAAACATAATTTAACTTGAAATTTGCAGTTAATGAAGAGCTCTGAGGCTTCACATTGCTGAACGCAAGGCTTTTAAAGTGTTGGCATGGGGTGGTGAGTCACTTATACAGCATATTTCTTTATTTATTAAGGATGTGTTTTGAATTTCTTAACAGAAAAGCAACCAAAACTCTTGATACAGTGACCATTCCACTGTCATAAAGGTTTGCATGGATTTTGAGAATTGTGCCTGCCAAGATTTGGGGTCTTTGTCAGTGTGGCCAAGTCCTTTTGCCCGTAAGGTCATGGATGAGTTGAACATACTGTGTGTTTGCCTGTGGCCAGGTCTGGCAGCCTTGGAGCGAGCTAAGCTCATGTTGTAACCAGTACCGTATTTCTGTGTTACTCTCAAGGTGATTTGAAAAGGAAAATGTGCCTCCCTCCTCTCCCCAGGTGCCTTCTCCCTATGAAATTTCTACAGGGCTACATTTTTTTATTATTTTTTTTACAGCATGATTGAGAAGAGGGTCCTCCTTCAAATGCTCCTGAGAACCCAGACAACTTAGGTTTCCTTTGACATAGCAGCTGTCAGTCAGTTCTGAAATTAAACAGTATTTTAGCTTTAATTTATTGCAGTGGTTATAAATTCTTCCATGGGAGTGGAAAAAAATAAACAGCAACTTCTGGCATTGTTGACAAGGGCCAGAAAGAAACAGCTATTTTCTTTTACTTGTCTTCCTGACACCCAGTTTGAAATACACTAAGACTTTTCTGACACCTCCCTATCGAGGAGTAATATAAACATCAGTGCAGGATCAGCGTAGGAAAATATGCATTAGCAAGCTCTTGAATAGTTCTTTAAACTATTTCTCATGTAGTATCAGTTTCTTACTGTAAATGAGCCAAAATCCCTTCCAGAAGAAAATAATAACCATGCTTTTAACTTGGAGAGAGCACTCTATAAAATTTTCCTTTGTAGACGGAGAGTGAATGGAGCGCTTCAGCCTTGTTTTCTTCCTCGTCCTTGAAATGTTCGTTGCTATATCCTAGCATTTTAGAGATCCATGGGAAAAAATCCCCATCTCGATGGAATTTTTTTGCCGTTGGCTTCAACAGGCTGAAGATTTCAAGCCGTATCTTCACGCTTCGGGGACGTTACCAGGCCAGGAGCCCCAGCAGCTGCCTAGGATGTCGCATATCTCATGCTGGGGAATGTGTGGCTCATACTGATGGGGATTAATTAGGGGTGGAGACAGTCTGTGCGCTGCTCTTCTCTACCCCCTTCCTTCAGCTTCCTCTTTTGCGTCTGTTTTGTGGAAGTGACATTGATTTAGCAGAAGCCCGTAAAGTCAAGAAGATGGATATTGTGCGTCGTCTTCGTCGCTTTAGAGGGCAACACGGGACTGGCTTTCGCAGTGTGTCTTTGGAGGTGCAAGGAGACCAGTCTAATCCCTTAAATCTGCAGTTTGGTGGGCTGCCAGTCTAAGCTGTCCGTGCCTTTGAGGACAGTCGTGCCCTTAGTGGTCGTCTGGCTGGCTGAGGTTCCTCGCTGACCACGTTCATCTGGTCTGCTCTGACTTTGTGCCTCCTTGCAGCTGAAATGCTGTTGTTTGGTACCAAACTCCAAAGACACCGTGGCCCATTTTACCCAGTTATTCACATGCGGCGCCAAGGCACGGCCATCTCATTTGAAACTCGGTGCTCTGTGAGCTTATAAGCGTCAGAGAACTTGGTTTCACGTCAGGACACTCGGCAGAGTGGAACTGCAGCGACTTGAGAGCAGAAGAGTTGCAGTTAGGCACCTTGCAACTGCTGCACTGTTGGTCTCAAGGAGCAACAAGTGCATCTTGATTATCCACTTCCGTTCAGCTCATGTAGCTTCTCATCTTAGTAAAACTGCTCTGCTCCATGTCCAGGTGAAGTGTTCTCATTTCTCCTCTCCTTGTATAACTTGGGGGTCTAAAGCGGTCATTAAATAACATGAGCAAATGGATGGAGCTCTGGTGTGGTCCTCCAAGACCACGTAGTGTGTTTGCAAACCCAGGTTAAGTTGTTAACATAAAGACATTTTTGAACATGTTTTTGAATGTTCCTAGCTTTTATTTGTCACAGGGTAAGTCCTGAGCATAATGCCTGTGAAATCCCAGCAAAGCTGAGATCGTACCATGGTGTGGGGCAGGAGAGAGACTCTTTCCCTAAGAGTGAAAAAAAGCTTATCACAGGATGGTTGAGGTTGGCAGGACCCTCTAGGGATCCCCCTGCTCCAGCAGGGACACCCAGAGCAGGGGCACAGGCTCCATCCAGGGGGTTGGAGGTCTCCAGAGCAGGAGCC
>JAUBNY010001030.1:799533-829003 GCA_032275445.1 Crypturellus soui
ACTGCTCCCAGTTTGGTGTCATCTCCAACCTCCTGAGGGTGCACTCTGTGTCCTCCTCCAAGTCATGGATGAACAAGCTGAAGAGCACTGGCCCCAGTGACCCCTGCGGGACACACTGGCCACAGACCCCCAAGCAAATTGCCCAGGCCCCATTTATCAGCATCCTCTGAGCGCTGCCGTCCAGCCCAGTTCTCAATCCACCAATCTCTATCCATCAATCTCTATCCCGAGCTTGCCAGCAAAACTGAAGATGCAGTAAGAATGATCCCAGCCACTCTGGTGCAGGACAAGCAGAATATTTCCCCAACTTCCCCAACCTCTTTCTTTTTTTTTTTTTTTTTCAATTTTCTTTTTGGTGCAGTTCTGCTTCCCAGTGAGCCCTCAAACCAGCAGTGCCTTCTCCCTGGCTCAAGGACATCAGGGCATGTGGGGTAGCTAATCGAGTGCCCTTGCTATTACCAGCCTGCAAGCCACTTGAAAAGTTACCCAGGATTTTTGTAATGAAGGACCTGAAGTTACTATTTGAGCTATTTTCCCCTTTTATCTTCCCTTCAGGGGTCATCAGGCAGCATTATTTATTTATTTATTTTTACCAGCTCAAGCTTTAGCCTTTTAAAAGTTTGTGTGGTTGCGTGTCGAAGCTGCTTGAGTTTCCTGCAAAAATGTTGGAATTGTGACTCCGTTTGTAGTGACATAAAAGGGAGCCAACAAACAGATTAACTCAGCGTTAGAAGATGGCGTTTAAGTGCCATAAGGAAGGCACAGCTGAGCTTGCATGCAGGCACATTTGCCACTTTGCAATTAGAGCTGATATTGCCTGTTAGCACGGTGTAAAATTAGTGAGGGTATTTTTTAAGATAGCTTTTTGGACAAATCTCTCTTAGTTTAAAAGTGGGAATTGTCGAATTGCGGTGTTTGACTTTGCAAGACTTCCTCATGAAGTTCTATCCCTGCTTGTCTGCCTCTTGCCAAAATGTATCTGTACGCAGGTGATTTATTCTTGTATTTTCCCTGTTAAAATGGCATGGAAGGGGGATTTCAAACGCCTCAGTACAAAGCCCCTCCTAGCACTTGGCTTCAAACTGCGCTAAAACACGGCAAAGCTGCGGCGTTCCCGCTCAGGGCAGCAGGACGCGGCCTCGCGGGAGCCCGGCAGCCCCGGCGCTCCCAGTGCCGCGCGGCGCGGCGCCGATAAGGCCGAGACATCCTGGCTCCTCGCAGGAGCCCCCGCGGCCGCTTATCGGGATACCCTGGCCCTGCCCGAGCCCGCTGGCCACCGGGGCCGCGCGCCTCCCTGCACGGACCCTCCAACGGTTCCTACGTACCCCTGCGTTACCCGCATTTAATCGCTTCTTGACCGAAGTTGGCCAGAAGAGGGAAAATTAAGATTTGTTTTGCAGGGAGGTGTTCAGGTTTGAGTTGAGCTGACAACAAAAAGTAGAAATAGGATGCAATTTTTTTTCCGAGTATATTGCTGGGTTTGCATGGATTTAACAACCCCTTTATCCTAGGACAGACTTGCGGGGAGCAAAACAGTCATCACTTTTTTTTTTTATTTGTAGTAAAATTTCAGTCAGAAATAAAGAGTCATTGATATTTTATATATATAATATGCATATATATGTTATACATATATATTTATATACACTTAGAGTGATTTTTGCACTTTGAAAAAAGCATCGCTATAAAAATGTTGAAATCTGCCTTAGCTCACTTAGCTCTGTTACAGCGTTAGATCCTTCCTCCCTGAACAAGACTGTGCTGGAACCAGCCAGTATCAACAAACTGATAATTTATGGCTGTGCTCCAGTGTGAGATCCTTGGTGTCTATAAATGATAAGCTACTGATGGTCAAGGCCCAGGAGGTGCCAGCCATAGGCACCAGCGTTCAAATTCACGTCTGTTTTTACATTGTGGACAAAAACAGTGAACGTGTCATGGTCCCCAAAAGATTGTTGATATCCTCAGGAGAAGCTCTACACAGTTTCCCCATGTTTTTCCCTTTGGGCCTTGTGCAGTATCTTCGTTTTCCTCAAGGTAAGCGACTGGCTGATAATGGACTAATGTGGAGAAACATCTGATAATAATTTAATTGTATAACTGCAGACCCAGTGGATGCAAGCCTCACATGTAGGGCTAAGGCCTTCATCGACCTCAGCGTTATGCTGGGGATTTTTCTGAAAATCCAAAGCATGATGTGTTTTGGCCGCCCCTTTTACATTCTACTAGCAGTTTGCTCCAAGCTCTCTAGAGAATCCGCGTGCAGGGAATCTACTTGCTGCTCGCACAGAGGAATTTGCACATCCTTATGGAATCCGGAGCGGCGTCTCTCGTCCAGCGATGAGGGAACGGAGCCGAACGGGGTATTGCACAAGCAGCCGAGCGACTTCAGCGAGCGTGATCCTGCAGCTCAGGAATGAGCGGCCCCGGCCAAGAGGAAGCCGAAGGGTGGGCAGGCGCGGGACACTCCTAATCCCAAGCTACTCCTTGACGGGGAGGCGAGCGTGGACACGGAGGTTCAGGATCTCTCCCTCCACCACCCTTAGGAAAATCTTCCAGTTCCCTTCTGGAAGCTGCAGTTTGGGTTCAGTCGCTTCGTTACAGTAATTGCCCTTTTCACAAAACAGGATAATTACTCCAGAATGAGATCACCTTCTGCAGCTACCAGCATTGCTTGGGAAGAGATATTTGATAATATAGCCAGGCAGGTCAACTCTGCGCAGAAGCCTGCGTAGGATTTTGGTTACCCAAAAGCAGTTTTATGGGGGAAAAAAAAAAATCAAAAGTTCAGGTGACAAAGTGCTGTCTCCTCAGCAGGGAGAAATGCATGTTCTTAGGCTAATTCTTCACACCACGAGAAACGTAAAAAGCAAAATAAACCACTCTTGCAGGAATGAAGCGAGCAGCATGAGAGCTTTCCCTGCCGCAGGCGGCGTGACCCATGCATTTTTTGGGAATGGTCTGGGCTCCGCAGCCGCCTGGCTTGGCCCCGCTGGCTGCAGTGCAGGACCGAACCCCCGGCTGCAGCCCTGGAACCGGCCGGGCTGATCAACGCTCCAGCCTTGCCTGTGGCAGCCTGTGGATTATAATTAACTGCTTCCCATTAAGGCACCAGATGAGAATTCATGCAGTTACATGCAGAGGCTTTAGAAGGTGGAATAGTGTCCTATAACAACAGTTATTAAAGGTGCTTTTTTTTTTTTTTTCCTTCTTTCTTTCTGACCCAGGATTAGTCCATCAGGAAACTATGGCTGTTGTAAACTTAAGAATTCCTTTGAACCGGAGTAGGAGCCGAGCAAAATAGGGAGAAGGTGCAGGGTCCATTAGCAAGTTTTCCGAATGTGCTGGCTGCCTAGGAAGTAAGAAAGTTATGTGTGCTTAAAATTCATAATTATGTGTAAAATAAAAAGGAGAGCAAAGCAGGAGGAACAAGCAGTGGTGTTTGTCTCATGGAGGCTGGCTGTCTCAGTTAACACTTGGAACCAGACGGCCAGTATACCAACTGTAAAATGTGCTGTATGGAAATATCCAGATTTCAAAATGAGGTTTTTATTAAAAAAAAAAAAAAAAAGAAAAGAAGTAATGCAGTTTTGTGTGCACCCTGTAGGGAGCATAAAAATATTTCTGCATCCTGACCAAAGAGGAGTCCTTTGCAAGGACTAGATGTGACTAGATGTATGGTGCTGCACGAGCAGCACAAGAAGTCCAGTCTTGGCCTTTCGTTGCAGTGTGAAATAGTCAACAAAATCGGAAGTGAATATAGCAGCTGCATCTGATTTCTCCATGGAAGTTCCTGGGATACTGCAGACCGTGCCAAGGCTCCTACTTTATGTGGCACTGGTTTGGCTGTGAAATTAAAAATATATATATATTCCTTAAGTAGATATACCATATGTATACATCATATTCCTCAAATTTAATGTGTTCAGCGGCACATAGAGAGCTATGATCATTCTATTACCCCCTGGAAATGAATGGGAATCCTCTTACGCTATGGGAATTAGCCCGGAGACTTTGAGCAGAAGAGTTTAAACTTCACACAGACAAAACATAGCATGGAACAGTCCATCTCTGGGTATCGTCACCAGCCACATGAAACGGGGTAATTTCATGAGATGTTGGCTTAAGGAAGCTGCTACAGAAGGAAAAAGCATACAAAATTCAAGGAAAACACGGAGGAAGAGAGAAGATTTTCCTCAGATGAAGAAGACTGTGGAACTTCCCAAGCATTAAAAGCAGCTTCCCATGTACCGGAGCTCCAACGCTGCTAAACAACGTTTTCTGCATGTGCATTTCTGCAAACCCCTCCTATTCAGCAAGCCTTAATTCCACCTCGGAGGGCAATCCAGCCTTTCCCACCTTTGGAAAGAGAGTGCGGAGGAGCCTCCCCCTGCAGACTGGATGAGCAGCCCCCAAACTCCCCATCCACATGTCCGTGCTCTGAATATCGACTCCAGAGCCACCCTGCGGATGCTGAATTTTCAGGACATTTTTGGCCGCGACTCAGTCTGCTTTGCATGTGTGGCGCAGCCCTCGTCACGTAGCTGCATATGTTGTTAGCATAGTAAAAAGGCTGGTGCCAAGCGACTGCACGTGCACGACGTGTTGGTACCAACTACCTTGCAATTTCAGGCAAAGCAAAGTAAAATTATGCTAAAATGCTCTGACATTTTTTTTTCTCTCCTCTGATAAGAGCTATTTCCAGCCCGTGCATTCATTTGCTGCTGCAGCATGCAAGGTGGCTAAAAAAGAAAGTCAATTAAAAATGGATAAATTCATTTATTTAATTCTATTTTTAATAGCATTTTCTCCCTCATTTCCCTCCTTTTTTTTTTCTTCCAATATGATATGGCTGAGGTTAGATTCTTAAATTTGATCCTAGAAGCTGCAAGATTTGGAGAGTTTTTGAGCAATTGAAAACAAGGTAAGGGACAGGAACACAGTGCAGCCACATTTCAATTAGGCTGGTCCTTTTGCTCTTCCACTTTCAGGATTTAGGTGTTTCCTCTGGATTAGTCACCTAAATTAAGCTTTCATGGCATATGGTAGATTGAGGAAAATATTCCTCAGAACGTTTCTGCCTGGTTGACAGATGAACTAGGTAATGGGATATAATCCCTCACAGTTTTGTGGTTCGACACGTTTTCACTTCTAAGGCTATGCGTAAACTGCTGCAGTGAGCTCTCACGCCGCTATTCTTTTCTTTCCATGTTCATATCTGTAGGCCCTTTTAAAACTTTACTACCTGAGTTTTCCTTCATTGCAAAAGTTTTGCGTTATAACCACTCGACTAAAAGGGTGCAATTCCTTTCTCTGAAAATAATTAGCATATAGCTGTCTCCAGCGTGATGGCTGGAGCCACTGGTTGATGTTGATCGTGTTGTTTTTTGCTTCGGAAAAGGTGGATAAAGGGAACACTGGTCTGTAATTTTATCTAGCAGCCCAAACAGAGGTTGTAACCTGGATGCATGGGTTAATTCTCTTCTGCTGCCTCTTCAGCAGGTCTTTGGCAAGGCTTTAAACATAAAAGACCTTTCTTTTTTGGTTTATATAAACCCATTTCCTAGTAATTAGCACTTTTCACTGCCCAGGTGAAGCCGGGAGCTCTCATGCTGCTCTTAGCTGTGCAATGTTGCTCTCCCCCGTGTTGCATTTGCTCACCAAACTTAACATTTTCTGCTTTGGGCAGAGGCATCTAAACAGTGGACATACAGATTTAGGAAAATGAAGAGTTTTTTCCCAATGCAAGACCTTCAGAGAGCTGATTTTTATTTTTTTTAACCTTTCACACGACTGCAAAAGTGTAAATTTCCCAACTGCATTACAGAAGTGAATTATGGAAGGTGGCAGATTTTCAAATGTCCCATTCATAAAATGCTGGAAAAAGGTAATTCAGCCTCAGATCCATTTTGTTTCCAGGAGACTGGGTGTAGGTTTATTTTAGGGGGGTTGTTTATTCTGGGGTCTTTTAAACTTTGCAAGCTTAAAAATTTTAAGTGATTTTGAGGCTTCTGGAATCAGGGGGTAATGGAGCCATTCTTCAAGTGAGTTGATAAGTCCTTTTTTTTTTTTTTTTTGCTTAATTTTACAAATCTACTCCTCCTATTTGGTAACCTGGAAGCCGTTTTTGCCTAGCAGCTTATTCAAATCTACCCATGGTTGGTGGCAAATGCGTGAGTTCGCAGGAATTCGGGCTTTCATGGAAATACTTGCTGCAAGCAGGCAGGTTTGCACAGCCACATAAAGCTCCATAAAAGTTTTAGAGGGGGAAAAGCCTGGGGTTTGGCCTCCAGCTCGTTTGCATCTTCTCTTAGCCCTGGCAAAAAGGGTATCTACTATGGGAAATGCAGGTGCTCTAGAAAACCCATGCAGCTCCATCCCATCCCATAGCAGCATGAGCATCCTCTGGCAGCAGGACAGGCTCCGCTCCCTCCGTGCCCAAGGGAGGCCGAGGGTTGGAAATGCAGGTGAGGAGGATAGTGAGAACCCCAGGGATTGCACCGCTTTCCAGGTTTGAATTCCCTCAATCCAAAAGCACGTAAACGCTTGTACCTATTTATCCAAGGAGACGGTTTGTGTACATAATGGGATTGAGATGCTCCAGCATCCAGGCATATATATATATACATATATATATATATTATTTTATTCATTTTTTGCTCAGATACCATGCCAGAGTTATTCCTCTAAAAGGCCTCTCTGTATTTCCAAATAAATTGTGTTGTCTCAGACTAGTCCTGAAGTGAATGAAAGTTGCTTTATATTTCTTACTTTTTAGTAGAACTTCATCTACACATTGTTTCTTCCTGTCCAAACCTAGGATGTGTGTCAGTCTCTAGGCATTTTTTTTTTTTTTTGTGGCAAAGCAAATTCTGTTATATTTTCTGCAGTGTTGCCAGCAGCCATGTCATGGTGCTGTTGCAGTTCTTTGGAGCTGTCACCTAGGAAATGTCCCCATAGATGTGTACCCAGCTAGACCATAAACCTGCTCTGTCCAGAAAGTCATGGTTCTAACAGCAATTCCGTTGATTCGCACAAGGTTCCTTATGGATGGATGGGTTCCTTATGCTAGGAATCTTCCTGTATGCTTGGGATGGTAGTCCTGGGACACGTGGAAGGAGACCAGTGATGCTTTGTGTGCAATTCCATCTCTTCTGAAGCTTTCCTCCTTGTTTTGGGCCCGGTATCCCTGAAGGTGAGCAGGGGTCGCTCTGTTTTCTCAAACTAACCATTTTAGGGACTTTTGGGTGGATTTGCAGACGTTCAGGTGCTGCAAGTGAAGTTCGCCCTCACTTTGAGCCTCCTTGTGTAGGAAGGAGCGGGTCCTGGTGCTGTGTGCTGGGCTCTTGGAGAGTTTACAGATTAAATATGTGATTTGGAGACACAAACAGTTTTGTGACATGATTGAGATTCATGGCCATTTATTGGCAAGATCTCCTAGCTGTAGGAAGAAAGTAAGAAGCCAGCATGTATTTGTGGGCAAACCTGACCTCTAGGTGGACTTCCAAGCAGTCAATGTTTGCAAGCCTGTCCTGCAAAGAAATGTAATCTTTACTTTCTAGCCATCTGATGCTCCAGAAAGCTTTGCTGTCTGGCAGTATTGCTGCAAATATTTCACTTTCTTTAAAATATTGCGTCTACACCGATAAGCATCTCCGCACAGCTGTTGTGTTGATTTTTCTCCCAGGCTGACTGGGATTCTGCAGCAAATTGCTGAACTCGGAGCAGAGACATGCCCACTCCTCCGGCCTTTCAAGCCTGAGGGTGCACATTCACTCCTCACACCTTGCACGTTTATTTTAATGTCACCCTGGATGTGTGCAAACCTTTGCTCCTCGTGTGGAAGCAACGCATCGGTGATCCCAACTTTGTGTCTCTGCAGACAAACTTCCCCGTTCTGCTGCACGAGGAAGGTCACATCCCGTTACAGGAGTGCGGCTGATCTGTTTACTGAATTTTACTCCCTGGGAAAAAAACATCCCCTTCTGCTCCAGCTCATGCGATTGCTTAACCCGTGCAGGACGTTCAACCTGGGCATACGTTTGTGAAAGTCTTGCTGCCTTCGTGGCTTTTCTGGGTCTGCAGAATCTGCTCTCGCTCTTTACGAGTTTGCACCTATTCCTTAGGCAAGGTTTTGAGCAAAACACACAGCCCTTGCTTAGTCTAGAAGGTTTCCTGTTTGCTCCCCTTGTCTCCCCAGTGTAACCTTCCACCGCACTGTCTAGTCTTTAAGCCTAAAAAAGGCACCAAGATGGTATCGGGCAGGTGTGACATAATAACCCGTGCAGACACCTCCCCGAAGTCGTACTGACTTTTGGCCATGAGTCCAAGAGAAGGAGCATGAATGCAGGGAGAAGCAGTGCAAGATGAAATGGCTTTATCTCCCATGGAGAAATAAATAATTGCAAAAATTTGACCTGACAGTATTTTGGAACAAGTAATCACAGAGGTTTTCCAGAAATGGTGGAAAACTGGACGCTGTCAGAGTACTTAAATGCTTATATATGGTTGCATATATTTCTATAAATGTTCCCATATGTATGTGTATATATCAGGAAAAAGGCACAAGGTGCGAGGCTGAATTGTTTTCAAGGCTCTTGGTCATTAACCTGATGCAGATTAAGATTTGGGGGATGAGTTCTGAGGGTGGCACCATGGATTTTGCAGATAAATGGGGATGTTCGTTCTCGACCACAGCTAGTTACAGCTCGGTCCCTTTGGTGTGGGGCAGGCTCCAGATCTAAGCCTTGCTGTGCCGTAATTACCAACTTTGGCATAAATGCTCATTAGGACATCTATAGCAAAGAATCATTATTGTGTGTATCTAACCCCATGTTATTACTGTTTAGCTACAGTTTTATTAAACACATGTCATGCCAGCATGTCATTAGGGTACCAAACAAGGCTCACAATAAGATTTTTCAAATGCGTACGACTTGCTCCGGAGGACTTTGAAGCTTCTGATTCATGGCAGGTCAAGGAGAACTTGACTGCGATGTGCAGAAGACTCTTTTGGGAGTGCTACCTTTCTCCTCAAGCAGTTGTGTGCTTTTGAAATTACTGCTTTGTCTTGGTTTGCTGTTTCAGTAGCAAGAGTTTCATACAGAG
This sequence comes from Crypturellus soui, assembly GCA_032275445.1. Lineage (NCBI taxonomy): Eukaryota > Metazoa > Chordata > Aves > Tinamiformes > Tinamidae > Crypturellus > Crypturellus soui. The sequence goes on from JAUBNY010001030.1 coordinate 808,642, forward strand.
TCCTCGAGGAAAAGAAGGTTCTCCAGTTTTATGTTAATCTAATCCTTTGATTTCTTTCTTTTCCATGCCAACCCTCCCATTTCTTTGATCAGGTAAAATATCTAGATGACTGAAAAGCAAAGGCACAGATGACCTCAAAAATGTCTCTCAGAGCTGCTCCACCCCATTGCTTATGGGTTATCGTGGACTGGAGATCGTCCATTGAGATGACATTGCAGCTCTAATGTTTAATTTGTGATGGCAGCGGTTCTGTTTTTCTCAATGTGCAGCCAAAGCAGTGGAGCTTTAATGCCACCGGGCTGCCTGGAGCCGGGCCAGGTGCTGCTGGCTGGTCCTGATGCTATCTCCCTAATCGTTAACTGAAAAAAAAAAAAAAGAAGAAGAAGAAAAAAAGCGGTGTTGTTGAACTCTTGTGGTGGCGGAGTTATTGCAGCTCGGCTCTGCATCTGTTCATCGGACTTCCTGTGGTTTTTCATCGAATCATGTGATTGACAGCCCAGACAGTCTGCAAAGGTTTTGGCCTGTCTCGTTTTCTACCCGTGTCCCAACCGCTAAACCTGACTTCTGCTTTGTCTGGCAGCAGAGAACAAGATAGGCGGCTGCGGTAGGTTGATTCGCCGGGGCTGATAAGCGCCGTCTGTTTAAAGCCTGCCGTTCAATCCTAGCGCTACCTTGGGCTCCGAGCACGGGTCTTGGGGAGGTTTGTTGGAAACAAGCTGGAGGTAGCTCTGCTCGGGCCACGGCTGCATCCAAATGCAAAAAAATGGCTCTGCTGGAGCCTTTTACTGCTGCTTGGACTTGCGATTTGCAGGATGCAGTGTCACCTGCACGTCCGCAGCACAGACAGGGGCTGCAGCTTGCTCCTTTGGAAGCAGCACGTGCCAAAGGGAGGTGGCACGGAGCAGTGTTTCAACCTGCCTTGACCTACCGTATGCCCCACATCTTAAAGCTTCGTGTCATTGGTGAAGCTTTTCACATGGTGTTTAATGCTTGCTCATCTAAAGTGTTTTAAAGTTAGTCCAGAAGGTCAGAACCATTTTGAGGTGGTTTGAATGTGACGATTTCAAGATTATTCCGTGTCACTCATCTTCCTCTTATCTCTCTCCTTAAAATCCTGTTATCCTTTGTGTGTTCCCAACCTGCAGCACAATCGAGGCAAGCACTGAGTGGGATTAAGTCCAAGGTGATTGCAGTGGTTGACTATCGTTAATTGGACTTTGATTGTTAAATCACTACTGTGTGATCACAACATTGATCAGTCTGAAAAGCATAATAATAAAATCAATACCTGGAAGTTATTGCCTGAGCATGCTGAAGCTATCTAGCTTATTTTGTGCAACCCTTCAGGCAGAGAGACAGTGGCACGGTAAGAGCAGAGCACCTCTTGATGTAGCCACTGGAATTTATAATAAAACCATTTTACTTACTGCTTTAAAGCTAAAGAAGACGTTTATTAAGATCCATAAGAGTCCAAAGTGGTCGCAAACTGGCGCCACGAGTGTTTGCAAAACCAGTAGTAATAAGCTATGGCTGTGAAGGTGAAAAAACGTTATTGGTGCCTAATTCCTCTGCAATTAGCATCTTTAATCACTTTTTTTTCCCTTCGGTCTCTGAAGGGCCGCTCCATGCTGCAGCACTGGCGTGCAGCCACCTTCAGGGTGAAGAATGACAGCTGTGTAAGGGCTTTTCTCTGCTAGGAAGTGTTGCAGCGGTTTAGTCGTGAGGTTTAACCATTCATTCTGCTGATGCAAGGCCGAACTGAGCACGTTTCTGTCTACGCTGACCACAAGTCAGGAAGCATTTAGGAGGGAAGTGGGGAAGATTACATTGCGGATAAGCGAGGTAGGATATCAGTTTAAAGAAAAAATAATGCATATATGTATTATATCTATATATTGTATCTATGTATAACGCATAAGGATTGGATTGGGGTGAGGCTGGACTTGCCAAAGGAATCCCAGTACCCTGAGAGGAGGGCTGGAGTGGCAGGGGGCTAAGGATGGCTTGGGAATTGGAAAGTCAAAAGGGAAAGGAATCAGTAAAGAAGAGGATCTCACAAGGCAGAAAAGTCCTAGCAGGAACCTCAGGATGAGACGATGAGGAGAGCTGAAGTGGCAAAATATTTGTGGGAATCTTCAAGGTGCTTGGATCACCTGAGAAGAAAACCAGTAAGGGCGATGGGGTTGGGGATGTGGTGTGTAAAAGAGAGGCTGCGTAATGAAAAGTGAAACAGGAGGGGAAGAATTTTGCATGTAGGGGTGAAGAAAAAGAAAATGTGGGTGAGTGCAAAATAGAAGATGTGATGAAGAGAGACCGTGAAAATACAGGGATGGAGCTGGGGAAGGGAGTAGATTAGGAGAGGGGAAATTGGAACTGAAGGTGAGTTTGGTGGGGAACTAAGACTGAGGAAGCAAATGGTGTGGAAGGTTGGACAGGAGGGTCAGAACAGACAGGAGGAGAGAGGTCGTGGAGGAGAGCGGCTTGGGGACACGCGAGAGTCGTGGGAGGGCTCTGTGCCGCAGGCCCCGTGTGCCACACCGAGGAAGTGAAACTCAGCGACGCACCCGTGAATGCAAATAGGATGGGCGTGCGAAAGTCCAAGGAGGTGCCCGGAAAGCCAAGTGGCCCCGAAACGCCCCTTGGAAGGGTCTTGTACCCCAGCCCAGGGAAACGGAGCGCGGCGAACGCGGGGAAGGTGGTCGGGTTTCCCTCCGTTATTCATGGGCAGAGAGGCTCCTCGGCCAGCGCCGCGCTTGTTCTGATCGTGTCACACCGTCAAGTTTATTCTTAGTCTTAGCCACAGCCTTATAAATAATAAAACGGGCCATGTTTTATCTTACCCCAGTGATCATTGTAATGCGGCTTTTCTCTGAGGCTCTGCCAAGCTCTTGACACAGGCAGCGTTTAGAAGCAGGCGATATGATTGAATAGCTCGATGTAAAAATAGGCTCAGCTCTGCCCCAAAACACGGACCCGGGCTGCGGAGGAGCCTGTAAGCAAAGCTGCAAATAGCATCTCCCAGAACCCACCCACGAGTCTGGCCACGCTTCCGTCCTCCCCCCTGCTTCCTGGGAAAAGAGACCTTCTGTCCTGGAAACTTCTATATTGAGAAAGTCAAGGAGAAACAGGAGGGAAAAAAAAAGGAGTTTGCCGTTACGTTGTGCTTTCTTGAAAACACATTGCAAACTGTGTGTGTTTAGGAGCTGAGTGCAATTCACAGCAGAATCCTTTTTAGAGAGGACTGAAATAAGCAGGTCTGTATGTGCACAAGCAAGACGGCTGGAGCAGGGCTGCTGTAAATAAGTTTTCCTTAAGACCTTTGTAAAGGATTCACATTTTCAGTCTGTGCTGACAGAAATTAAGGGCGAATCCAGGGATAAGAAGTGTGACCAACAGCCAAAGGGCAAGCTGCAATGTGCCAGCCTAGCATCCGTCTCAAAGGTGGAATTATAAATAATCTCTTTAGCCTTCACGGTCAAGTTTTCTTGCAAGCCTAACAGTTCAGTTCCTTGCATTATTATTTTTTTTCTCCAGCGTCCGTGTGGGCTGCATATTTGCAAACCTCCCCTCACAGGGCTCTTGTTTCTCGTTGCAGAAGTTTCCCGAGCTGAAGTTCAAGTACGTGGAAGAGGAGCAGCCGGAGGAGTTCTTCATCCCCTACGTGTGGTCCTTGGTTTACAACTCGGCCGTGGCCCTGTACTGGAACCCCCGCGACATCCAGCTCTTCACCATGGACTCGGGCTGACGCGGCGGCCGCCGCGGCCGGGCCGGCTCGGCTCCATCCAGCCGCGGAAACCCCGGCCCGGCCCCGCATCCTACCTGCTCCCTCCATCCCCAAAGCTTGCGGGGAGCCGAGCTCGCTGCTCGCGGATGGCGCGGCCACGAGGAGCTGCCCTTCCTTGCGGTCCACGTTTGTATTTATAGTCCCCTAACCCCGAGCTTGTTTGATGAAGATGAGGCCTTACACATGGGGTGTGATGTTACTACCCGCCGCAGCACCCACGGCTCCTTCAGCCTCAGGGGTGGATGAGGAGGGAGACGGCGGGAGCTGGGGTTTGGAAGTAGCCTTGGTCTTCCCCTTTCTTCCAAGCCGGGCAGCTTCTTTGGGTCAAGCTCTGCTGGCTCCTGCCCAAGGGACGCTCTTGCTTTGGGTGGCACCGTCCCCGCTGCAGCCTCCAACTTAGTGTCCCCCTTGTCGTGCCGGCGAGCTCGCAAACATCCTGTTAACCAAATTAGCTCTGCAGACACATGGAAAACACCCCGTTTGGATGCCACGAATTTGGCGGGAGGGTTTTCAGTATCAAATCTTTCTCGGTTTGGCAAATACTCTTCAGAGAGCTGGAAGCCCTCATGCCCAGAGCCCCTTGCTTTGCTCCACCTCGGGAAGTTGAGCGCATGCACGAATGTCCAAAGAAAATAGTTAGGAGATTGTAAAATAGGCCAACGTCCTGTAAAAACGTGCGTCGTGGTGGCAGTGTGTAGTGGGGATCCCCCGGCAAAGCACGTGTTGAAAGTTCCCTGTTTGCTCCTGCAGGGTTTAGGGCGGAAGTGTAAATTTCTCTGAATGTAGAAAACCCGTTGTTTTTGGAAGTGTCCTTTTCTGGCATACCCGGCTTAAGGCAAATAACCCCCAAACAGCCTCTGCAGTTGGAAGAGCAAAGCAAATGGGCTGACCTGATTTTGGGAGAACATCTCATTTTTCCAAATGGCTTTTTTTTTTTAAATTTTCTTTTATCCATGGGGAGGCTCCTGGCCGTACCCATGTGGATAGGGACCCATCCCAGTGCTGCCGAGTGCCGGCCTGTCACCAGCATGTTGCATGCCAACGCACAGGGATGGGGAAGACCGTTCCTAAATGTATGTGGTGAATCCCTATATCCATCCCTGCCCTAGCATGTCCTGCCTACAGAGCTGAAGCACAGGGTGCACTTGCTTTCAGACAGTCCTGAGCGGCTTTAAATAGAATTATTTGCACTCTTTTTTTCCCTGAAGGTTATGCTAGACTTGTACTTTTATCTGCTAATTTAAAGGTGGAAATCCATGGAAATGCTAGCTTAGAAAAAAAAAAGAAAAAAAGAAAAAAAAAAAGCTTTTCAATATTTATTTAAATATGACTGCAAAGAGGCATGCACAGCACCAGAACATTTAGGACTTGGAAATGGCACAAGCTTCGGAGATGGGGCAATAGCAAGAGTGGAGCTGCAGGTTTTTCTTAGGAAAACACACGAAACGATTGAACCATACCCGAGTTGCACATATGTTTGTTCTATCTTTAGATTTTTTTTTTCTTTATTTTTTGGCTCCAAGCAAACGTCAAAGGGGATCGACTTGTCTTGGTGACTGCAGTGATCTGTAATTTTCTCTTTTCCTCAAAGCCAAGTTGCTTGGGAGTCAACAGAGCTGCGCAGTCTCTGCAAAGATCAGTCTGAAGATGCACTTTTGCACCCCTAATGCCACCCGCCACCCCGCGCCTGCAGGAGAAGCTACCCAAAAAAGGGCTCGGATGGAGCGGAGTTTAGCCCCTGGGTGCCAAACCGGAGCGAACCCAACTTTCCTCGAAAGGGCTTTTTCTATAGGAAAGGGTTACGCGAAGCAGCCGTCTGATGGGACAGGTCAAACCATCTGCCAGAGCGCAGGAAACGCTCTGCGAATTATTTCTCACCGTCCCCTCGTTCCTGTGATGTCGATAAGCAGAAGGAACGGGTTTGCTGCGATCGCGTAATTTCCTCGTGCGTTTGATTAATAGGCAAGGCTGGTGGAGCCCGGCTGCTTGGGAACAGCCGGGCCCGGATCCGTGCGGAGGGCGGGAGGCTCCGATCGGCTCCCGCAAGCGCTCGAGCGCCCTAGAGGTCCGGCCGTGTCCTGGGGGCTGCAGCGTGGCATGTTCACAAATACTCTTGTTTTCCTTCAGATATGTAAAGTATCACATTGGGGATCCTTTTCATTACTTTGTGTGGAAGATTTATTATGCATAATTAAAAAAAAAAAGGCATTTTAAACAAGTAAACACAGTCTGCAGTGGTGTTTGTTTGACGTAGTCACTGCGGCGCAGGGATGTTTGGCCAACTGGTATGGATGCTCCTGTGCACCAGATTTTACATCTTCACTGTGACTTGCAATAAGGAAGACCCACATTTCATTTATTAGATAGGCAATGCCTTAAATCCGAGTGTGGGGAAAGAAGGGATGTGTCCTGCTGCAATATCCTCCTAATTCCCATCTAATGGAAAGCTCTTGCCACCTTGCTCCACTTTCCACACTTGGTCATAGCCTTAAGATGGAACAGTTGTTTGCAAACTAGAATTTTCTTTTTCTTGCTTTCTCACAGATGAGTCAGGTGTCCTCAGCTTGGATAAAAACAGTCCAAAAATCTTCCAGATTTGGGGATATGAACAAGTAAGACCCTACTAACCTAAAGCAGAAGAGCATGTGAGACAAGCTACAGGAACGACACACGCTGTTGTCCGCGGGTCTGCTAAACTCTGGATCTACAAGTTAAACAGGAAAGGAAGAAGCAAACATCCCCCCACCCCGTCTGACTCTCTGGAAGCTCTGGTGTTTTGGGCACGAGCATTTCTGCTGAGAAACTGAGGTTGTTCTTGCGCGTGTTGTATGGTTCGTCTGTCTAAGGAATTAGGTTTGGCCACGCTGGAGTCAACCCCATGATCAACTGTCTCCTGATGAGTTGGTCTCCACTGGCAAGAACCCTGCCAATAGGTTTGAAAACCAGGCGTTTTTCATGATTTCACTTCTTTAGTTGCCTGGACCCTGTTCTAATCCAACAGGTCCTCGAGTTGCCTTAGCCAGCTAGTTTTAACAATTTGTACCAGTAAATTCTACAAATGTTTCCATCTTGGTCCATAAGATAACAGCTGTACAGCTGAAAACTCCATGCAACTGCCTTGGCTGAATTATCAGATTTGGAGAATAGAAATACCGACTCAGTACGTTACTTTTTACAGTTGTGGTCTCTTCCCCTCCTCTCCAAATCCATATCAGGCTAAAACCTAGATTGGGTGCGAGTCTTCCTCGAGCTGTTCCGTTGGGTCGAGCTGTCACTCTTGATGCACTGGGGGCTGCATCCAGGCTTTTTATTTTGGAGGTTTCTCGGGCTGACGTTGTGGTAGATGCTCCATCCAATGTACCCACGTCCTCAGGCTCCCAAGAGCGCTCTTTGCCCTTTGACTATAAGGCAGATAATCCACAAAACTGTTGTCAGTGTCATAAGGGAACCAGTGCATTTTTAACATTTTTAACATGGCAGTAAAATGTCATTTGTTGTTTAAAAGGGAGGAATGTGTTTATCTCTCTCCTCCTTGTGCAAGTTGCAGTAAATTGGTCAGACAGGAGTATAGGTTCTGCTCAGCTCTGCCTGACATCCCTGTGGATCCAAGGGTTTGGGGCTGATTTTCCTTGTGCTTCATGTGAGCGAGGAGGTGGTAGGAGCAGAGTCCCTGTTCGCTGTTCAGTCTTGACCATGGAGAGCTGACCAAAGGGCAGCCAGTGGGGTTTATTGTGGAAGAATTCTTCTCAGTTTGCTCCTGTTGCTCCTGTGGCTCCTACCAGACGTCCTGGCCACCTTCTAGCAGCCCCCGCGGTGGCCCTGGCCTCTCAGCACCTTGCAGGCATCCCTTGGGACTAAACTGTGTGGGGAAGAGCATCCCAGCCCCACAGGGTAGGGTGAGTGGGTTATTCCGGATGAGCCTGGCCATTAATTTGGGCTCGGCTTGGAGAAGCTTTGCAACCTTCGCCTTGGCTGCGGGATGGACCTGCAGAGCTGCCCTTGCGTCTTTGCATCCAGGTACAAGGTTCCTCCAGGAACAGGAGGACGTGGTGCTACGGGGTGCAAAGGCAATGCCGAAATACCCCTCTGCTGACCCACTCCGAAGTGGTGAGAGCATAAATAAGGGCATCAGGAGCAGCCACGGGCCCGATATGTGTGTGTTTGCAGGACCTGGCATCCCGTGTCCGTGCTCCCTACAGCTGGAAGGACTTGGAAGCGCTCGGGAGCGACACTGCTACCAGCACGATGCTCTCCGAGAGCAGATACCCTGAACCGCAAGGTTCCAGCGGCGCCTAAGCATTTAAGCGTTTAATCAGAGCTGCTGTGTTCTTGCTGGACGGATGCTTCTCGTGTGTTCGGTCTATAGAGCCTCACTGCAAATGAATTATTCCAAGTAGCCACGTTTTAACATCGCAGGCTCTGCTAACCACCCGCAGATTGTGCCAGCGCTTCCACGTACTCGGATAAATGAAAATGTCACTATCAGTGAGTCCCTCCAAATCGCAGATCAGCTACACCCCTGGGCTGCCAAACTGGGACAATCTGAATGGGAGGCTTTAAAAAATAGAGTGTTTTTTTTTTTTTTAATGCTGCTGAAGCACACTGCATAATCCTTCATCATCACTTTAAAAACTGCCTTAAAATTAATCCAAAATGAGTATGTCTTGGCAGACACGATGAAACGCTCAGCTGTACTTCGCTCTCCCCAGCTGTCCTGGCAAAGTAAATGGCAGACTTCAGTCTTCCTTGTATCCGTTCTGTGCTGCTGAATGCACTAAATCCGACGGCGCTGCAGGAAAAAAACGGAGGTCTCCGAGTATCCAGAGGGCAACTGAGGTGAAAACCCCAATTCCCCAATGCTTCCTGCAAACTGGAGTTGTCCCGGTGCTTGGTGGTACTTCCCAACCCTGGAGAAATCACCACTAGCTGCAAGCGGTGGTGCCAACTTTTCAACTCCTGCATTGCGGATGCAACAACTGCAGGAGGGGAGGATGACTATGGAATGGGCTGGTTTGGGGAAGATTCCGCTCATTTGATGCCCCACCAACCACGAGTCGAAGGCTGAGAGGGTCATGGAGTGATGGACCCTCCTGTCCGCAGGGTTTTCCCAAGGGATCAGCACAAGGAAGGAGCGGAGGGAACAGGGAGCTTCCAGGTGGCTCCTTTCGAGCTGCTCTTCCTTATGGGGAAAGAAAATGGGAATTGCCAGGGCACAGCACGTGCCTGGGTGGGTAAAAACCCGGGGAGAAAACGCTCCTCCTTCCTTAGTGAAGGGGAAAAAAGCATCTTTGGCATCTGCAGTCTTGCAGGTTTCTCCCAGCCAAAATAGGAAGTGAAAATTAAACTGGAATTCTTCCCCTTTTCCTAAATCAAATCTTACAGGCGCCAATTGCCCTTTAAAAGGTCAACCTTTTAGCCCGCAAAATACGGAATCGATACCTTATTGACCAGAACAACAGCCGATAACTTCTGCTCTGCCTTTCCCTCCTCTCTTAGCTTTGTCTCCCTAAAAACCCTTGGCCATTGGGGCCACCAGCCTGGGGACCTTCTCCAGAACCTCCCTCAGGACCAGCCGGCACCCGCCCTGGACGCACCGGTGTCCAGAGGAGACCTGGCGCTTGTGAAACCAGGAAAAGCCGCCAGCAAATCCTTATTTCGCTTCCCAGGCAATGTCCCACCACCCCGTGGATCCGTTTGGGCCGTATCCACTAGGATTTTCCTATTGCATGTTCCCAATGTGGGCAAGTCAGAGGTCTTTATGCCCTGCGCTCCCAGTGTAAGGCTAGAGGAATATCAGCTTTTTACTCCCAATTTTCATGAGTTTCCCCACTTATTAGCTCTCCCCCAGCTCAAGAATGACCTTTAGGGGTGAGTGTGGGAGATGATGAAAGAGAGGCCCGCAAAGAAACCCGTACCAGACGCACTGCTGGCTCCCGGCCTGAGGAACCGGGCCGGCTCTCCAGGACCGTTTTCGCTGGGAGGATCCGTGGATGATGACAGCCAGGAATTTCTTTGATGCAATCCGGTGTATTAAGCAGGAAAGCGTCTCAGACAGAAAGAGGAGTCTCTGTCTTTGACAGAAAGTCGTAGGAAAGTCCCCGTTTTCTAGCCCAATACGGCTCCTCTGGCCCCATCTCAGAATATACTCTGTATATAAGTGTTTTGGGGGCAAGTTGCTCCCCTCCGGATCATCCGTTGTTCACAGTGAAATCTTTTGCACAACAGCGGAAAAACAGCGGGGGGAAGGAGAAAGCCTCTTACTCTGTCTTGGAAACGGTTTAAATATGCCGATATCCAAGGAGCTTAATTACCACTCGAGCGGTTCCAGCAAGCGAGCCCGCCGCGGTGCCGGCGTTACGGGAAGCACGTTTCCTCTTGGCAGCGCTCGGAGCCGGAGCTGCCCGGAGCCGCGCGGCTCCGAGGGGACCCGCGTCCCGCCAGGATGCGCCGGGATGCACCGGGATGCGCCGCGCGGCTCCGGAAAGGGGACTCTGCAGGCTGATGGAGGATGCAGAGCCCCTTCGCAGAGACGCTGGAAGCATTTTGAGGAAGAACATCCCGTTTTTCCCGTCGACTATTGACCAAATGAGGGCCATTAACAGGGTTGCAGTGAGCGATCTGCTACCTGCAGGGGCCTGGATCGGCCAACGGGCTCCCAGACCTCAAGGTGGGTCCTACCACCTGAAACGAATCGATCCCTGTGAACAAAACTCATCCGTGAGGTCCCGGGAGAGATTCCTGCAGCATTCCCTGCTGGGGATGGATGTGCTCCAGGGGCACCCGAGCTTTCCACATCATTCCTGTGTAGTGTGGAAGGGCTTTTGTCTACATTTTTTTGCAGATGGGGAGTTGTGATTTCAAGGATTTATGGGAATTTTCAGGGTGAATCTCCTCTGGCAGAGTCTACCACGATGCTGAACCACTTATCCTGCTTGGAAACTGTTTAAATGTGCAATGCGAGTGCGTAGTGACCCCTTCCTGACAGGGACAGGGGCCTCGACGGGATTTTCAGATGTGAGGGGGTGGAAAAGGGCTGCCTCAACTTCTGCTCCATGTATTCTCATAAGCCTGGTGTGAAACACTTGTTATAATTCATAGCTGCAATGGAGAACAGGCAAATCATGCTACCGGCCCTTTTAAATTCATTAAAAATCCTTTAATGTTCTTAATTGATTCTTTTTTTTTTTTTTTGCAATAGCCACCCAGTCTGAGTGCCAATCCCACCTAATAGCTTCAGGGGAGGCAGAGCAAAATATGATGTTTAATGCCTCGTTAGTGCCTGAAAGGCGTCTTGAAAATGGAAACTGCCACAGAAACACCGAATAATCTTGTTTTTGTTGTCAGAACCCGCCTTGAGCAATGCCCTTAAGCCTGGCTAATGCTCACTGCAAGTGAAGAGGCTGATCCTATTCAAACGGTCGGATCTGGCACCTCAGTGCAGGAGAAGCCCGTGGTGCTGCTGTCTGCTTGGCCGGAGGCGGCGTTTTCAGCGGCTGGACCCAAGACGCAAGGAGGACTTTCCGTCTTCAAGTTGCCCAAAATGTCCCAGAGCCAAGATCAAATTTCTGCTGGCTCTTAAACCACGGTCTGCAGCAGAGGGTATCTCCAACATTTGGGTTTTAGCTCCAGCCTTTGGTGGAAGGATGAACGATGGGTTTAGGGTTGGGTTTGACCATCTTCAAGGTCTTTTCCAACCATAATGATTCTGTGACAGGGTCTCCCACCGGGGTCTTGGGTGGTGATTCCCAGGACGGGTCTCCACGTGGTGGCTGGAGCAGAGCTGCTTCCTTTTGCTGTGTCTCAACCTTGAACCTCATTGTTCAGCAAACAACAAGCTGAATTCAAAGTCTTGATGAAACACCACTCCTGGAACAGCAAATATTTCCTAAAGTACCTTTTCCTGCACTATTTTGCCCAATAAGGAGGACGGTCCCTATTCTCTCCCCGCAGAAGGCACCCCATTTGCATCTCATTTGCATTGGATGCGGCAGCTGCGTCCCCGCTCGTCTCCTCAGACGGCCCCACGGGCGCTGGAGGCGCCGGGGCCACGCGGCGCCGCGGGGCTGCCCTCCCGCACGCTCCCCGCCACATCGATCCGCCCGCGATCCGGGCGCCCGGCGCACTAATCCCCTCCCGTTCGCTGTAATCCGATAGCGTCTGCGCTTGGAGCGCGCGGATCGCTTCCCACTCGAGCTCTGCTCCAGCTCCCGGCGCCGTGACGCAGGGCTGGGCTCCCTGATGCGCGCGGTTTGGGGGAAGCCTCTTAAAAGCCGGGATGCACTCGGGAAGCACTCGGGATGCACTCGGGAAGCTGCCTGCGGAAAACGGCTTGGAGCAACGGCACGGGAAGGTCTCCCTGCTCTCCTCTGGCACGGCCGGGTCGGTGACTCCTGCCACTTCCAGCATCGGGGGTCCTGGTTAACCAAGGCGAGTTGTGGAGATGAGAGGGACAATAATAATCCGGACGAGCCCAAATGCCAAAGGCCTCCAGGTGGGCACTGCCTGCTGCCCCTGGGAATGCTGCTCCGGGTTGGCCGCTTCCCAATTAGGTGCAGGCACGATGAAGAGAGGAGAAGCCCCCATGGTGATCCCGTTCCTTCCCAACTCCTGCCCTCCGGGTTACTCAGAGACTCGGACACAACAAGCTCGGAGCTGCTCCGATGCTGTGATTGCCACCCCAGGGAACGGTGGTGTCTCCAACGTGCGAGTTTGGCTCTTCCAGGGATGCCACATGGCTTGACTGTAGGGAAAGTGTGGGCTACCACTTGAGTGTGGTTGTTTAACGTGCAGACAGCCAAAATTAGGTGAGGTGAATCCCAGCTGGAGCGTGCGACTCGTGGCCCTGTTCATTGACGGTGAACCACGTCGCTGTTGGATGCCACCACAGCATCCTGAGATGCTGAAGGGTCCCCCTTCGCCAGACACAGCCCCCTTCATCCCTCTCGGTGACCACAGGGGACACCAACGGTGGATTTGGATTACTCGTTGCTGGCATTGAACAATGTTTGTCTGGTTAAGAGTGAGAACCTACAGGGCATCTATACAGAAGCAGCATCCCCTTTGCTGGTGGAGAGCAAGTCAGTGTGGTCAGCCCTGTCCGGACTTCTCCTGATCCTATAGCAAATGCCTATGTTTGGTCAGATGATCCATCTGTCTGCCTGTCCATCCATCCATCCTTCCATCCATCCATCCATCCATCCATCCATCCATCCATCCATCCATCCTTCCATCCATCCATCCATCTCTTCGGATGATGTGAATGATCTTCAATGCATTGCCAAGGTGTGGAGTGATGGAGGACTGGGAGAAGGCTCTTCAATGGGATCTTCTTTGGTGCAGCAGAAGGAACCAAACACAATATCGTGAATACAGTGATGATTTTTCTAAACCAGTGGGTCATATTAAAGAAGATTTCTGGCTCTAGTCCCAACTGCACTATGCCTGGAGAGAAGATTGAGGCAGTAATGCAGAAGGAAGCTCAATATTTCATGTCTGTTTTATTTGTTTGATGAAAATCTACCGAGGAATGAAAGGAAAAAGTAGTTCTTTTCCATAATGCAGAAATGTTATCCTAGTAAATAATATCTCTTTCTGAAATAAATCTTGGGAAAAGACATTACCGACTGACATTTCAGCCTGACTGTCAGCTGCAGAATCTGCCAGACAGACGTAAGCAAAGAAGCAAAAATAAAATAGATTTAAAAATATTCTAGGTTCCAGCTCTCTATCAGACATCAATTAAAATGATCCACGTTTCCCTGCCTGCAGACAAAACAAGGTGTAACATATATCCCTTCAGAGCACTTGGGATGATTAAGAGAAACACCTGCCTGCACTTGGCTTGCAAGGAAATATCCTGCTGCTAGAGATGTCCCTTGCCCTGGAAAGTCCTGCTGGTGCCAAATATCCTGCTTTTTTTCAGAAGAAAATGAGAGAAAAGACAATTTTGTTCAATTCTTGCCCAGTCGTTTGTGTGGGGCAGGGGTGTTTCTGGACCAGCACCTTGGCATCCTTTCACGGGTGAAGCTGCTTGAGCATCCCCAACTTTGGGATGGAGCCTGAAGAGAAGGTTGCCTTGCCCAACATCTTGCCGGCCTTGGCCACCCGCCAACATCCTCTTGCACAGCCGTGTATATTTAAGCAACAATAAATGCCGGGATTGAGTGATCCCGTGTTTGAAGGGTCTGCAAGTCTGCTTCAGGGCTGGAGAAGCCATTCCTCTGCAGGAGGTCGTTAGCAACGACAGGCTCCGTGCATTTGGTTGGAGAGTCAAGCAGGCTCTGTCATGGCTTGCACATGATGCCCATGGGACCTGGAGCGCATGAACCATGAGGAAAGCGCTGTAGCTGGGGTAGATGCCTGCATGGACAGCTCCCACCAACCGCAAGAGCCCGTCCAGGTGGCTTCTGAATATCTCCAAGGGTGGAGACACCAGCTGGCAGCATCTGCAAATGCATCTCAGTGGCTTTCCAAATATTTCTGGACCCTGTTTAGCAAATTTAGCGCTTAATCTGTGTGGGAAGATGAGTTCATCCTCACTGAAAAGTGTTACCCACTTCTTTTTCTGAACCTAGAGAGTGAAAATTTTAGGGAAAGTAAGGGATTTTTGACGGTATGAAGCAGACTTTTTCTTCACAAATGGCCATACGTAATAGCCTGGGAGCCTTGCACCAGCCTCAGCCCTGTTATCTTGTAACCTCCTTGATAAAAGGACTCCAACAACCTTAGCATTTCCCAGCAACTGTGAAAGTAATGCATTAGGTGTTCCTGTTAGCTGTTGCTGTTCAGCTTAGATGCACTTCAAACAATAGGCTGAGACTTATTTCCAAAAAATAAAATAGATATTGATGCAAACAATGGAGCTCGTCTGCTTTTTCATACTTATAAAGGCATATTAATTTATCAAATGCAGCATAATGGCTATGTCCTGCAGCCTTGGCCCGGGTGAGAACTCCTCCTGAAGTCTAACTATTCTCTCAAGTAAAGACCACTTGCATCAACGAGGGCTGGGGCTCTGCGAGCACCAGTGATTAATTCAAAGCACAAGTGGCCAAGATTAAAACTTTCTGGAAAGCCATTATGGAAAAGGCTGGAGCCAAATCAATAAAGACGTCATTTGCAAGAGCAATTAGCTGACCGACAGCTCAACCGTATACTCAGCTTTCCTCAACAGGTTTCTAGCATAGCCCAAGTGTATTCTGTATCTATCCATACGGATACCGTCGTTCATATACAAATACCCTTTCATATAATCATGTGTAGCCACTGAACCCTTAAAATTGCCCTGATGGGCAAAAGCTTTTGCTAACCTGCCCTTGAGGAGCAAGACCTGAGGATCCTCAGCATCTCACAGAGTGCGTGGTTGACACGGGAAGATGAAGTTGGTGCCTCTCCTTACTGAAAGTGTTGCTCCAGGGAACCGGACTCAACATTTCCAACGTGGGGTTGTTCTTCTGGTTGCGTATGGCCACCGTTAGATTTGTTCTGCTTCTTTCTCTACTGAGCTGACCAAGAAGGTTGAGCTAATGTATGGTACGTTGAGCCATGCTGACAACAGCAGCCTGTTGTCTTTTGGGACATCCAATAAGAATCAAGCACTAAGAGCTCCGCTCTTCATCTTAAATCACAACTGTGTAAATTGAAAGAGGTGGTGAGACTGACCTTGTCTTCTTACTCATCTTACTTGTAAAGTGTCCTTAGAAAAGAATAAATTGGGTATAATTTATTGGTGTCTAATGATAACATCAACTTTAGTACTCTGTCTGCTGTTCTTGTGTGCTGACTTTGTAATCAATGTTAAAAATTGCCTCCCCTTTACCATTTAACATTTGCTAAAGCAGATGGATGAGCTGGTCTAGATGCTTTAAATGCCCAAGAAGTCTTTAAGTAGCACCCTCAGGGCATCAGTTTCTATTTTCTCCTCATTTCTGGTCCAGGTCCACGGAGCAGTGGACCTGATGCATGTTGCTCTTTCCCAAAATCCTCAGAAAATATTTGTCTTTTCTCTCTGGAAGAGGGCTATAAGAATATCAGTATTTTGAAACTTTATTTTTCTGCAGGATCTTTACGTCGCAAGTGTTCGTGGCGATGCTGGGGTTATCTCAGGGTAGGGTTTCCACCGTTGGATAAAGCGCTTGGTTGACGGCAGGGGGTCCTTGCCCTTCTGGGCTTCGTGACCATGCGATTCCCAGCGCTTGGCTGCTCCCAACCCGTGCTCATCAAAAGATATTCCAGGGGCTCGAGGCACCTCGGATGATGGGTTTTAAAGAAGACGGCCGAGCCCTGGAGACGCAAAGCTGGAAATAATTATCTAGTTCGGGATTTGGCTGGTTGACAAGTGCTCGCGTCCGGAAACAGGGTTGAGTCACCACGGGCTGAGAGCCGCCCAGTAGAGAGCCGCGACTGCCGTTTTTTCTGAGAGATTGGGATTTGTTTGTTCCGGTTGCTTTCCACAGCCATCCCGAGCCCTCGGAGATGAAAGCGTTTCATGGAAACGCTCGAGATCCTCCGTCGATCCCATCCGAGCCCTTTTTTAAGGCACGCCTCGGTGAAATGACTTGCAGTTTCATGCAGGAAGGCAGTTAAAATTGTTGGCACCGGAGCAACGCCGGGCAGGCGGCGCTGGGGCCACCGGGCACCTCGAGCAGTCAAGGAGCAAAAGCAATTTCCCGACATCCTCGAACTGGTCTTCGAGGGAAAAGCATGGAAAGTCTTAGGGGGTGCAACATGAGCTGATTAAAAAAAAAAAAAAAAGAGGAAAAGAAATAACCCACTCATTAACTGTGCTATTAAAGGCCCATCCACTTTACTGTAAAAAAAAAAAGGAAAAAAAAGAGCAACTTCTTCTAGGATGGATGCTTGCTAATAAATCAGGAGGGCTTTGTTCACGTGCCAGCTCCCCCGCGGGCCGGCTGGGTGGTCTTGCTGCTAGCCAGAGCTCTCCAACCTCAGTTTCTCTATCTGCAAGGGGGGAAGAAAACGATGTATTTCCCCCTCCCCTTTTATGAAGTTTGAGATCCAAATTAGAGAAGTGCTAAAAACATCTGAAGCGTCACTGCTACTTGTTGTATAGAAAAAGTCAAAGTTCCTGGGAGAAGAGGACTTTTTTTTCCCCCTTGTTATCACTGAGATTTTGAGACCGAAAGGGCCCAAGACAGGAGATTTGTCAGCTGCTTTGCTAAGCAGGGAGACAGGCAAAAATGCGGAATTCTGCATAGGACTCCTTCCAAGTTGGAAGCAATTGGGCAAAGTCTTCTACGACCAGACTAATCTGCTTTGCTGTCGAGCACATTAGCAGGCAGGAACTGCCCCAAAATCATCTGATAGCACCTTGGATCTGGCTTCACGCAGGCATGTCACGACCCCCTTCCCAAAAATAATGGGAATCTGACAGTCTGTGATGTGCACCATGTCAAATAGCCCCCATTCAAAGACGAGGGCAACCAGGATGAACTGGATGAGTTTTCAAGGTAGCCGGTGCAGTTGCAGCTTTGCTGTCTTTATTCTTCTTCTCTCTTCTTACAGTCCTTTGGGTAAAAGTGGGAGATTGCATTTCATTATTTTCTACCATCTATTTCGTGATTTGCTACAGCAAACTGCAAGGTGTTAGCAAACAGTGGAAACAGCAAAAATACTCACTTAGCTGCTGTTGTGAAAGCGTGGGCATAACGCTGCCTATTTACTGAATTACAGAAAATCGCTTTCCTCCTAAAGAGGAGCGTTGGCAAAATCGGTCACTTAATTCTGAAAGACGGAGAGAAAGGTAACGACGATTACGGCAACGTTGCGGCAACACGTGCCGGAACGGTGAGGAGCTCCGTGTCTCCTCCATCAGAAAAGTCCCGTTCTCTGCAGCAGCCCAGCAGAAAGGATTGATAGGAACACTGCTATGGAGAGCCACCTCCGTCTGGATCCTGGTGGCCCCTTCCTGGAGCAGCTGGATCATCCTCTTCCTCCTTCCATTCAGCCATGGGTGTTGACTCCAGGAGCTTTGCTCAGGCCATCTCAGACTTGTATTGGCACCTCTAGGGCCCTCTCCATGACTTGCCCAAGGCTTTCCAACAAGGCAACGGGACTTTGTGCCAACAGTTTGTGCCGTCTTGTCCCATCCTTTGGAGCCCGAGGCACCATCCGGGTGGATTATGGGTGGATTCCTGATGACCTCCTGGAAGGATTTTGCTTACACTGCGAATTCCTGGGTCTTCTCCAGAGCTAATTTCGCTCTCTGTTTATTCTTATCAGGACCTCTATGGCCCACAATTAATTAGCTGCCGGCGTTAGCACTAAGGGTCCTACGCTAGTTCACTGCATGGCTCATGCACAGAGCTAAGTAGATCTAAAACAGCTTAAACACTTTTTTAAAGGAATTATTGCTAACCACTATTATAACTCAAACGTCAGCTAGTTACAACAACGAAAATAAACACGTAAGTGGGCAACATTTTGCTGTATAAAGGAAGCAGTGGCAGACACTAAGAAGAAGAAGGTTCAATAAAAATGCTTTTGTGCAACTGTTTGCTGAGTTTTTCTACCAAACTCCACCACATTTGGCACTGTTCTCACCCAAGACAACAGGCCAGGCTAGATGATAGCCTCTTGCTGCACTGGGCCAAGTCTGGATTTTTGCTTTTGTGGGTTTTTTTTTTTTAATTTTATGTTTAATAAGGATAAAATTCATCTTAAACCCAACAAAACTGTATCATGAAGCATTAATCCAGTTACTTGGAGTTAGACACACAGGGGGTTATTTGCTTCTTCTCTCAGCTAAAATAAATAAATCGCGTGTAAATTAAGTGCTGTGCAATGAGCACAGCACATCGTGCGCAATATTCCCCCGCAGAGACTTGCATTTCCTAGATAAGATACATGGCGGTGAAGGCTGATGAACTACAGACTTTTGCATGAAACTGTTAGTAACTACTATCGCTACTAAAAATACCACCTAGCTATACTCGCTAAAATAAACATTTATACGCACAGATAATCCCCAAGCTCGAATGTATAAACCATAAAACCCAACTGGGGATAACAGTCGGCTGACCCAGTACATAATGCTGTTACTGTCTCTGTTCCATGCTCTTTCCTTGCCTCATGTCCAAACTACCGACAGTAGTTGGGACAACACGTAGGCAAAAGGAAGCAAATCCAGACAAGATGTCCCCAAATGAAAAAGAAAAAAAAAAAAAAAAGAAAAAGATGGAGAGTACAGAGATGCCGTTTGTTTTTCCCTTTGTTTTAATGAGCAGAAAATCTTTAGCAAATATTTTCATGTCGTAATTTTCACGTCGATGAGAGCATCGAACAAAATAACGAGAGTCTCATTTCCTCCTAGGAAATGAAATGAAAAAATGAGGCTTGGGAAGAAGCTCATGAGGCCACCTAAGCTGCCCTGCTGCTCCACGAGAGCAAAAGGAGCTTCAGGACCCTCACAATATGTGCACAGGGGCTCTCCAAATACTCCACCTCTAGGGTATGAGTCCCCCTTGCAGCATCTTCTCATCTCTTGGTGTTTCTCCTCCAGAGAAGGTCCTCAATCGATGTGTGCTGAGGAGGCGTTCTGGTCCAGGAACAAGTAGGAGATCCCTTGGAGGCACCTACTTGTTCTTCTGCTGGTGGGAAGGGGCAGATTCCAGTAGGCGTTTCCCAGACGCAATCAGCTCCAGGATGTGAAAGCTCCTACAACGGGAGCCCCAAAGCCAAGCCAGAAACGAGTCAATTTTTTGAGAAATTGGGGTTTCTGCTGGGTGAGGATCCAGCTATGGCTTAAGCTGGATATTTTGTAAGTGTGTTTGGAAAAAAAAAAAATGTTACTAGAGCTACCCTTCGTCACACTGGTCTTGCTGTATTTATTTTTGGGAGGGATGGATTGAATTTAGCCATTAATGTAATCCCAAATTCTAGGATCAGGAAAGATGATCCGAAACACCTTGGAGGCATCGGTTAAGTGTCAGACTAAATACTTCGCTGTTGATACCCAAAGACGCAAGCATTTTGTGCAAGGGGGAGCCAGATATGTTGCTATATTTGTTCTTTTGGAACAACCGTATCAACAGCAACCTGTTATTTTGGGCAAATCAGATCAAATGCAGCTATCAGTTCACTTAAGCTACTTTTGACCCTGCACTTCTGCCTATTTTTGCATGCCTGTGTGTTAGGCAGCATCAGGACCTTGAAATAAAACGGTGAAGATCAACAAGCACAAAAGAAATTGCTATCGGTCTTACACAGTACTAGCTGGTCAGGTAAATTTAAGCCCCTCAAAAAGAGGTAGATTTGTGCCAGCAAAATGCACTGTAGCTGGGTACATACTAACCCAGAATAAGATAAGGCAGCCTAACCATCTGGATGTATGTGTCATACAACAATCTGTGCAATTTGGGTTTTTTTTTCCTCCAAAATCTTCCCATCCTAAAAAAATAAAAATAAATTAACTTTAAACAGGTTTTTTTTTGCAACCATCTAAATCACGAAATCCTTTAGCAAGCTGTTCTTTGGCTTCTTCAAGAAGGGAAGGGAAGGGAAGGGAAGGGAAGGGAAGGGAAGGGAAGGGAAGGGAAGGGAAGGGAAGGGAAGGGAAGG
>JAUBNY010001030.1:829103-842525 GCA_032275445.1 Crypturellus soui
CCCTGCGTGTGCAGGGGGGTTGGACTAGATGACCTCTAGAGGTCCCTTCCAACCTTAGGTATTCTATGATTCTATGAAAGTGCCTCAGACAGAAAGAGGAGTCTCTACTCTGTCTTTGACAGAAAGTCCTAGGGAAATTCCCCAATATTGCCACGCTGGTTTGAGGTCTGCACCTTTGAGCACCACTATGACCTCATGGACTAGATGCTCTGCAAGGAGCATCCTTCCTTCAGGTGCTGCTAAGGGGGTCATGGGGCCTTTCCTGCAGTCCTATGCTGTCCCATCCAGCTGGCCAACAGGATGTCCACCCACAATGCCACAGAGGCTGCAACCCTGGCCCAGGGTGGAAAGGAAGTGCCAACAAAAAGCTAAATATGGAGCCTCTGTCCTGCTGAAAGCTGCTGTACCCTGACCCCATCTCATTATATACACTGTATATACATGTGTTTTGGGGGTAAGTTGCTCCCCTCCAGATCATCCATTGTTCAAAGTGAAATCTCACTGCACAACATTGGAAAAACAGAGGGGGAAGGAGAAAGCCTCTTAGTATGTCTTGGAAACTATTTAAATATGCCAATATTCAAGGAGCATAATTACCACTCAAGCAATTCCAGCAAGCAAACCCATCCTGGTGCCTACTTTACGGGAAGTACATTTCCTCTTGGCAGCGCTCTGAGCAGGAGCTACTCAACACACGCTCCCCTGCCCTGCTGCCCCAAGCAGTGCTGACTCCAAGGGGACCAGCATTCTGCAACACTGGGATGTACCACGCAGGTCCAAAATGCATCCGCCAGAGCTGGAAGGGAACAGGGTGGCTCTGGACACTGGCGGCTTTATGGCAGAAAGAGGCGCAGGAAGGACGAGGCTGCAGTTAAGCATCGGGACAGAGCACCCTGATATTCTGAGTCAGTTCGCGGTGTTGCCACAGACTTCCTGTGTTGTGCCGGGTACATTGTTCAAGCCGCAGCGCAGCGAGCCTGTGAACCCGATCTGCGGTTGCCCTTGCAGCAACGCAAAGTTGCACTATTGCTTTGGGAAACTGCTCGTGCTCTTCTTTTTCTTTTTTTTCCAAAAAACACACGGAGCCTAAAATTTCAAGTCCTTAAACCGCAGGTCACCGAAGGAGGAGACTGCTTTGCAAGGCTGCAGAGCACCTTCTCAGAGATGCTGGTGAGTGAAAACATTTTGAGGAGGAACATCCCATTTTTCCTGGTGACTATTGACATGTACCAAATGAAGGCTATTAACAGGGTTGCAGTGAGCGATCTAGCTGTAGGGGCCTGGATGGGGGAACGGGCTCTCAGACCTTGAGGTGAATCCTACAACCTGAAACTAGATGTTTCCTATGAACAAAAAGAATCCATGAGGTCCTGGGAGAGGTTCTTCCACCAAGTGCTGTTTGAGGGTGGATCTGCTCCAGTGGCATCCGAGCTTTTCATATCATTCCTGTGTAGTGTGGAAGGGTTTTTAATCTACATTTTTTTGCAGATGGGGAGCTGTGATTTCAAGGATTTATGGGAATTTTCAGAGTGAACCTCCTCTGGCAGAGTCTACCATGATGCTGAACCAGTTATCCTGCTTGGAAACTGTTTAAATATGCAATGTGAATGCCTACTGACCCCTTCCTGACAGAGACAGGGGCCTCGACAGGATTTTCAGATGTGAGGAGGTGGAAAAGGGCTGCATCTACTTCTGCTCTGTGTATCCTCATAAGCCTGGTGTGAAATGCTCATTATAGTTCATAACTGCAATGGAGAACACGCAAACCATGCTACCAACCCTTTAGAATTCATTAAAAATCCTTTAATGTTCTTAATTGATTCTTTTTTTTTGCAATAGTCACCCAGTTTGAGTGCCAGTCCCACCTAATAGCTGCAGGGGAGATGATAGAGCAAAATATGATGTTTAATGCCTCGTTAGTGCCTGAAAGGCATCTTGAAAATGGAAACTGCCACAGAAACACTGAATAATATTATTATTTTTGTTGTCAACACTTCCCTTGAGGAATGCCCTTAAGCCTGACTAATGCTCACTGCAAGTGAAGCGAGTGTCTGATTCTATTCAAATGGTCAGATCTTACACTTCAGTGTATAAAAAGCCCATGGTGTTGCTGTCTGCTTAGCCGGAGGAAGCATTTTCAGTGGCTAGACCCAAGACACAAGGAGGACTTTCCATCTTCAAGTTGCCCAAAATTTCTCAGAGAAAAGCTCAAATTCCTGCTTGCTCTTAAATCATGGTCCACAAACAGACACTGCTGTGAGAGATTTGTGCAAAGAGGATTTTATCTCCAACGCTTGGGTTTTACCTCCAACCTTTGGCAGAAAGACGAATGATGGGTTTACAGATGGATTTGATGATCTTGAAGGTCTTTTCCAACCATAATGATTCTATGACGGGGTTTCCCACCAGGGTCTTGGGTGGTGATTCTCAGGACTGGTGTCCATGTGGTGACTGGAGCAGAGCTGCTTCCTTTTGCTGTGTCTCAACCTTGAACCCCGAGAAACGGTCAGCAAACAACATGCTGAATTCAAAGACTTGATGAAATGCCACCCTGGAACAACAAATATTTCTTAAAGTACTATTTCTTAAAGTACTTCTTCTTTTTCTTAAAGTACTATTTTGCCCATTAAGGAGGGTCGACCCCTGTTCTTTCCCCCAGAAGACACCCCATTTGCATTTCATTTGCATTTGATGCAAATGCATGCGCTTGCAGGAGACGAGGACAAGCAGAGCCGCAGGGCTTCCCTCCTGCACACTTCCCACTGCATCAATACGGCTGCAATCCCTCAGGACGCGTTGGGCGCCCTGCGCATTAATCTTCTTCCGTTAGCTGTAATTCGATAATGTCTATGCTTGGAGCCCGGCCTGATGGAGCTCATGGATGACTTCCCACTTGCGCTCACGCCCTGCTCTTCTCACAGTGCCGTGACGCAGGGCCAGGCTCCCTAATGTATGTGGTTTAGGGGAAGCCTCTTCAGAGGAGTGATGCACTCAGGAAGCTGCCTGCGGAAAAAAAAGCTTGGAGGCAACAACACGGGAAGGTCTCTCTGCTTTCCTTTGGAGTGGCTGGATCAGAGTGACTACTGCCCATCATGGCCACTTCCAACATCTGGGGTCCTGGTTAACCAAGGAGAGTTGTGGAGCTTGAGAGGGACGATAATAATCCAGATGAGCCCAAATGCCGAGGGCCTCCAGGTGGGCACTGCCTGCTGCCTCTGGGAATGCTGCTCAGGTTTTGCTACTTCCAAATTAGGTGCAGACATGTAGGCATGTTGAAGAAAGGAAAAGAAGCCCCCATGATGATCACGTTCCTTCCCAACTCCTGCCCTCCAGGTTATTCAGAAACTTGGACACAATAAGCTCAGAGTTGCTCTGATGCTGTGATTGCCATCTCAGGGAATGGCGGTGTCTCCAATGCGCGAGCTTGGCTCTTTCAGGGTTGCCACACTGCTTGACTGTAGAGAAAGTGTGGGCTACCACTTGAGTCTGGTTGTTTAATGTTCAGACAGCTAAAATTAGGTGAGCTGAATCCCAGCTAAAGTGCATGACTTTTGGCCCTGTACATTAAAGAGTAGCACATTGCTGTTGGATGCCACCACAGCATCCTGAGAGATCTGTCCATGGTGGCTGTTGAAGTGTCCACCTTTGCTGGACATAGCCTCCTTCAGCACTCTTGGTGACCACAGAGGAAAGCAAGTCAGTGTGGTCAGCAGAGTCTGGACTTCTCCTGATCCTATAGCAGATGCCTATGTTCGGTCAGACAATCCATCCATCTGTCCATCTGGCCGTCCATCCATCCATCTCTTCAGATGACCTGGGTGATCTTTAATGTATTGCCAAGGTCCAGAGTGATGGAGGACTGGGAAAAGGGAGAGGGCTCTTCATTGATGCTGCAGCAGGAACCAAACACAATATAGTGAATATCGTGATGATTCTCCTAAACCAGTGGGTCATACTAAAGAAGATTTCTGACTGTAATCCCAACTACACTATGCCTGGAGAGAAGACTGAAGCAGTAATACAGAAGGAAGCTCAATATTTCATGTCTATTTTATTTGTTTGATGAAAATCTATCAAGGAATGAAAGGAAAAAGCAGTTCTTTTCCATGATACAGAAATGTTATCCTAGTAAATAATATTTCTTTCTGAAATAAATCTTGGGAAAAGACATTACTGACTGACATTTCAGCCTGACTGTCAGCTGCAGGATTTGCCAGACAGATGTAAGCAAAGAGGCAAAAGTAAAATAGAAAGATTTAAAAATATTCTAGGTTTCAGCTCTCTATCAGATATCATTTAAAATGCTCTACATTTCCCTGACTGCAGACAAAACAAGGTGTAATATATATCCCTTCAGAAGCACTTGGGATGATTAAGAGAAACATCTGCTTGCACTTAGCTTGCAAGGAAATATTTTGCTGCTGGAGATGTCCCTTGGCCTGGAAAGTCCTGCTGGTGTCGAGCATCCTACTTGTGTCACACTTCCCTAGGGATGCAAGTTTGGGTTTTAACCAAAGCGCCCTAATGGAAATTAAACAAGTCCACCAGCAGCTGCTGGTGGGGACTAGGTAGTTATCACCTCAGATTGGCTAATGCACTTGAACAACAGAGGTGCACAGATGGCACCCAAAATGCTTAGGGAACTTCTTAAGAGAAATCCAGCTGAGCCTTAGAAACAAATGTCCTCTGTAAAACCGACATCTAAGGAGAGTGAGGGAAACTCTGAACTACTTTAATTACATTTTTATTTTTCCATCCAGGATCTGCCTGAAGCCTGAGCTGCTTAAATTGCTGGTGCTGTTGCAGTGGCCGCATGGCTGCATGGAGGGGAAGGGGAAACCAGGCTCTGCACATAGACCATCAGTGCTTGCTAAGGAAATGGCAAGTCTGTTATTTTTTTAGAAGAGAGGGAGAGAAAAAACAGCTTTGTTCAATTCTTGCCCAGTCATATGTGTGGGATGGGGATGTGTCTGGACACAGCACCTTGCATCCTTTCACGAGTGTCTCTGAAGCTGCTTGAGTGCACTCTGACTTCGGGATGAAAACCTGAAGAGAAGGTTGCCTTGCCCAACATCTTGCTGGCCTTGTCCACCTGTCAACTTCCTCTTGCACAGCCATTTATATATAAGCAACAATAGGGAGAGTGGGGATTGAGTGATCCCATGTTTAAAGGGTCTTCAAGTCTGCTTCAGGACTGGAGAAGCCATTCCTCTGCAGGAGGTCATTAGCAGATGACAGGCTCCTTGTATTTTGTGGGAGAATCAAGCAGGCTCTATCATGGCTTGCATGTGCTGTACATGGTCTCATTGGACGCCGAGTGCATGAACCATGAGGAAAACGCTGTAGCTGGGGTAGATACCTGCATGGACGGCTCCCACTGACTGCAACAGCCTGTCCAGGTGGCTTCTGAATATCTCCAAGGGTGGAGACTCCATCTGGCAGCATCTGCAAATGCATCTTAGTGGTTTTCCAGATATTTCCAGACCCTGTTTAGCAAATTTTGCCCTTGATCTGTGTGGGAAGATGAGTTCATCCTGCATGCCTAAAATGCAGCACTTCAGTATAGCTGTGGCCCTGATCTGCAAATATATTTGATATATTTTGCACTTCCACGGGCCCTATTAGGTAGGTCTAAGAAGTCCTCTTATGACCTGGGCATGAGATATATTCATTTTTTGGCACTTGATGGACGGATGGGAATGGGAGAGGTATATTCTGCCTACAGCCACAAGGAGAGGTTGCCAGTTCCATATATTCATTACCAGCATTAAATTATTCTCTATGTACTGTTGCTACTCACCTTTGCAAATCCAACTTGTTGAGGACAGAATACTTTGACAAGTTGTTTAAATATTGATTTTGCTCTGAGTCAAAATGAATCAAACCGCTGGTGGTATGTGCTGCCAGCTGCTGAAACTCAAAGGATTGAACTGGGGACATGCAGAGAGGGTGCCAAGCTGTCAAAGGCTCAGGAAAGACCCATGTTTGTGAGTCACAAAAATTCACTTCTGATTCTCTGGGCTTTATCTGCCACTGCTGAAATGGGGACCATGACCCATAATGCACAGCTTTTTGACAATCATGTGGTTTGATTTTTCATAGGTTAAAGGGCTGGTCTTCATTGTCTAAACCCAACCAGCCATGTATGGGCAATTGGGATGTGCATTTAAATGCTGCAAGAGGGTGCCTAGATGAAGGAGTTATGCCCTAGTAATAAAAATTGCAATTCAATTACTATGTGATACAAAAAAACCTATAAGTGGTTCCACATGGGACATGCTTCCTTTTGAAACCTCCTCTTAGGAACAAAATGCCTTTTCCCCTGGCATTCAATTTGAAAAGTGTTACCCATTTCTTTTTCTGAACCTAGAGAGTAAAAATGGTGTAATTTTAGGGAAGCATAAGGGATTTTTAACTGTATGAAGCAGAATTTTGCTTCATGAATGGCCATGTGTAATAACCTGGGGGCCTTGCACCAGCCTCAGCCCTGTTATCTTGAAACCTCCTTGATAAAAGGACTCCAACAATCTTTCTTACAATTTCCCAGGAACTGTGAAAGTAATGCACTAGGTGTTCCTGTTAACTGTTACTATTCAGCTTAGATGTACTTCAAAAGATAGGTTGAGACATTTCCAAAAGATAAACTAGATATTGATGCAAACAATGAAGCTCGTCTGCTTTTTTCATACTTATAAAGGTATATTAATTTATCAAATGCAACATAATGACTATGTCCTGCAATCTTGGCCCAGATGAGAACTCCTCCTGAAGTCTAACTATTCACTCAAGTAAAGACCACTTGCATCAACAAGGGCTTGGGCTCTGAAAGCATCAGTGATTAATTCAAAGTACAAGTGGCCAAGATTAAAACTTTTTAGAAAGCCATTATAGAAAAGGCTGGTGCCAAATCAATAAAGACATCATTTGCAAGAACAATTAGCCGACCAACAACGCAATTGTATACTCAGCTTTCCTCAACAGGTTTCTAGCATAGCCTAAATGTATTCCGTATCTATCTATATGGGTACCAT
The DNA here is from genome assembly GCA_032275445.1 of Crypturellus soui. Lineage (NCBI taxonomy): Eukaryota > Metazoa > Chordata > Aves > Tinamiformes > Tinamidae > Crypturellus > Crypturellus soui. Next base: position 836,135 of record JAUBNY010001030.1, read on the forward strand.
CGTTCATATACAAATATGCTTCCATATAATCATGTATAGTCACTGAACCCTTAAAATTGCCCTGATCTTCAAAAGCTTTTGCTAACCTGCCCTTGAAGAGCAAGACCTGAGGATCCTCAGCATCTCACAGGGCTGACATCCTTTTGAAGCATTCAGAGCGCACAGTTGACAAGGGAATATAAAGTTGGTCTCTCTCCTTACTGAAAGTGTTGCTCGAGGAAACTGGACTCAACATTTCCAATGTGGGATTGTTTTTCTGATTGTGTATGGCCACCATTAGATTTGTTCTGCTCCTTTCTCTACTGAGCTGACCAAGAAGGTTGAACTAACTCATATGGTACGTTGAGCCACGCTGACAACAACAGCCTGTTGTCTTTTGGGACATCCAATATGAATCGAGCATCAAGAGCTCTGCTCTTCATCTTAAATCACAACTGTGTAACTTGGAAAAGGTGGTGAGATTGACCTTATCTTCTTACTCGTCTTACTTGTGTCCTTAGAAAAAGGTCTCCTTAGAAAAGAATAAATTGCATATAATTTATTGATGTCTAATTATAACATCCATTTTAGTATTCTGTCTGCTGTTCTTGTGTGCTGATGATAACTTTTTAATCAATGTTAAAAAATGTCTACCCTTTACCATTTATCATTTGGTAAAAGAGAGGGGAGTACTGGTCTAGACGCTTTGAATGGCCAAGTCCTTAAGTAGCACCCTCAGGGCATCCATTGCTGCATGTTGCTCTTTCCCAAAATCCTCAGAAAATGTTTGACTTTTTTCTCTCTGAAAGAGGGTTATAAGCATATCAGTATCTTGAAACTTTATTTTTGCAGGATGTTAATGTCCCAAGTGTTCGTGGCTGTTGCTCTGCTGGGATTATCTCAGGGTAGGATTTCCACCTTTGGATAAAGTGCTTGGTTGATGGCAGAGGTCCTTGCCCTTCTGGGCTGCGTGACCACACAATTCCCAGCACTTGGCTGCTCTCAGCCTGTGCTCATCAAAAGATATTCAAGAGACTTGAGGCACGTAGGATAGGTTTTAAAGAAGACGGCTGAACCCTGGAGATGCAAAGCTGGAAATAATTATCATCTAGTTTGGGATTTGGCTAGTTGACAAGTGCTTATGTCTGGAAATAGGGTTGAGTCATCACAGGCTGAGAGCCGCCCAGTAGAGAGCCGTGACTGACATTTTTCTGAGAGATTGGGATTTGTTTGTTCTGGTTGCTTTCCACAGTCATTCCGAGTCCTCGGGGATGAAAGCATTTTATGGAAACGCTCAAGATCCTCAGTCGATCCTATCCAAACCTTTTTTAAGGCATGCCTCAATGAAATGACTTGCAGTTTTGTGCAGGAAGGCAGTTAAAATTGCTGGCACTAGAGCAATGCTGGGCAGACAGCGCTGGGGCCACCGGGCACCTGGAGCAGGCAAGGAACAAAAGCAATTTCCTGATATCCTCAAACTGGTGCTCAAAGGAAAAGGATGGAAAGTCTTAGGGGCGCAACATGAGCTGATTAAAAAAAAATAAAAAAGGAAAGAAACAACCCACTAATTAACTATGCTATTAAAGGTCCATCCACTTTACTGTAAAAAAAAAAAAAAAAAAAAAAAGAGAGACAACTTCTAGAATGGATGCTTACTAATAAATCAGGAGGGCTTTGTTCATGTGCCAGCTCCCTCACAGGCTAGCTGGGTAGTCTTTCTGCTAGTCAAAGCTCTCTAACCTCAGTTTCTCTATATGCAAGATGGGAAAGAAAACTTTATTCTTTCTCCCCTTTTATGAAAGTTGAGATCCAAATTAGAAAAGTGCTAAAGACATCTGATGTGTCACTGCTACTTGTTATATAGAAAAAGCCAAAGTTCCTGGAGGAGGACTTTTTTCCCCCCTTGTTATCACTGAGATTTTTGAGATAGAAGGGGCCCAAGACAGGAGATATGTCAGCTGCTTCACTAAGCAGGGAGACAGGCAAAAATGCAGAATTCTGCACGGGACCCCTTCCAACTTGGAAGCAATTGGGCAAAGCCTTCTATGAGCAGACTAATCATCTGCTTTGCTGCCGAGCATGTTGACTGGCAGGAACTGCCCCAAAATCATCTGATAGCACCTTGGATCTGGCTTCACACAGGCATGTCATGACATCCTTCCCCAAAAAAATGGGAATCTGACAGGCTGTGATGTTCACCATGTCAAAGAGCCTCCATTCAAAGACAAACTGGATGAGTTTTCAAGGTAGCTGGTCTAGTTGCAGCTTTGCTATCTTTATCCTTCTGCTCTCTTCTTACAGTCCTTTGGGGAAAAGTGGGAGATTGCATTTCATTATTTTCTATCAATTGTCGGTTCCATGATTTGCTAAAGCAAACTGCAAGTTGTTAGCAAACAGTGGTAACAGTAAAAATACTCGCTTAGCTGCTGCTGTGAAAGTGTAGGCGTAACGCTATCTATTTACTGAATTACAGAAAATTGCTTTCCTCCTAAAGAGGAGTGTTGGCAAAATTGGTCACTTAATTCTGAAAGACGGAGAGAAAGGTAACAACAATTACCACAACGTTATGGCAATACATGCCAGAACGTTGAGGAGCTCCATATCTCCTCAATCAGAAAAATCACGTTCTCTGCAGCAGCTCAGCACAGAGGTTTGATAGGAAAACTGCTCTGGAGAGCCACCTCTATCTGGATCCTGGCAGCCCCTTCCTGTGCTTCCTGGAGCAGGTGGCTCATCTTCTTCCTCCTTCCATTCAGCCATGGGTGTTGTCTCCAGGAGCTTTGCTCAGGCCATCTCAAACTTACATTGGCACCTCCTTGAGCACCTTCTCCACAACTTGCCCAAGGCTTTCCAACAAGGCAACAGGACTTTGTGCCAAGACTTTGTGCCATCTTATCCCATCCTTTCAGCCAGAGCCCGATGCACCATCCAGGTGGATTATGGGTGGATTCCTGATGACCTCATGGAAGGATTTTGCTTGCACTGCAAATTCCTGGGTCTTCTCCAGAGCTAATTTCGGTCTTTGTTTCTTCTTAACAGGACCTCTATGGCCAACAATTAATTAGCCATCCTACATTAGCGCTAAGGGTCCTATACTAGTTCATGGCATGGCACATAAACAGAGCTAAGCAGATCTAAACAGCTTAAACACTTTTTTTAAGGAATTATTGCTAACCACTATTATGACTAAAATGTCAGATAGTTACAACAACAAAAATAAACACGTAAGTGGGCAACATTTTAAAGTATAAAAGAAGCAAACATTTTAAAGTATAAAAGAAGCAGTGGCAGCCACTAGGAAGAAGCTTTTTCAATAAAAATGCTTTTGTGCAATTGCTTGCTGAGTTTTTCTACTGAACTCCACCATGTCTGGCACTGTTCTCACCCGAGACAACAGGCCAGGCTAGAGCCTCTTGCTGCATTGCCGCAAGCCTGGATTTTTGCTTTAGTGTTTTTTTTTTTTTTTAATAAGGATAAAATGCATCTTAAACACAGCGTTACTGTATCATGAAGCATTAATCTGGTTACTTGAAGTTAGACACACAGAGGGTTATTTGCTTCCTCTCTCAGCTAAAATAAATGAATCGCATGTAGATTAAGTAAATTGCTGTGCAATGAGCACAGCATTGTATGCAATATTTCCCCGCAGAGGCTTGCATTTCCTAGATAAGATATGTAGCAGTGAGGGCTGATAATGAACTACAGACTTTTGCATGAAACTGTTAGTAACTACTATCACTACTAAAAATACCACCTAGATATACTTGCTAAAATAAACTTGAATGTATAAACCATATAAACCCAACTGGGGATAACAGTCAACTGACTCAGTAAGTAATGCTGTTGCTGTCTGCCTGTTACATGCTCTTTTCTTGCCTCATGTCCAAACTATTGACAATAGTTGCGACACATAGGCAAATGGAAGCAAATCCAGACAAGATGTCCCCAAATTTAAAAAGATGAAGAAAATGGAGAGTCCAGAGATGCCATTTCTTTTTTTTTTCCTTTGTTTTAATGAGCAGAAAATCATTAGCAAATATTTTCATGTCGTAATTTTCACAACAATGATAGCATCAAACAAAATAGCAAGAGTCTCATTTCCTCTTAGGAAACAAAATGAAAAATGAGGCTTGGAAAGAAACTCATGAGGCCACCTAAGCTGTCCCACTGCTCCAGAAGAGCAAAAGGGGCTTCAGGAGCCTCACAGTATGTGCACAGGGGCTCTCCAAATACTCCACCTCTACAGTATAAGTCCCCATCCCAGCATCTTCTCATCTCCTAGTGTTTCTCCTCCAGAAAAGGTCTTTAATCAATGTGTGCTGAGGAGACATTCTTGTCCAGAAACAAGTATGAGACCTCTAGGAGGCATTTATTTGTTCTTCTGCTGGTGGGAAGGCGCATCTTTCAGTAGTCATTTGCCAGACACAATCAGCTCTGAGATGGGAAAGCTCCTACAATGGGAGCCGCAAAGCCTAGAGCTACCCTTCGTCACACCAATCTCGCTATATTTATTTTTGGAGGTGGATGGATTGAATTGAGCCATTAATGTAATCCCAAATTCTAGGATCAGGAAAGATGATCTGCAACATTGGTTAAGTGTCAAACTAAATACTTTGCTGTTGATATCCAAAGACACAAGCATTTTGTGCAAGGGGGAGCCAGATATGTTGCTATATTTGTTCTTGTGGAACAACCGTATTAATAACAACCTGTTATTTTGGGCAAATCAGATCAAATGCAGCTATATCAGTTCACTTCTTACTTAAACTACTTTTGACCCTGCACTTCTGCCTATTTTTGCATGCCTGCATTTTAGGCAGCACCATGGCCTTGAAATAAAACAGTGAAGATCAACAAGCACAAAAGAAATAGCTATCAGTCTTACGCAATAATAGTTGGTCAGGTAAATCCGAGCCCAAAAAAGAGAGGTAGATACGTGCCAACATAATGCACTGTAGCTGGGTACATACAAACCCAGAATAAGGTAAGGCAGCCTAACCATCTGGATGCATGTGTCATACAACAATCTGTGCAATTTGGGTTTTTTGCTCCTAAATCTTTTCATCCTAAAAAATAAAAATAAATTAACTTTAAACAGCTTTTTTTGTTTGTTTGTTTAACCATCTAAATTGGATGCTCCAAATCTGAAAGAAAGAAAGAAAGAAAGAAAGAAAGAAAGAAAGAAAGAAAGAAAGAAAGAAAGAAAGAAAGAAAGAAAAGAAAAAATAATCAGACAACTAAATTCCGCCACAGAAGTCAATGCAAACAGGCCTGTTCCCCTTCTCAATGCTAGCTGCTTGTTTTCATCTATTAAGTAGGTGTGTGGAAGAAAATATCTCAAATTTTGCTTTTGACAATGTGACTTCTAAGAAGCAGTTTTGCAGAGCCAAGAAAGATCAGTCAAGTTACTGCTAGCAGTACCTAGCACTCCCACAACCTGTTAAATTCTTTACATGCAGACAGTGGCTCTTGAATAGATTAAAGAAACACCCTCTTTCCTGCCTTTTGAAGATATGAGCGGGAAACAAAGTGGTTAAGAAGCCATTATAGCTGATAACCTTCAGACAGTGGCTTTACCAAAAGGTGAGGATAAATGGGAAAATTAATCCACCATCTGACTGTTTAAAGTCAATGAGTTCAATGATTTGCCTTCAGCAAAGCCAGGGTCTGCAAGGCAGTGAGTGCTCACAGTGAGCAATTTGGTGCCCAGACTGGGAGTCTAGAGTCAAGAAACACTTGCAGCCATCCTGGCTAGAGAAGGAGACCCAGTCAGCACGTTCAGGAAGGGTCTGATGTCAGGAGCAGCTGAGGATGGTTTTTCCCTCCTGGGAATGAGCCTCATCTCCACAAACATGAAGAAATTGTGTTGGCCTCTCATCTGAAATAACCCCATTATTTCAATCTTAAATTTCATTAAGCTTGACTATCAATGCAGATATAGGTCCTCCTGCTCTTCTTGCTTATGCCATTTGGGACACCCAAAAGCCACCAAGAGTGATTGTTACAGAAAGGGTCCCAAGGCTCATCCATAAATCTGACTATTACCCACTGGTTCTGTTTTACGTGGGCACAAATGATGCCATGGGCAAATTTAGGGACATCAAGCGTGACTTCAGAGCCCTAGGAATGACTGTCAAAGGTATGGGAGCCCAGGTAGTGTTCTCCTCGATCCTAACAACGAGGGGAATGGATTCAAGGAGGAGAAGACGGATATGGCAGATTAACAGCTGTCTGCACTGCTGGGCGTGGCAACAGGGTTTTGGTTTCTATGACCATGTGACTCTGTTTTATGACCACCAGCTAGTGGGGACTGATGGGAACCATCTCAGCAAGAAGGGCACACGTCTCCTTGCCAAAAGGCTGGCCAACCTGGTTAGGAGGGCTTTAAACTAGATGAGAAGGGGGAAGGGGA
>JAUBNY010001030.1:842625-853398 GCA_032275445.1 Crypturellus soui
GGAAGGGAAGGGAAGGGAAGGGAAGGGAAGGGAAGGGAAGGGAAGGGAAGGGAAGGGAAGGGAAGGGAAGGGGAAAAAAAAAGACAACTAAAATCTGCCACAGAAGTCATTGCAGGCAGGCCTGTGCCCTTTCTCAATGCTAGCTGCTTGTTTTCATCTATTAAGTAGGTGTGATGAAGAAAATATCTCAAATTTTGCGTTTGATAATGTGACTTCTAAGAAGCATTTTTGCAGAGCTAAGGAAGATCAGTCAAATTACTGCAGGCAGTACCTAGCAATCCCACAAGCTGTTAATTCTTTACCTGTAGACGAGTGGCTCTTGAATAGGTTAAAGAAAAACCCTATTTATTTCCTGCCCTTTGAAGATATGAACGGGAACCGAAGTGGTTCTGAAGCCATTATAGCTGATAACCTTCAGACAGTGGCTTTACCAAAAGGTGAGGATAAATGGCAAAATTCATCTACCATTTGACTGTTTAAAGTCAATGAGCTCAGCCTGGAGATGATTTTCCTTCAGCAAAGCCAGGGTCTCCAAGGTGGTGAGTATTCATGGTCCTTAGTGAGTGCAATGGAAGAAAACTGGGTATTATGATTGACATATGATATATGTAGACGTATATATGCATGTATATATAAAAGTCTGGAAATAGCGTGCGGCACTTCAGAGAAATGAAACCACAGAACCGGGGTCAGACTAAGGAAGGTGCCAGCATGGTGTAGGAGGCTACTTCCCAATTTGGTGCCCAGAGTGGGAGTCTGGAGTCAAGAAACCCTTGCAGTCGCCCTGGCTAGGGAAGGAGACCAGGGAGAGCAGTCAGGAAGGGTCTGGTGCCAGCAGGAGCAGCTGAGGATGGTTTTTCCCTCATGGGAATGAGCCTCATGTCCACATACATGAAGAGGTTGTGTTGACCCTTTCTCTGAAACAACTCCATTATTTCAAGCTTAAGCTTACATTAAGTTCCATTAAGATTGATGATCAATGCAGATAGGTCCCAAAAGCCCAAAAGCCACCAAGAGTGATTAAAAGCAGAGTCTTCATGAGCCCCATCACCCCATGGATAACCTATATCACCCCATGGATAATCTACAACACCTCATGCATAATCTACAGCTGAGAAAGATGCTTGGGGAATTACATACCAGCACCAACACATGCAGATTCCCAAGGAAAAATCAAGAGAAATACACCAATTAGACTTTAACTTTCAGGCATTGAATATTTTGCCCACTTGAGTACCATTTTTAAATTTAGTAAGGTGTTTCTCCCAGTTTCATTTAAAGAAATAGGATTGGTTAGAAAAGAAACAACTCTTTATTTCTTTAATTTTTTTTTTGCTAGTGGGGGAATACTACTCTAGTTTTATTCTGCCCTTAAAGTGACCATTATTGCGAATGATTGGATAAAAAGAAATAATATGAGGTTTCACCTTGGGCTTTGATAACATTTTGCTCTGGGCAATGATATTTCACGGCTTTTTGGAGAGGTCTTTCAAAGAATGCAAATACAAATATATTTTAAATAGAAGCTATGGGATTACAACAACTATCCAAGTTGAAATAGAGCCTCAGAGACAGACGAATCACCTGAAAAGACAAATGAACTCACACAAGTTCATTTGAAGCTAACAGCTTCCTTTGAACCCCTCCAATTATTCTATACCATAGACTGCACTGGCTTTATGGACATCTTCTCATGAGCCAACCCTACCCAAATTACTGGATTTAAAAGTAAATCCCGAAATGACAGGAGGAGCTGGTGATATGTGTCCCCTCTACATATCATTTCCCACAAGGCCTAAAAAAGATCATCATACTTTATTTTACGATCAACAGGTCATTCATCTATATCTGCTTTGAAGCCGCGGTAGACTTTTTGCCAATCACTAATAGAAACTAAACAAACACCGCCAAACAGTGTCATCTATCTGTGCGGTGAGTAATTATGAGGGATTCCTCTTTAAATAGATGCTTAAGTAAATATAGAAATATCGGTTTACAAATGCTGGCTCAAGAGGAGATGCTGGGGAATTACAAAGACGGGACACCTCTCTTCAATAAGTACGTATCTTAATACAAATATGACCTCTACACAGTTGTCAAGTAGCTAGTAAAAGAATTTGCTATTGGTTTTTTTTATAGACAAATCTATGCTTCCTTCTATGGACCAGCACCCAATACTTGGGTGTGAAACATATTGTCCTATTTCCAGAGCATTATTCATGAAAAGGACGTTTTCTTTGGCTGTTTTCTCATGAGCAGCAGCATTTATCTCCCAGGAACCTGGGGGCCTGGTTTATGGAAGGCGTTAGGAGCCCAAGCAACATGACACAGGGTGGTAACGCAGCTCCGTGTTCTCCCTGAGCCATTGGGTTGTGTCTCAGCCCTCATTAGGGCCTCGGAGGGCAGCTCTCCATTAAACGGAGGTGGAGGGAAGATGAATTTGGAGAGGGGAAGCCAGCGGGAAGCCCCCACAGATGTCTACATAGCAGGCACGTGGCTGATGGCACTAGTGCTCCCAGTTGAGCTTGGAGGTTGATGATAGAAGACTTATCTCCAGGGCAAATAATGAGGAGGACGGTCCTGGAGGCCTGAAGAGCTGGGTCAGGAGCCGCAGCCACCAGATAGAGGTGGCATCAGCCCTGGCTCCCGCTTTGCCCTTGGGCTTCAACCTCCCAAAAGCCTCGTGTGTCACCAAGGTCTCTATTTACTTTGTGGGAGAGAGACTGGTACCTCCAGGGTGACTCATCCCGCAGCCAGGCAGGTGTCTCAGATAAGGGCAGGAATTGCCCTCTGGAGCTATCTGTCTCCTTGCATAGGCACCAGAAACAAAAAACAAGGCAAAACAAAAAACCCAACCAACCAATCAAACAAAAAAGACCGGGTGACACTAGAAATCTTGCTCTCTGATGGCCCACATTAGGTAAAGCAAATATCACCTCCGTGCTGCGTCTTATAGATGGCTTGGGCCAGGTGAGTAACACGGTGGCACGTTGGGAGGTCCAGGCGTTAATCGTGTTTTTCCTCTCTAGTCTGAAGAAAAGGGATGGAACGGCTGGGAAGACACAGGAACAGAAATCCCTGCTGCCCGCAGGGCTGCGTGTAGTGGCATGGGATTTCTGTACGTTACGGCATTCCTGCGAACCCATGTCATCTAATGAGAGACTTTCTCCATCTGCAGAGGGCAGGGAGGTGGAAGGCGGCTTGTTAATGCTGTTTCCCTCCTCTAAGCTACTTCTCCTTTTGGCTTTCGGATGCACACGAGCCAAAGAATAATATTTCAACTTTAAATAAAGATATGCTTTATCATGCCTTCCTTACAGGATTGCAGGGGAATATCCATGCATCCCTGGGCTGCTAGGAGAACATCAGCCTTGGGGGGATAACTCAGTGAGGAACCTGTAATTAACCCAGGCTGCAGATGGGAACACCGAGGCAGGGACCTGGCCTTGGAGAAAGGGCATGACTTAGCTGCAAGGCAAAGGTATTAAACAAAGGACTTTACAGAAACTTCAGAATGTGTAAATATCTCTATAAAGGCAATGGAATTGGATAAGGGATGAGATACTTTCAGATAGGAGTGTTTTTCCCCTCCTTAGCTGCTCTCCCACGACAAGCAAGGCAGCATTTCCTATTGGATTCCCTGATATTTCTCGGTGGTGTCAAGAACACATCTGCCCCAACGGTGGAAACACTTAAGTATGCTTTAACGACATCCGAACAGCCCCATTAGCGTCAACAGGACTAACCCGTGAGTGATGTCCGACACACGATGCCCAGACCGGGTTTCAGCGAGGCTGCGACCAAGCTGGAAATACAACCCTGGAGTGAACGGTCATGGATGTGCCCATCCACATCCTCAGCCAGGCAGCAGATATCTGCAAAAAGACACGTGTCATCCACTTTCCTTTCGTTAATATCTTGCAAAATAATTTAGCTCATGCAAGATAACTGATGCTCTTCCAGTCAATATTGCTTTAGCATCCCATGCCATCCTGCAAAACAGAGTGCTCCAGCACCTCCTTGGATGCAGCTGCTGCAGGCCTGGGAAAACGAGAGGAGCATTTTTACAAAATACCCATTTTTACAAAATTCTTGCAGTCATTGACTCAAGGCACAACCCATCCAGGGAAAGAAACGATGCACTGAACCCTTAATCATGCCAGAGATCTGAACAACATACTGTGGTGAGGAGCTGAGATCTTGTTGTCCCCCCTTTCCCTCTCCACTTCAGTTTTATATTAAACTTAACAGATTCAGTTGTTGGTATGTAATAGGAAAAGCTGGTGTTTGCAAGCATCAATGGCCAGCTGTGCATTTACCTTCCGCGTGTATGTCTTAAATCTGCAACCAGGTGGTGTAACTGGTCCTATCAGTTAGGAACGTGCTGGAATTTGCATCTTCTCATGCAGCCGCGCTCTCCGATGAGGCTGCGGAGTGGAAGAGAAATGGTTCTGCAGATTGAGGTTCTCAAGACGGGCATGTCCAGGGTTTGCTGAAAGCTGGAAAACTGATTTTAGGCCCTTAAGGTGAAGGGAAAAAACAAACAAAGAAACAAAAAAACCTTGGCTATTTGTTTCAGAATATGATGGATGCTGCAATCTAACCGAACTACCTAAGCTGGGCCTTGCAAGGCCCTGAATGCTGCTGGGGAAGGTCAGGGAGCTCCAACCTCTCCTTGACTCCAGCTGGGGATGCAGTTGGAGAGCTGGAGACCATTCAGCTCCTGGGAAGAGCCTGCATGGAGCCCAAGGATCCTGGGAAGCCTGAGCTGCAGACTTTCTAGCACATCACCGTAAACAAAGGGAGTCATAGCAATAATAATAATAATACATAGCGCGTAATGACAATAGCGATGGGGTTGCGAATGGCCAAGTCGACCACTCGGTCTGGCAGGAGGGCTGCAGCTCAGGTTTCTTCGGGCCTTTAGGAGGTGGTAATTGTCTCACTTTTCCCTTTAAACGCGGTGTTAATTACGTTTTTAAGCAATGGCTATAAACTCTTTCTTTAATTCTTTGCAAAGCACTCTTCTGTCTCAGTGGTTTGCGGAAGGTGGGAGCACTGGGAGGCTTTGGGGGTCACAGTGAAACTCCAGGTCTGGGGCTATCCAATGGAAAACATCACTAATTTTGTTCTTAATAGTCAATAATAGTCAATAGGTTTCAAGTTCAAAGTGGTGTCTGTTGTTGAATTTAGAAGCCATGGTTTGTACAGGAACCACTATGGGGAATCAGGCAGTTTCTCCCCTCTGTTTAATAAGTGATGTTGGGTGGTTCAGCTTTGTGCCACTAAGCTATGCCAACAAAGCTAAAATAGAATAATTTATATATAAAAAAAATAAAAACATACCTATGGGGTCCCTAATGCCTTTGGATCTGAAACGATGTCTTTGGGAAGGAAAAAATATATATATAAACTAACACTTTTAGGAAATGATGGGCCATGTTCTGCAGAAGATTCGTGCTGTAGCCCACAGCTATCCCAGCCAGCATGGTGGCTCTTAGGTTCTCACAGAATAGGTTATTTTCCTTTTAAATGGGAGAACAAGTCTGGGCCTTCTTGGGATTAAGCCTTTGTATCGGACGGCCTGCCTTCCCTCCAGAGGAAATAAATGTGCAGGTTTGGGTAATGTGCTTTTGAAAACCCCGTCTTCAAATTACACTTTACTGTTAATGCTTTTTTTTTTTGCTCGGTTTATGCAATTGGGATTGGGAAATCAGGATAGCCAGTTCCCATCTCACCCTCTATTTCTGGTTAACTTGAAACTCCTATTTCAGATTCACAGGAAAATTTTCACTGGATGTAGGTGGTGTGAGACGGCATCCTGGTTTCACGCTGGTGTCACCCTTTGGTTGCCACTACCGGGGGTTTTGAAGAAACTCCAGTTCCAAACAAGTTGCCTTTGCTGGAACCAAGCCATGCAAAATATTTTCACGCAGGCATTTCTGTGGGGTTTGACATCTGCAAGAAGTTATTAAAAACCCCAGCCCTGCATTTAGACCACGGAGGATTTTTCAATTATCTGTTTTAATACACCGGCGCTGCTAATTTCTAAATTATCGGGTGTGAAGGGCTGTTGCCACGGTCTAGACTCCCCACCTGAGCACAGCAGGTCTGCAAGACTTCCCTGGCTCCGCACAAGTTGGAACTGGCTCCTGAACGCTACCAAAACCTCATTTAAACCTGTCGCTGCCAGAGACTCCACCACAACCACTGCTAATTACTCTAACTAGATCCTCAACAGCAAAAAAAACGATGCTCACTCGGACACGCATGTCTCACTTGGACATCCTCAGAAGAGACCCCAGCCCTTGGCACAGCCTCTATCTTGGACATTGGAGAGTGCCCATGATCTTGTTTAAAACAAGGATTGTATTTGATACGAGGACAGATATCTAATACCCTTTCTCTGGAAACAAACTGTTGCACAGCAAAACTGCAACCTTCTACACTCAAAACATCAGGGCTTATGAAGCACTAGGATCTCCAGGGTCTGCTTTGTTGACCTTCCTTTGTTTTGTTATGGCAAATTGTAGGTCAATATGTGCATCGCGGAGGCCAAACAACCCTAGCTAAACACGCAGTTTCTCTTATTAGGCCAGAGTTCAGTGTTTGATGGGGCAAAATACCCATTAGCAAGATTTTTTTCCCTAAGAAAAGATCGTGGAACAACGGACTGGTATCCCACCATCGGTGGAGAATTCTGGCTGGTGTTTGAGGAAGAGAAACTAGTGCATCTGGCCAGGCCACTGCAATAAATACAGAAAGACATATAAATGATGTTAAGGTTATGACCCACAGTGCTAGAAAGGAAGGAACTCCAAAATTACATCCATACCTGCTAGCAATAGGAAATGCAGAAGCTGGAGATTTTCCTCTCCCTTTGTCTGACACTCTCCCTTTCTCTTTCCAGCTGCTTCTCCCTGCCAAAACAGTTTGGGTTGGTTTGCTTGTTTCCAATGAGGGGATTATCACTTGTGAACTGATGGGTGCAGTGGTGGCTTTTGGCCATCTTCAAGCTCCTGAAGAGGGTCCTGCAGAGTGCCAGGACCCTGCATTGCTGCTGCTGTTTAAGGAGCTGAAACCTGTGATAAATCCCCTAAAAGCATGATACTTCATGCAAAAATCAGGAGATTATGATAGAGCTGTGACTGAATGACACACCATTATGTGGTCCAAAGCTTGTCACATACTATAGCCGCAAAGCTCGTTAGATACTATAGCTAACTACAAGGAAAATGCTCTAGATCCTGCTCTTGGCAGATGCAATTATTTGAAATACAAGAGGATTTTGATTTCCAAATAAAACCCTTCAAGCTGTACTCAGCCATGCTGTCCAGGTGGGCTTCACCTTTAAAATACCCCAACGAACCTGCTTGACCTTCTGCTTCCATAAAGGGGAATAAAAGTTCCTTTCTGAGAACCTACACACCAAGGCAAGTCTGAAAATATATATTCACTAACGCAGAGGTCTGAAACGCAGGAATTGTGCAGGAAAAGAGCTACAGGCGAGATGGTGCACGAAGAACAGGGGTTGGACACCGCTGTTGAACCTCCTGCTCTGCAAGATCCCGAGGAGCCCCATGGAGCACACGCAGATCCCAGCGTGCTCCATGTGCTCCAGGTTCCCCTCTGGGCTTGGACAGCTGGAGAAGGACACCGGACTCTTCCTCATCGGGGTGTGTTGTATACGGGATTTGCCGGTTGTCCTTTCTCCACACGCACGTGCCCCGCACACAGCGCTCTTCCCTGGGATCCTGCCGCGATCCGCGGCCGCCCTGTCAGACGGGCTGACCTAAATCCCTCTCCTCTGACCTCCCTAAACCCTGCGGCCGTAAATTCCCCCGGCGGCGCTTGCAGGAGATCGGCTTGATATCCCGGGGGCTGAGCGGCGGCGCCGCCGTCACGGGTTATTCGGGGTCCGGACGGGTAACGTGGACGCGGGCCGCACGTGTCGAGACGCTAATGCGGATCAGTCGGCAACGGTTGTCCCCGTAGGGCTGCGACAGGGTGACATCCAGGGACACCACGACGGGAAGGAGATCCTCCTGCTACCCCCATGCTTCGTGGGGCGGCTTCCCAAGAGCAAACGAGGGGGATTCGCTGCCCATCATTGGCACACTTGTGTTTTCCTTAATATTTTGACAGTGTTTTAGATCACACGGGACAAAGCAAAGGCCAGACTTGCAGCAAACACAGACTGGTGTCACTCCTGCCTTGGTGCATAAGGTAGGGCCGAGATTTGGAGAAGGAAGGGCTTCTTCCTGCAAGGCGATGACATTCCAGGACTTTTTTCTCCCCTCATTTTTGGTAACCACACGCAGTGAATCTCCTTCCAAGGGGCGCAGAATGTCTCTGGAATGGCATGTCTTTGGGAGACACGAGCACTGAGATGATTGCGTTAGGAGAAGGGTGAGGACCAGACCTGCCTTTATCACCCTGCCCTGCAGGAGCCGGGATGGGGGAGCACATAGGGGTCCAGCATGCAAAACCACCCAATAAAATGCGAACTGCTGGCGCAGCGGGCGTGCAGGAAGACGGGCAGACCCCAAATCTCCACACTCCTTCTCCGGGCGTTTCACAAAGAGAGAGGTTTCCCCCCCAAAAAGAGCGTAGCAATATGGATAGCAACATGGACCCGAGCCCAGCAAGCGCATGAAGAGGCACCAGCTCTGTTTGCGCCTCATAATGATGTCAGGAAAAGGTCTTTTTTTTTCCTTTTTTTTCCTGTTTCTTCCTCCTGGCTTCACCCCTTCGTGAGGGGCCCCTCGGCGCGTCTCGCACCCGGGTGCCGTTAGCGGGACCAGCCGTCTGCCGGAGCCCGGCAGCAGTGCGGATGGACGGGGGGACCCTCATCGGCCACCCGCAGCTCCTCAAGGACAGACCGGGGTCCCCAAGGAGCCCCAAGGAGCCCCAAAGAGCCCCTGGGCTCCAGTCCGGGCGCGGGGCTTGGAAACAGGGCGGCTTGGATGGCGCTGCCTAAAGAAGGGGCTTTTGGGTGAAGAAAAAAAATATATATACTTATTTATTCATTATATATTTATATATATATAATATATACATACATTTATTTTTATATTATATATATATACTTATTTATTATATATTTTATATATATAATATATATACATTTATTTTTATATTATATATATATATACCTATTTATATATTTTATATATATATATATTTTTTTTTTGGTTGCATGCAAGCAGGACGCGTCCCTTCACGGCTAGCTGGCAGCCAGGCTTGGCATCCGTTTGGGTGTAAAATCACATATTTAATATTTAGCACTCTCTCTTAGACTTTTTTTTTCACCTGCCAAAATCAAGGGGTATTGAAAAGTGCGGCTAATCTTAAAAAAAAAAAAAAAAGGGAAAAAAGAAAAAAAGGTACAATTTGTGACATTTAGATAGTTTGAGAAATGTCTAATATTCACGTCTTAATGTCTTGCACATATTAATGGTTAGGCCCAATGTTATTGCCTTGCAACAGCAGATAGAAGAGTCACAATTAACTTATTTTTTAAAAAAATATTTTTATTTTTTGTCTTTTATATCAAGTTACCATGGGCATTGCAATGGAAAAGGGGTTTCAAGGCTGGGACGTCCTGTCCAGGAATGAGAATATCGGGCTCAGTGAGCTGGGTTATGCTGAAGGTTTGCAAACAAGACGCCAAGTGAAGGATGGATTCTGTGTTTTCCAAGCCCCTGGGGCTTCATTCCTCTATCCATACCCCAAACATCCCCAAACTTGGACGCCATCCATCCACCCTGCTGGCCCTCGAGGTCAGGGCGCTGCTGCGTTGGGTCCTCGGTGCCCCACGGCCGCATCCTTGGTCGCTGCAGACCGTCACAGACCCATTAGCAGCCCAGATTGAGCCGCTTAATTCACTCGCTGGCCAATTTGGGGGTGAAATCGGGAGCCCATTGCCTTCCTGGGGCTCCCATTTCATAACCGACCTTGCTAAATTCTTCTCTGAGGTGCCAGCAGGTAACGCTCCTTCCCTCGGTGACTTGGTTCTTACTCACCGCGAAGGGCAGACGAACAGACTTTATGACTGGGCCAGTCATTAAACTTTACCCCAAATTTGTGCCCTTCTAACTATTCCAGCCCCAGACGATGCAAACGCAGCTTCCAGGCCGGGGCTGCGCGCGTGGACAGCACAGCAATGCCAAGGAGACACCCGCATAGCTCCCAAGGCACCGGAGGGATGCGCTTTGCATCCCCCCTGGCCACAGGCACTGTGAAAGTGCAATGCGCAAATGAGTTATTTAATTTAATTTAATTTTAATTTTATTTTACTTTATTTTACTTTATTTTACTTTTTTATTTTACTTTTATTTTATTTTATTTTATTTTATTTTATTTTACTTTATTTTACTTTTATTTTATTTTACTTTATTTTATTTTACTTTATTTTACTTTACTTTTATTTTATTTTATTTTATTTTATTTTATTTTATTTTACTTTATTTTACTTTTATTTTACTTTATTTTACTTTACTTTACTTCACGTCGTTTTTTTCCTTTTACTTCATTCTTCGCGTTTACTCCCTTCCTCCCACACCCACCGCCCCCCTGGGGGCACCGCCAGCTTTGGGGTCCCCCCCCTTTACCCCGCTCCCCTCCCGGGGGTGCCGGCGGGGGCGCTCCGCGCCCGCGCACCTCGCGGCAACCCGAGCCCGCCGCTTGCGCAAGGCGCTCGGAGATAAATATATAATATATATAAATATATAATTCTCCTTTTTTTTTTTTTTTTTTCCCCTCTCTCTCCCG
>JAUBNY010001030.1:854811-868562 GCA_032275445.1 Crypturellus soui
CCGCGCCCGCCCGCGGCTGCTGCCCGGGCAAGGGGAGCCGCGGGCGGGCGCCGCCGGGCGCCGAGGCGGAGCTCAAGGCGCTGACCCACGCCGTGCTCAAGCGGCTCAAGGAGCGGCAGCTCGAGGGGCTGCTGCGCGCCGTGGAGTCGCGCGGCGCGGCGCGCACGCCCTGCCTGCTGCTGCCCGCCAAGGCGGCCGGCGCGCGCCTCGGCACCCACTGGTACCCGCTGCCGCTGCTGCTCTGCAAGGTGTTCCGCTGGCCCGACCTGCGGCCCGGCGCCGAGCTCAAGCGCCTCTGCGCCTGCGACTCCTATGGCAAGGCGCACCCGGAGCTGCTCTGCTGCAACCCGCACCACCTCAGCCGGCTCTGCGAGCTAGGTAGGCACCTCCCCATATGGTCCTTTTCCCCGTACATGCACCCCCGCCGTATGTATATATTCCCCATAGGTATATCCCCCTATGCATATATCCCCCTATATGCAAATATTCCCCATAGATACTTATATCCCCCTATACATGCACTCCTCTATATGTATATATTCCCCGTAGATACATATATCCTCTATGTATATATTCCCCATAGATATGTATATCCTGCTATACATATACCCCTTATATATATTCCCCGTAGATACATATATCCCCCATACATATACCCATATATTATTTCCCATATATATGTATGTTTCCCATATACATATATTTCCCCTAAGTTATTTCCCCAATATAGGTATTTCCTCATATATATGCATTTCCCATGTGTATATATATTTCCCACCTATAGATATAATATGTATTTCCCCTATATATATTTCCCCTATATATGTGAATTTCCCTATATGCCTGTATTTCCCCTATATATATTTCCCATCTCTCTATATATTTCCCCTATGTGTATGCATTTCCCTCATGTCTATTCACCCGGGTTATTTCCCCTATATTGTCCCCCATATATATATTTTTGCGGGGGGAGGCGCTGGCGGCGGCGCGGTGCCGGGGATTAGGGCCAGGCGGCCCCGGGAGCTGCGGAGGCCCCGGCGCAGACGGCCCGCGCGGCAGATAGCAGCGAGCCTGGCGCCAGACGGCCCCTTTTGTTTATCTGACAGCTAAATATCAAGGCAGTCACCGCCTCGCTGCCCTGCCTCCAACCCCCAGAGCTAAGACAAACAGTTTGGCTAAAAGAATGCCACTGTTATCATAAGTTCCTATCTCTTCGTTTTTTTTTTTTTTTTCCTCTTTTTTTTTTTCCCCCTTATTCTTCTTTCTCATGTCTCGGCCTTTATTTTCTCTGTACTTTTCTCATTCCAGAGTCTCCCCCTCCACCCTACTCCAGATATCCAATGGATTTTCTCAAGCCAACGGGTGAGTAGAGCTATTTTTTTCCTATTTTTGTCTTTGTCTTTTTTTTTTTTTTTCCCTTAAAAATGCACGCTGCTGTTATCTCCTGCCTTTGTTATTCCCATGCATTTTTGCTTTGGGACTGCCTGTGTGTTTGTCTGATCCCTTCCCCTCAGAAGAATTAATGCATGATTTGTTTAAGAAATCCTCTGCACAGACTCAGATTAAAAAAACAATTGAGAGCAGGAAACTCCAGGCGGGATTGCAATTGCAGCCTAGGCCTTGGCCGCTTACTTCAGAAGCTGGGTTGGCCGCAGAGAGAAAAGGCAAGCCAGGGGCTGGAGCGCTTGGAGCGCGCAGGGCATGGAGCCAGGCTCTGAGGCCACGCAATGCGATTACTGCTCACTGGGGATTTTTTTAAGGAATTCAGCTCGGTGCGACCAGGTCGCTTGGGAAAGTTGCTTGGTGCTGGCAGAGAAGCCGAGTGAGACTTGGCACATGTGGCTCACGAGGACCTTTCTGTGCTTTACAGCAGCCTAATCCAGTCTGGGCAGGTGGCAAAAAGTGAGGAAAGAGGATAGAAAAGTGTGATCTTTTTTCCACCCTTTATTTTATATATATTTTTAAGCCAGCTCTGCTTGTTGCAAAGCCTCTTTGGGGCCAGATGGCCGCCTGCACAAAGCCATGGCTGGCAGTGGGATATAAGTAGGGCTGGTGGGGCAGAAAGAGCTAAGGAAAATCCGAAAGGTGGATGAAGGCGGGGAGGGGCAGCCCCACCTCCTCTCTCTCCATCCCCCACCTCCCAGGGATTCATGGATGAGGAGTTGCAGGGGCAGCTCTGTGTCTGGAAGGGAGTCAAAAATAGGCCCATTCCAAAAGATTGGCTCCTCCTTGGCTAAAAGAGCAGTTTTGGATGCCGGACTCCATCAAGCGGGGACCTGGGCTCCCCCAGGGATGGGACTTCACCAGACCCTGTTGCTGCCTGTGGTTCTTCCCTGGGAAGTGCCCAGCAGGAGCTGACAGAGCTGTTTAGCGTGCAGTTGGGTTGCAAAGCGTGCAATATTTTGCAAAAACAGGAGATAAGCGGACCTTAATTAACGAGGGGGTATCAGTGTTTATGGGGAACATCCCTCGCCGAGCGCTGCTTGTGCTTGGGAGCCGGCTGGCTCAGAAAGGCCTCTTGCCAAGTGTAGAGTGAGGGTTGTTTTGGGGGCAAGGCTCATTGTTTTGGCCCTTTCCTGACTGGACGAGGGATTGTTCCCTGGAAAGCTTCAGCTGTGGAGATTTCCTCCTCTTTTTCCTTTATTTTTACCTGCTGACAATGCCAGTGCAGGATGGAAACCCTTCTGCAAAGGGTTTTTCAGGCGGCTCTGTGCCTTCGTGAAGCTCCAGGAGAGAAGGATTAATGCTTGCCTTGGGTTTCCTGCAAAGACATTGGGATAAATCTATTAGCAGGGTTTCAAACATCCAATCTGCCTTTGCCAGGGCCTCATTTTCAGTTAGACGAGTGATATATTTATTCATTAGCAAGTGTTGACATAAGGTAGCAAAATGTGTGTAAAAAGAAAAGCCGCAGCACATGAATGTGCCATTTCGAAAGGAAACATTCCTCCTATCAGCCAATAGGAAGTGATTAACGCTGCCAATCCGAAGCACAGAAACAACTGGATTACTTGCCAAAAAGTTCCAGTTTCTTTTTTTTTCTCTCTCTTTTTTCCTTTTTCCTCCCTTTCTTTTTTAAAGAACAGCCCAGTTGGCGATTGAACTGGGAGGCACGGGGCGCGCGGAGCGGTGACAGGCGTGAGCGGAGCCCATCAGTCTGTCATTGCAGGTGGCTTTGGCAACCTCCGCTGCTGTTTTTTTTCCTCTCTGTGTGCATGCGCAGTGCCTCTTCCATTGGGGCTATTGTAGCAAGAACAAGAGCGAATTTAACGGCTGGGCACTGTGGCAGTGATGTATGGCTGGCAGAGCCATGCTGGGGTATCCACTGTTTCTATTCCCAAGCTTTGACCGAATGATGGTTGGAACTGAGACTGGTTGAATGAGAGTGGAGCAGTGACTTGGGCTGCAGCCTGTTATGTGGACAAGTAAAACGAGCCATCTTGGACTGCAAGAGGTTGGTTAGGGCTGGTCTCTCTATTTATAGTTGGGCAATGTTGGAGAACTTGCTGCAAAAGTGTTGGGGAATGGTACATTTCAAGGGAAAGTCAACACCGTGCTCTTCTATGAAGTGTGGTAGCAGTAATAAAAATACTTAGGCACCTGGTGCTACATCTCATAAGGGTTTTGTACAGATGGACACGTATGCATCGCTGCATGTACCCCTCTTGGGTGGGTTGTTCCATTTGCTTAAGTAAAGGTGGGTCAGATAGAGAGGCAGAGGGGCTGCTGTAGTCACAGAAACATGTGTGCCTTGTTGATGAATTTGCTACATATCAGCTTTCCATAGAGCAGAAGGATCTGCCCTCTGACCACCGTGTTACTGGTGGGAGGCTGTGGATCTGGGCCAGCTTGCTCAGTTGAGTCTCTCAGGGAGGAGTTGTAGCAGTGACTCTCTTCATTTCTTATCTGTAGGAGTGTACGTGGGCAGGATATCTCTCTAGGAGCTGCCCGGTATGACTGTGTTAGAGGCAGGGAGGACAGAGGTACCCTCAGACATAAGGGTTCAAGTAGATAATTTATCCTTCTGATATGGATGTGCTTGTAGCCTCTGCTGGAGCCCTTGTCCTATGCTCTGTCTAGATGCTGCTCCTGAAGGCATCTCCAGCATTGCTGACCAGAGGAGATCCCTCCAGTGAAGGGAGTGGTTCTCTCATCATTGTAGGGTGGTCCTGTCTGGGATGTCCATGAGCCTGTGGTGCACACACTCCTCTCCTGGGAAGCCTGGCTGGAGGTGGTGCCTGAACACGACAGCGCAGGAAACCTGCTGAGAGTTAGCTTCAGAGGCACGTGCCCTCATGTGGTGTTGGTTTTCATGGGAGTTGAAGATTTGGCAGCTTCCAGGGAATATTCGTCACCTTGCCAGGTTGGACCAGTAGCCACTGGGAATAATTACATGTCTTCGCGATAGTTTTATATTGTGGTAGGAGAATTTTGGGAAGAGACTTGCATGCAGTAGACTTGCATAAAGACCGTTGCAGTGCCAAACGTAAAGTGAGCCTGAGTAGCTCATACTAGCAAGAGTCCTTGGCTAATCTGTGGGTGATATGAATTACGCAAGGATAAAATTAGCCACGTTTAGTGGCTTTAGTAATTTTAGTGGTTTAGTGGTTTTAGTAGCTCAGGAGGTCCATGTTTTCTTGCCTGTGCCATATGGGATCATCATCCTTGTTCTAGGGTGAAGGCTATGTCAGCACTGTGTCCTATAAGGAGACCCCTGGCACTCTGCTTTAGAAGGATATTTGTGATTGATAAAGCAAACTGGCTGTTAGATAGAGAGACATGGAAAAGGAACTGGTAGCTATCAAGAGAAATAAACAATAATGAAATACTTCGGTTCTTCTTGGATTGTTGCTGCTGATCAGGGAACAGCCCAGGTATTTCAGAAGCTTCTGAATCCATCCTTGCTTTTAGCCTCAGTGAAGAAACTCCAAATGGCCCTAGTCTTCGGAGTCAAACTGGAGCAGTACTGCTGTAAATATCATCATTAGGGTTATGTATTTTAAGTCATAAGTGAACATACTAATCGAATTCTCTCCTGCCATCTTGTGAATTAGATCCTGTTCTCCTGTAAGGTGTCCAGTGTGCTAAGAGAGGACCTGTCTATGCATGACCTCCAGAGTAAGATGATGTGGAAAGGACAAACCATGTCCTTTACCCCCCCAGGGCTCTCAGGGACTTGTGGAGGAGCTTGTCACATGTGAGAGGTGCAGGTTGAAGACCACTGCAGGGCACCACCGCATGTAGGATAGCCCAGCCTGTGTTCAGACAGCATCCGTAGCTAAAGCGGTTGAAATCATCTCAGGGAAGGGTGTAGGGGAATTGTCCAGGCTAGAAAGTGGAAAGAGTTAAAAAAAAGGCAGCAGTGTATTTCTCTGGAACCCAGAAAACACTACCAGGCATTTAGCGCATGTAAAATATACAGTATTTCACAAGTAAGTCCATTTCCTGTCTCCCCCATTGTTTTCGATTTGATTAAGTATATCCTGTTAAACTGTATATTCCTGTTAGGGCTTATACTTTACTCTGATAAAATGAAGTTATATGCACACACAGGGTTTTCTTTGCTAGGATTTTGGGGATGAATTCTGGAAAGATGACTTACCAGGTCTTGATCCTCCAAGTGGTGGCCCTTGCTCTTTGAGATGCTGCAGTGAGCCAAGTGATGTCAGTAGGGAACTCAAATTTGATGAAACCAAAACTCACCAAGAGTCTGTCAGGACCCTGAAGGTTGCATGAGCTTTGTGGATCTCTTTCCTTTGATGTCAGTCCTGTTGAGCTGTGGTGTTTCCTTGAGCTTAGGTCTTCTGGG
This sequence comes from Crypturellus soui, assembly GCA_032275445.1. NCBI lineage: Eukaryota > Metazoa > Chordata > Aves > Tinamiformes > Tinamidae > Crypturellus > Crypturellus soui. Next base: position 860,621 of record JAUBNY010001030.1, read on the forward strand.
TTAGTGACCAAAACCATCCAATCTTACCTTTTCCTATACTTTGTCGTGTGGAGGAATAGGTGTTGGCTGGTCAGGCCTCGTAGGTGCGTGCTGTGCTCACAGGAGGTGTTCAGTGGCATTTGAGATCTGCAGGAAACCAGTGATGGCAAAGTTGATGAGGGGAGCACTCTTAACATTAGACCCTTTGCAGCAAAAGGATCCTTAACATTAAACCCTTTGTAGCAATTAGCCATTTCCATTTCAGTTTGCACTTTAGTGAGCACCAGTGTTGGCTAAACTTGACGGAGAAGGCAGTGATTTAGGCTTCTGGGGAGCTTAGTGAGTTATGTCATAAGGATGGCGGGCTGAATTTCATGAACCTTTGACTTGGACAGAAAGATGGCAGCCAATCTGTAATCTTTGCCAGTCTATAAACATCGTTGGCTGGTGATGAAGTGCAGTGCAGAGCCTTGGTGGAGACGATGAGTTAGGATGGATGCATCTTGATGAACTACCGTATCTGTGCAGACAATTAGCAATTGCTTCCTGTTCAGCTCTTTGGAATATGTGTTCTGCTCTCGGCATTGTTTACAGCATGCTATGGATCGAATATATGTACTTAATTCTTGTTCTTTCCCTCTGCCCCAGCAGATTGTCCAGACTCTGTGCCTTTTTCCACTGAAACAGGGGGAACTAATTGTCTAGCCCCTGGGGGGCTTTCAGGTAAGACCTCTCTTGTTGACCTTACCATTGGGTGCATTTCTTGGGACAGTTTGTCTCCATTTGTGTCCCTGCTGTTCCCATTGACCGGGGGGGCCCAAGTGAACAAGAAAAGCCACACTGGAGAGTTTGGAGGATGCAAGTTGTTGAGAAAGGTGTGCTCAAAGGGAGAGTTGGGTTTCTTTTTAGTAGCAACTGAGCACCTCGCTTGGAGGGGATGTGTTGCCAATCCTGGGCACAGATCTCTGTCCTCCCAACTCCACATTTCCCTTGGATTCCAGCCTTATGCTTTTGGAGTGAGACTGGAAGAGGTGTGCTGGAGAAGGCTGTGATACCCACAAATTATTCACTAGAGGGTACAGGCTGTTGGAGTACATACAGTGGTACCCTCACGGGAGGATTGAGTGACTGTGTCTTGTTCCACCTCTGCCATGTTGCCAGGTTTGTTAGCACGGTGTTTGGGAGCTCGTAATGGGCTGTGTTTTTGTTGGGGTAACCTGTGTGTGGTTGCGTTGCACTATGGTTTGTAAGAAGCAGTACTGGTGGGCAGGCAACACTAGGTGGGCCCGTGGCTGAGGTACCTGTACCTTGTGCCATGTCTTCTTGCCCATGGGAGGCAGCTACAAACTCCCCTGTGGGTTGTATGTTGAGGGGAACGGTGCACGTAAACCCTCCATTCGTGTTTGTGCAACCTGCCTTGGTGGATGTGGACCACGTGTGGGCATCTGCTCCATCAGTTCTGTTTTTGAGGTTGGAGATATTGGGGAGAAACCACGATTGCAACCTTGGAGAACTCATTGCGTATCCCTCGTTTTCCCATTCATCGCCCCAACCTGCACGTGACGTTACGGGTTTTTGGAGAATAGTTTCCCCACTGCTCTCTGGGCTTCAGTGGAGCAGCAGATGTGGCTTTCCCAGGGTGTTCCATCCCTGGTAACTCTGTTCTCTGTGGAACTGGTCTCTCAGCACCATTCCTGCTCTCAAAGAGGAGCAGAGAGGTTGTGGAGTCTCCTTCTCTGGAGATCTTCAAGACCCGCTTGGATGCAGTCCTGTGCCACGTGCTCTAGGTGGCCCTGCGTGTGCAGGGGGGTTGGACTAGATGACCTCTAGAGGTCCCTTCCGACCTTAGGCATTCTATGAAAGCATTAGCATACGATGGCCAAGCACCTGAAACCCCTTCCCCGTGTGTCTGTGCTGGCTTTCCATCAGCGGAACATCGTGCTGACCTTGTGAGTGTGCCTGGGCCTCGGGAGGGCCCCTGGCTCTCTCCAGGAATTGTGCTCGACATGGATATCCTTAAGAGTGCCATGTTTGTTTTTCTTACTGTGTAATGTATACCCTGGCTGTTATTCAAGAGGGGACCATATTGTGTGCTCAAGGGCCCTAATGAGAATTAATCAAATGGAGGGGGAAAGGGAGTAGAGTGACTTGTTGCTAGGTTTCTTTCTTTTTTTTTTCTTTTTTTTTAAGGGTGTTTTGGGGCAGAGTTGGGTTTTTCTTTGCTTTGGAGTCTATAGCTTTTAGGAACGTATAGAAAAAAAAAAGGCATGGAGCAAAACGGCACAATCAGGATGTTGTTAGTTTTTTTTTTTTTTTTTTTTTTTTTTCCGTTTTTTTTTATTCCCCATGCAGCGGAGGGGTGGAGGGAGCTGACACCTGCAGGATGCTGCTTGCAATAAGCAGAGGAAGCACTCCCTTTTAAAAGGGGGCTTTCTGCAGGATGCCAGGCTATCGATAACATCTCTTCTGTCTGGGCTGCTCCTGGAGGAGGTGGCAGAGCAGGGAGGGGATGCAGGAAATCACAGTGCCTGCTCTGGGAACACTGGGCTCCCGGGCCTCCGTGGTGTCACATAATCTCCCGGCACATTGACACCCGGCCGGGCTGCTCTGTGGGGGAACACTGCATTCATAATGCCTCTTCCCTGCCCCCCACAGTATTTTTTTAATTCAATTCAATTTTTTTTGGAGGGGGGGGATCTTAGTTATCAAAGCTTCCTCACTGCCTCCCCCGCCAAAAAAAAAAAAAAAAAGCCTGGAAACAGAGCCTTGTACGATCATTAGCTGCTCTTTTTTTTCTCTTCTCCCCTCCACAAATGTAATTGTAGCAATTTAGTTTAATAAGGAGCTGATAGGAGAGTTGACTCATGGAGGGATAGGGTTAGCTCCACAGGCAGTGAAACAAAGCTGCATGCCTCCACATGAAAGAGCATTTGTTTTGAATTTGCTCTGATTTACTGGCAGTTCCGCTTCCACACACAGGAGTGCAGCACTGAAAATTCCCAACTGGCGAGACCCAGGTCAGAAAGGTCAGTTTTCAGCAATGTTCCAAAGTGAATTTTATTTTTATTTTTTGTGTGTGTGTGCATTTTAGTTAGGTGAAGAGCATGTTTGAATGGGGTTTTGAGGAGTTGGGAGCATTTTGTTTGGATCACAGGTGCTCTATGGGAAGAGGAAGACCCTCCTTCAGTCTTCCTCTGTCGCTGGGGGCCGGTGTGGACCTCATCTTCATGCCCCAGTGTTGCAAATTGCTTGCAAAAGCTTGCTTTAGGAAACAGCACAACTCCCAATTTGGGTAGATGTGGAAGCAGATGAGATGCATTGGCCAAGGAGCACATTGAGGGTTGTATGGAGAGCAGCTCTGCCAGGAATGCCAAATGCCTTCTGCGGGCCCAGGAGATCGCATTGGCCTCTGGTGAAGGGCAGCTCATGCCCACTTGGTTGTAGCCTTCAGCTGGACTCGGCACTGCTGTTGCAGGGCCGAGGAAGGGAGGTCCTGGCCCCTTCTCCAAGGATTTAGCAAGGCAAATCGCTATTGGTGCAAGAGGGAATTTGGGAAGTGAGCCCCAGTCGGGGGTTGACAGCTCTGCAGTCAGCAGAGCTTGCACGGGGGCTTTGGAAAGATGCTAAACATAGTAAAGAGTGCAGTAAAAAATCCACAACCCAGGTGAAGATCCTTCCTTGGAAGAGAACATTTGGGTCCAACCACCAGCAGGACTTGCTCCTCCTGGAGGCCGATTCCTGGTGGATGTGGGAGGGTTGAGCGGTTTCCCCTTGCTGTAACTTCTTCCAGCCTCCTTCTCCCTTCCCTGGACTCTGCTGGCTGTTTTCCTTGCCGGCCTGGCCCACCACGCAGAGAGCTAGCCTAATGAATGGGGCTCAGTTCAGCGCGGGAGGAAGGTCAGGAACCTGCAGCCTGCCACTTGATGCTTTTGGCAAAGAAAGAGGGAAAAAAAAAGTGTTTTTTTTTTTTTTTTTTTTTTTTTTTAAGAGAGAAAAGCAAATGCATGAGAAAACATCATCCCCTAGGCTGGGGGGAGGGTCCCTCACCAAGCAGTGGGTTCTTCCCCAAATGCTGAGGTTGACCTGGTCTCCAGTGGGGCTCTTGCACATGGGGCTAAGTGGGAGGGCACCTTGTGGCCACGTTAAAGCTCTGGAACTGACTGATTTTTTTTTTCAAAAAGAGGGGATAGAATAAAATAAAAAAAGAAGGTGGGAGTGAGGTTGTGGCAGAGGTCAAAATCAGACCAGAGGCACCTGTGGAGCCCGTGTGGCTTGGCTGGCTTTGAAGGCGATATTGGTTGCTGCTTTGCTCCCTGCTGGTCCTCGCACTCCGTCTCGTGATACCTCCACTGTCGCCCTGTCCTTGCCGACTGTGCCCCTTGCACCCCAGCTGCCTTTCCGTGTCCAGCCTTCCCTCGTTTCTCTGGTTTCACCAGTGGTGGCTTCATGGGTGGATGAGGACTCCCTGGTTATGGTGTCCCCCATCCGCATCCTTGGTCTCCTCAGCGCAGGGTCTCAGTAGTGTTTGGCCAGGGCTCTCCTTGCTAGGCTCCCCTGGAGTGGGATGGCCAGCTCAGCGCTGGTGATGGGTGGCTGAGTGGTGGGAACCCATAGCAGAACCTGGCCATGGTGGCTCCACCAGACCATGCATAGGACATTTGGTCTCCAAGAACCCTAGAGCCTGTGTCCAGAGATGAGCTACCTTTCCTTTTTCTTTGGAAGGGGCTATTAATAAAATACCAGACTGAGTGTTTTCCCCTCAGAATTCCCCCATCTTGACCTTAGGGGCTCCTGTTGATCCTACCATGGTGGTGGTGGCCTTGGTGGCACCAGGTCCAGTGTAGTGCCGGAGGCCCCTCGGGAGTCGGAGTCCCTCCCGACTCCGATGCCGGTGAGATTGGTGGGCAGGCGGCTGGCATTTTGTTACGCAGGCTAGGAATGTTTTACTATGTCTTTGATCCCCACTGGTATCCCAGCTGGCCCAGCCCAAGCACCTTCCCTAAACCTGGAGCTCTTTTCGGGAGGAGCCAGCGTGGTCCTGCTATCCAGCCCCTTGTTCCAGCCCCAGCAGGATCCTGTGGGGCCACTCCTGCCTGTGCTTCCCCCTCCCCTCTGCCCCCAGCGTGGGGTTTATAACCTCCTGGGAAATGCTTTTATTTACAAACACGGCATCCTGTTATAATCTGAAATGGAGATGTCTTCCTGTGTTGCTGCCATTGTGTGTTTGCTCGGGGATAAACAATTGCTTGGGAATATAGAGATGTATTTTTTTCCTCCTTACTTATTTTTGAGCATTACTTCCTTTAAAAAAAGTATACGTGTGTGTGTATGTGTGTGTATATATATATATTTAAATGCTTTTGTTTTCCTGCACCTTGGGGGCAGTGGGCAAAAAAGCCCAAAAAAAGAAAAAGGCAAAGCTCCCATGGCCTCCCGTGGGACAGGGAGGTTATCAGCGGTTAAGGTGGAAATGACAGTATCAGAGTTGCAGGAGCAGAGCCAGCTGCCTGCCAGGCTGGGAGCCTCGTGCATCATCTGATTGTGGCGGCCAGGGTGGCCTCGGGAGCACGCGTCCATGCTTGACTCCCGCCCCGCTTAAGGGGGAACCTCACTGGTGGGCTAAAAAAGGGGGGAAAAAAAGAGAAAAAGAAAAAGAAAACTCATTGCATTTGGGTATTTTTTTCCCTTTTGTCATAACCTGGCACCGCTCAGTTTTTGGCAAAAGGGGAAGAACTGAAGTGTGTGCGATTTCTGCAGAGTTATCTTAGGTATTTTCATTGCCACTGGGCTCTGGGTGCTTCGGCAGGCTGGCAAGGCTTTTTTTTTTTTTTTAGGGAGGAATGCGAACAAGAGGCGAAGGCTGGAGATGGGTGCCAGGGAGGTGTGTGCCCAGGTGCCTGCCGGCAACCGCCTCGAAACGGCATCTGCTTGCAAAATAAAATGTCCCAATGAGCATCGGAAACTCGATCCTTTGGGACATTTAGAACGAGACAGGACAAAAACACGCTCGTAAGGGAGCTGTCCTGAGCTGGCAGGGACTGTACGCTGAAACTTTTCCATCTACGATGGCTGCAATCAGGTATTGGTTACACTATGGGAACAAGTAACATTAACCTCGCACGTCTACCGGCGGCAGGGATAGGAGGACAGGGTGTGATGTTGCTTCTAAATGTGGAGGTTGAGGGTGCAGCCACCCTTGGATGTGCTCGGCAGCATGGGGAGATGGGCGCCCACCATGTCGAGTTCCAAGAGCGGGATGATGCCTCATCCCCAGTCTCCAGGCAGCTGGAGGAACCTGCTTCTTTTGGGCCAGGTGTCCAAAACATGATGATTTTCCCCCCAAGAGACTTGGCTTGCACCAAGCCGTGGGAGATGCAACCTCCAGCTTGGGTCCAGCCTGGACATCTTCAAGGAGCATTGCTGCTGGAGCATCCCAACGGCAAGGCAAGCTACTGCAGGAGGAACATCTCAGTGGGCAGGATAGCCCTGCGTGGGGACCACGCGGTGTTCCAGCGTGACAGGTGGCCGCGGACATGGCTGCCAGCCCCACCACATCCTCCCACGCCTGGCAGGAATGACCCGCGTAGCCGCCTGGCCGCCTGCCCACTGTCACAAAGGAGCTTCCTTCCCAGTTTATTTTCGGTGCCGGGATATTATTAATGGGCAGCACACGGCCACCGGCAGGGATGTGGCAAGCCCACCACGTGTCCTGTGTTCTTGGACCCAATTTCACTGCGCTTCACCCACTGCTCAGGGGGCAAAACAGGGCACCTGAGAGCCAGCTCCTACCATGCTGAGTTCAATGGGAATGGAGGGTGCTGAGTGTCCTGTCCCGTCCTGTCCCGCAGAATTTCCGGCCTCTGGCAATTAGCCTTTCATTTATTTATTTATTTATTAAAATAAAAGCGGTGGCTTTGGGTGTATTCTGCAAGCGTTGAGCTGGAGGGGATGGTAGGGTGACCTCATTGCTGCAGCCAGGCTGTCTGTCTGTCTGTCTCTTGCTTGGTATTTTTAACTTTTTTTTTTCAAGAAAAAAAAAAAAAAAAGTGCTTTGCCTGGACAGAGTTTCAGGGATTTTCCATCCTGGTCCTGGGAAAGCTGAGGGTTCTCCTGCACTCGCATCCTTATGGAGGGACCCACGCTGGGCTCCCCAGTGCCTGGGCTGCTCATGTCCCACAGCTCTGTCTGGGATACCCTCTGCTCTCCCCTGGGAAAAGCTGGGACAAAAGCTGGGACAGGGACATATGTATAATATATAAAATCTAATATATATATTTTTCTTTTGGGGTAGCCATTTAAATACGTGATGATAACTTTCACCCTGTTAGTTAACAGGAAACATTGGGTCAAGACAGGAAATTACATCAGTCATTTATGAGCTAAGAGCCAAGAGGGAGGAGGGGAAAAAAGGCAAGAAAGAAATACAAGAAAACAGAGTTACTGGTGAAAGGGAAGAAAGTGATGGGGGAGGAGGAAGAAAATAAAAGTTGAGCTTCTCTCCAACCCCATTGGAAAGATCTCGTGGTGTTTAGAGAGAGGCTGGTTGAGCACTTTTATTTGTATGATATTGAAAAATATTTTAATAGCAGGATTGCTGTTGCTTGAACCCTGCCCTCGCATCTCGCGTTGATGCAGGCTCATTTCATGACTTTGCTCAGCTTCCTTCCCCAAGCTGTGAAGCCTAGGAAACTCTTGACTTGAAGACTAATTTTGCTTTGGCTACTCAGCCCTCAAAATTTGTCCCCATCCAGTGTCATTATCTTGGTTTGAGCTGGCTCAGCCCTTCTCTACCCTTTTAACCTCGCTGCATGAAAAGTGTCGCCGCTCCAGCTCCCTGTCACTGTCCCCTTGACTCCCGACAGCCCCTGTCTCCTTGGCTTGGTGGGCTGGGCCACTGCTAGACCTTGCTGTGATGTGCCCTGTTGGCAAGCCAGGCCAGGAAGGAGGTTACCTTGGTGAGGCT